>JANAVB010039818.1:1222740-1435240 GCA_029216955.1 Iris pallida | reverse complement strand
ATGCGCGGCGTCAAGGCCAGCGTCCTCACCACCCCGGCGAACGCGCACCTCGTCCAGCCGTTCCTCGACCGCGCCAATAACGGGTCGGTCCCCGAGCCGATGCGGCTCCTCCTCGTCCCCTTCCCTTCGGACACCGGCCTTCCCCCCGGCTGCGAGAACCTGTCCTCCATCCCGTCGGCAGAAATGCCGACCTTCATCGACGCCACGAGGAGGCTCCGCCAGCCGTTCGACCTCGTCCTCAGAGACCTCCTCCCGGACTGCGTCGTCACTGACATGTTCTTCCCGTGGACTTACGACGCCGCGGCCGAGCTCGGCATACCGAGGCTCGTCTTCCACGGCATGAACCTGTTCACCCTCTGCGTCAGGGACAGCTTCCGCCGCTACCGGCCGCTCGAGAGCCTCTCGCAGGAGGCGGAGTCTCTGGTCGTCCCGGGCCTCCCCCATCGCATCGAGCTGCTCGTGTCCCAAATCCCCCACTTCGAGAAGGCCAAAGGGGAGTTCGCCTATCAAATGGAGGAGTCGGAGTCGAAGAGCTACGGCGTGGTGGTGAACAGCTTCTACGAGCTGGAGCCGGACTACGCGCGGCACTACCGGGAGGTGGTCGGGAGGAGGGCCTGGCAAATAGGACCCGTCGCTCTGTGCAACAGCGACACAAACGCTGATAAGTCCGCGCGGGGATACGAGGATGCCATCGGCCGCGACGACTGCCTGAAGTGGCTCGACAGCAAGAGCGCCGGTTCGGTCCTCTACGTCTGTTTCGGGAGCATGAGCGACTTCACCGCGGCTCAGCTCCGCGAGCTGGCTCTGGGCCTCGAGGCCTGCGGCCATCCGTTCGTCTGGGTCGTGAGGAGCGACGGGTGGGTTCCCGAAGGGGGGTTCGAAGAGAGGGTCGAGGGGAGAGGGCTCGTCATAAGAGGATGGGCTCCACAGATACTGATACTCAACCATGCCTCAGTAGGAGGGTTCGTGACGCACTGCGGGTGGAACTCGTGCCTCGAAGGGGTGAGCGCGGGCCTGCCGCTGGTCACCTGGCCTCTGTTCGCGGACCAAGCGTATAACGAGAAGCTGATCGTGGACGTGCTGAAGATCGGAGTGCCGGTGGGAGTGGCGAAGAAGAAGAAAAAGAAGGCGACGGCGACGACGAGGGAGGGAGAGTATGATCAAGTGGTGGCTGCTGCGATGATAAAGAAGGCGGTAGACCAAGTGATGGGCGGCGCGGAGGACGCGCAGGAGAGGAGGAGGAGAGCAAGGGAGCTCGGTGAAATGGCACGGAGCGCAGTAATGGAGAAGGGAGGATCTTCCTACAAGGCCATGAGCAATCTGCTTCTGGAGTTGTCGATGGACAAGAATGCAGCCGGGGAACAATATGCCAACTAATATCGGCAATGGGAGGTTATCATCATGAGTCGAGTCATGTCATACACATGTATCGGATACGGATACATCCGAATAAATTAGGACTCACTAAAATAGATGTTGAATCCGTGTGTTGAACGTGTCGTGTTCAAAGAAAATCAACAAAGGGTTGGTCTTTACCGGGCCTGTCCTATGGTTTATGGTGGTTTAGGTCGAAATCTAGAAATGTGACATTTTTCCACTGAAAATAAAATTTTCTTTTAACATATTTATCTGCAAAGACATCAATTAAGCTATCATAATCAAAATTTTCTAGTATATATTGTTGGATTTTCTTCAATTGTCTTGCTTCTAATATCTACACAAAAAATAAAATAGTAAATTTGTTACCGACTTCCGGAAAAGTCGAGCATGTAGCACTGTCCTAAGAGTTAGCTCGGATCTATTTGTAGACTGTATCCGAACGCTCATAGTGGTAAAATTTCCGCTCCACCGGAATCTTCTTGCCGGACACGACTTAGAGAGAGTGACCCCGACTTAGCTCTGTCCAGAACAACAACGAAGAACGAAAACTCTGATCGGATTTCAATGTTCCCGAAAGAATGAGAGGTTTCGGAATATATAGAATGTTGAAAAGTTATTAACGGACAGAAAATTAATGTACATTTAATTGGACGTTACAAAAATAAAGCACATGTTAAACACATGGTTCATTGAACCTGGACAGAATTAATTGTTCCGAACGTTACGAAATTAATGGGTGTAATGGTAAAAAAAATTGAAGAGGAGCAAAAAGGATTTTTTTAGTCTCAGTCCGAACCCGAAGTGAAAATCGAATCGGCATTCGGCGCTCGCAGATGTGGGCACATATCTGTACCCGTTACGCACGTCGAACAGAACCGAACTGGACTGGACGGCAGCGACGGTGCGCGCGTGTGGCCCATGGAGCTACCCACACAAGTCTTCAAAGAAGCAAGAAGGAAAAGGATAATAAATATGCACAATAGTGCTAGCACCTAGCCGTTGTGGAACTAAACAAAATGGATGGACTTGAGCTTTTCCTCTCAGTGTGTGAAAGAAGCCACACACAATTAACATATATTATTTTCAATACATATCAGAGCTTTTTTTTTTAATTCCACACACACACACACACAATTTGGGGCTCGAACCTTGCCGGCCCCTCCGGATGTCCGCTCTAATACCACTAGGCTAGATAGCTAGAACAGAGCTAATCTATTTAATCTTTCTTGTGATATAATCGATCTTAAATAAGATTTTATTAATTTTAGTTTTGAAAAACGTCTTTCCGCAAACACATCTGTTATTTGCATAGTTAATAAATTATATATGCAATCCAAACATTGGATGCCCGAAGGCACCAACCCGAAGGCCTCACGCAACCATAGTCGCCGTCGTACCGCACTGCTCCCGCCTTCTACAAACTGTGCCCTGGTCCACCCCACTTAATTCCTCTTAATGGCACCCTAGTTGCTCATCACTCTTAACCACTAGACTAGAGGTCATTTATATATATACTAGTAAATGCACGTGATTTGTACGTATAATAACGTATAATAAGAATATTATTCAAGGAATCATAGTTAAATATCTCTTCTAATTCATGTGGTTTATAAGGTGGGAGGTATTCTTCTTGTTTGATTGAGTTCGATTTCCCATGTTGAATATATATAGCAAATTTAAACTTTTTCCAATAATTTTTTATATAATTTAATTAATTTTTTTAAATAAAATGGACAATGATATACATACGACTTAGACGGCTCACTTTTGAGTCGTTTTGAAGGCTCATTATATATACGAGTAAATGTACGTGCTTTGTACGTATAATAACACATGATATACATACGGTAGGTATTCAATATATATAGGTAGGTATTCTTTTTGTTTTGTTGAGTTCGATTTTCCATGTTGAATATATAGAACAAATTTAAACTCTTTTCAATAATTTTTTTTTATATAATTTATTTATTTTTAAAATAAAATGGACCATGATATACATAAGGCGTCTTAGACGGCTCACTTTTGAAATTTTTTGAAGCCTCATATATATATATACTAGTACTAGTAAATGCACATGCTCTGCACGTTTGATAACGTATAATAATAATATTATCCAATTATAGTCATGTATTGTTTCTAGCTCATGTGGTTAAGGTGAGATGTTTTCTTCTTGTTTTGTTGAGTTCGATGCCCCATTTTGCGTATATATAAAAAATTTAAACTTTTTTAACAATTTTTTTTACATAATTTAATATTTTTTAAAAATAAAATGGTTGATGATATACATGGCTTAGACGGCTCAATCTTGAGCCGTTTTGAAGCCCCTTTATAATAGTAGAGAAATGTACGTGCTTTGCACGTGTAATAACGTATAATAAGAATATTATTCAATTATAATCAAATATCTCTTCTAGCTCATGTGGTTAAGATGTGAGGTATTTTTCTTGTTTGGTTCGATTCCACATGTTGACAAATTTTAAAAAATTTAACAGTTTTTTCGCAATTAAAATATTTTTAAAAATATAATGGACCGTGATATAATGACGGCTCAAAAGTGAGCCGTTTTGAAGCCCCATTATATAGTGTAAGATGTCAATGGATCAATGAAGGCGACAGAAGCACTAAATATTTTCACATCAAGGCCTCTATCAGGAAACGAAGGAATGAAATCCGCTCGCTCCAACTTCCAAACGGAACATGGACATCGGATCTAGAGGTAATCTCTACTTCTATCATTAGCCACTTCTCTAATCTTCTTGGCACAGATGACTCCCGTCCTATGGACCCAGACTTCATCATTTCTACAAGCCCAGTAACAGGGGATGAAAATACGCAACTGGGGTCGATCCCTGAGTCTTCAGAGATTGAGCAAGTTGTTAGAAGTATGGGGGCATTAAAGGCCCCTGGCCCCGATGGTTTCCCTGCACTCTTTTACCAAAGAGGTTGGCAAGTGATTGGGGCAGCTCTTATAAACACAATCCAACAATTTTTCTCCAGTGGCGAGCTCTACAAAGCCATGAACCATACTCATTTAGCTCTCATCCCCAAGTGCGCTGTCCCAAAAACAGTGGCAGATTTTTTCCCTATCGCCCTCTGCAATGTATCCTACAAAATCATCTCAAAAATTCTAGCTTCTAGACTTCGTCCTTTAATGGACAAGTTAATTTCTCCTTTCCAGAATGCGTTTGTGCCTGGCAGACAGATATCGGACAATTGTATCATTGCGCATGAAATATTTCATGCCATGAACAATCGCTCCAAGAAGAGAAATTCATTTGCAATGAAGATTGATATGGCGAAGGCATATGATCGTCTCGCTTGGCCGTTCATAAAATCTATTTTGAATGGGTTGGGGATTCGTGATCACACAAACGAGCTTATTATGAAGTGCATTACAACATCCTTTCTTTGTTCTCATTAATGGCTCTTCGGAGGGTCACTTTACATCTAAGAGAGGGATTAGACAAGGCTGCCCGCTCTCACCGTACATCTTTATCATATGCTCTGAGGTTCTCTCCCATTTATTCTACCGTTACGAACAGAAAAATCTTTATAGAGGTATTATCTCATCTACTTTTTGCAGATGACATTCTAGTATTTGGGCATGCTTCCTCAAACTCCATCTCGACTGTGCAAAGGATCCTCGACAGGTTTTCCTCTTAGTCCGGACAATTGATCAACTTTGAGAAGTCAAGTATTCACTTCAGTAAACACGTCTCCCCACAAGAAAGGACCTCGCTTTCCAGCATTCTCCAGTTATCTCCTATGCGCAGCACTGACAGGTACTTGGGGCATCCACTCCTTCTCCCCAAAGCCAAGATCAACACATACAAGGGATTACTTAAGAAGATCTCCTCTCGGCTTCAGGGTTGGAAACCGAATATGCTCTCCCATGCGGGGCGTACTGTCCTGATCAAATCCACTTTGGGTTCCATTCCAATCTACTCTATGTTGACTTATGTGAGCCCTTGGCCTAATATTTTTGTCACGACCCGCATCCGCTTTTCGGATGCGAGCTCGTGAGCAAGCCAGCTACGTATCAAGCGGACTCCAGCCCGACTCGAGTACGTATAAGCTGTCCAGAACATGGTATCATATCTAATCTAAACTATATCTCAATCCACATGAATATTATAAAACAAGAATGAACAAGTATGGGTCATGGTCTGCAGCCCATTAGCATATTGTTCGATTAGACTCCAAGAACGGTATGAGTCTATAAATAAGCAGAGTATATCATGGTACTGAATATAAAGCACGAAAAGATAATAAAGAAATATCACACGCAAATACCCGTGTCATACATCGCAATCCTCTACTATCCCGCTCTGCTAACTAACTCCATGCAGTCGCTAAACCTGAAGAGATCATTAGGTCCTCAAAGGACTAGCAAGATACATAATATACAAGCCAACATGTAACAGTACAAATATACAAGAAAGTAAGGAACAATCAAGGACATCCAATGAGACAACATGGACCGAGACACAAGATCTAAACACAAGGATCCTAAGACACTGGCATGCCATACTAGAAATGGCTAATAGGTCAAAGCTATAGACTGCAGTCAAGGCAAGTACTCACAATCTATAGTGTCTCAATCGCAGTCAAGGCAAATACTCACAACCAAGACAGCAGCCAATCCTAGTATAAAATCCTATAGACCGTAGTCAAGGTAAGTACTCACAATCTATAGAATGTCAAAGTCAAGTCCTACTCAAGTCATGTCAAGTCAAGTCAAGTTATAATCAAGTCGAGAAAATCGTAGTGTAGGACTAGACGACTCTATCAAGGAATACATATGAGACTAACACAGTGTAACCGATAGAAATATCATAACAGAAAGGAACGAGCATGTGTAGGCAACTAGAAACATGTAAAGTAAAACTATAACAAGACGAGTGTACTAGACATGGAATGAAGCAATCATGAATGTAAGGAAAAGAACAGCAGTGAGATAATGAACATGCATATAAATTATACTGTACAAGTTGGCAAGGTATACTTGCCTGGGGTTGCACGGAGAACCAACAATGTATCGCCAATCAACAAGTCAGAAGGTCCAAGTCATCACAACTGTCTCCGAAAGCTGAAATAAATGTTACCAATATTCTCAGAAACGGCAATTTTATCAACTGTCTCAGAATCGGACCAAACTTGGCATACAAGACCAGAAAAATGATACGGTCATGTTGGCTCAAGTTTCATCTTGATCTGACGAGCGTGCACAAAGTAATTAGAAAATTTGCACGAAGGCCGATACGGTGAATTTCGACGGATACGCATCAAATTCGTCGCGCACCACGCGACCAATTTGAATTCCGTCAAAGCCGACACGACCACGAAGCCGTTACGCACCTTTCGATGCTTACGGTGCAAGACCACGTCGCCCGGAATGGCGAGACGCACGTTGTGTGGATCAATTCTCATTTATTTCAAAAACAGTTTTTACAAGTTTTTTTTTGGATTTTCACACGCCGATTTCTCGACGCACACTAGCTGAAATTAAAAACTACGAAAAGGAGATCGAAGGCCTCTATGTTGTCTAAACTTTCTTAGATTAAAACTTTTTTATAAAACTTTTGTACTGTTCGTGAGTCGGCTTCAAAAACTGGGTCTCGCAGTGTTTACACTGTTCTTAAGGACAAGGTTTTTTCGAGATTTTCTACCTCGATTCTTGAACCATACGATCAAATTGCACTCGATCGATTTGATGGGATTTCATCTCGGTTATATTGGCTATCCGTAGGATTTTTCGGAATCGAAATCGATCGAATAATGGGTTAGAAAATTGATTACAAAGTATGTACCTGTGACTGCTTGTGTGCTGCCACTGTGCGCGCTCGGCCACGTTGCCGGCGGCCGGCGGCGGCCCAGGGCGGCGCGCGCACGGTGGCTGGGGGTTGCGCCTGGGAGAGGTGGTGGCGTGGTGGAGGTGCTGGATTCGTTAGGGTTTTCGATTCCCTCTCTCTGTTGAACTCGGTTGTTCATATATACCTAAGTATCGGGTGCAAACAGGGGTCGGCCTAAGGCTGATAGCTGAGTTCGAACCCAGGGAAGGGCTTTCCATGTGCTGGTTGCACGCAGGGACTTGTGGGCCTGGGCTGTGTGGGCTGGGACTGGTTTATGGGTTTGGAGTTTATTAATTTGTTTTCCTTTTGTTTTTCTTTTTCTTTCTTTTTTCTATTTACACACACACACACACACACACACTAACACACACACACACACACACATATATATATATATATATATATATATATATATATATATATATATATATATATATATATATATATATATATAAGTACATGTATACATATATATATATATGTATATGTACACACTTTATATATATCCATGTACATATATATATATATACAATTATATATATATATATATATATATATATATATATATATATATATATATATATATATATATATATATATATGTACACTCACATACGCTATTATATATATATTTATATATACATACAAAAACACCTATATATAATATATATTCATATATACACACACATATTATATATATATATATATATATATATATATATATATATATATATATATATATATATATATATATATATATATATATATATATATATATATATAAAATATATATATATATATATATATATATATATATATATATATATATATATATATATATATCTTTGATAGAGAATAAAATGATAATAACCATTAATAATAAATAATTTATTTATCTAATAACCATAATATTAACATTAATAATAATAATAAACCTAATAACACTGTAATTAAACCATTAATATATTTCGGTGAACTCATCAAATACACCATTTATTTGGCTCCAGAAATTTATACAATTATTCTAAAACAATATTTAAATAAACTATTATATATTTAGGAAGTATTTGTCAAGTCCTAAAAATAAATAAGAAAATATTTGTACACACATAAATGTGTCTACATGGTCGTCCTTGGTCTCACTACATCAGTACCTGGGCTTGGACTTGGTTCGAGTCCAGTCCAGAATAATTTTGTACAACCGGGTCTCTTAATATTTAATAACATAAATAATTAACCATTTAACTATTTCTAGGAGTTAAGTCGCAACTTGGCTTGGTTTTCCTAGTTAGAACAATCCTATGACCCGGCCTTCTCCTACCATGGCTAAACACTAGTCAAAGCATGCTACTGCACTATCCGTGCCATGATTCCTAGTCGTCTTGTACTTCAAAACTCATCTGTGGCTAAAGTCATCCATCGTAATAATTATCTAATAATTATTTACAAAATTCTAAATTCACTATTAAATCAGATAAATGGATAAGAAAATATTTCAAAAATATTTTTTGGGAAGGGGAGCTACAATTTATTATTATTTATTATTATTAATATCTAAAGATATTTATTACTAGTTCAACATTTCCTCTTATGCATTTAAACCCTAAAAGGGGATTTGTAAATTCTATAACTGATAGAAGGGGGTTTTATGCAAATTCAGAATTATATTAGGGCTTAGGTGCAAAACCTTTTTTTAAAGGCCCAAGTGGACTGTTAGCCGTTAGGAGCTCCTGTGTTGAGGGTTATATACCAAAATTCGAATTCCATTCAATTGGTATGATAAACCCTATGATATTCAAATCTCTTCTCCTCTATCTACTTTTCCCATTTGATCAATCCAAAACTAGGCTATATATAAAGGGAAGTTAGCCGACCCCTGCCTTCCCCAAACCCTAAGTCCTCCTCAATTCGTGAAGCCTGCCGTCAGGAGGATTCAAGAACAGAGCAAGGGAATTGTTAAAGCAGGTAAACCTTTCTCTTCATCTACCATGTCCATTATTTCCTTAAATCTAGTCGACTATGGTATAGGTGTTTGTATTAATGTTTAAGAGGGCTTAGGCTCTTAGATGAGGGGGGACCTTGGTCAGTAATGTCTGTAAGCAAACCTTGGTGTGTTATGCAAGGGTATCAGTTGATGGGACGGACCTCTGTTCAGGGTATCCACGAGGAACCTTTAGCACAGTACAGAGTTGTACTGTTGCTTGCCATTGCAAATAAGACATAGAAAATCGAGTGTAGGCCAGTTGTAATAGGTGCAATAGCAGACATATATCAATGAAGGGATGGGGAGTTGTTGCTTAATGGCAATAACTACCATATAAACTTGTGTATGGATGTGATGTTGTACCAGTTACAGAGAGTATCAGTATTTGGGTTTGCTTTGGCAAGTCCCTGTGATCATTGCTATAGGTAGTAGAGTATTATCCAGTGGAAGGTACATGATATTTAAGACAGAGTGCACCACGTTACCTGTGCAAGCTAGGGTCAAGTCGGTGTAGAGGTAGTTGGGTTGCATATGTGTGTGTCAAGCACATCAAATCTAGTCGACTATGGTATAGGTGTTTGTATTAATGTTTAAGAGGGCTTAGGCTCTTAGATGAGGGGGGACCTTGGTCAGTAATGTCTGTAAGCAAACCTTGGTGTGTTATACAAGGGTATCAGTTGATGGGACGGACCTCTGTTCAGGGTATCCACGAGGAACCTTTAGCACAGTACAGAGTTGTACTGTTGCTTGCCATTGCAAATAAGACATAGAAAATCGAGTGTAGGCCAGTTGTAATAGGTGCAATAGCAGACATATATCAATGAAGGGATGGGGAGTTGTTGCTTAATGGCAATAACTACCATATAAACTTGTGTATGGATGTGATATTGTACCAGTTACAGAGAGTATCAGTATTTGGGTTTGCTTTGGCAAGTCCCTGTGATCATTGCTATAGGTAGTAGAGTATTATCCAGTGGAAGGTACATGATATTTAAGACAGAGTGCACCACGTTACCTATGCAAGCTAGGGTCAAGTCGGTGTAGAGGTAGTTGGGTTGCATATGTGTGTGTCAAGCACATCAAATGTGTAGGCAATACCCGGGCATTAGATGATGATAAGTGTCACGCCCCAGAACCAGAATACTGAAGAGCGGAGGACAGACACAGCCAGCTATGTACATTGAAGTATAATCTACCTCGATATACGGTCACGGCTTCTAGATGTATGAGGGTTTATCTACAATCCAATAGTCTCTTATGGTCATGAACAAGCCTAGTGTCTCAATCTCAAGCAAGTAAGTAAATGTTACAAGATGTTAGATCATCAGACATACAAGGTAAGGCGTCCCAAATATTACATATTCATATGATCATGAAGCTAATCATACAAAATGAGAAGACTAGCAAGAGTTCCAGTCATACATGATCAACCCTAGGATTTGTCAATCATGTTACAGCCCGTAGGCAGACAATAAGTAAAGTTGCAAACGAGCTAACACTTGCTCGGCGGCTAAACGCCTCAAAAGAATATTTTTACAAGAGAGTGGGAGAGCAAAATAAGAACCCATTCGTTGCCAGTGTTGCGCCTAGTGGTCACCATCTGGCAGAAAAGCTGGAGGATCCTCGAGTCCTACTCCGAAATCTGGCCATACAAAACCAGCTGGGTCAGACCCCAGAAAGAGCAAGTGCCACAAGGGAGGCTTCACTTAGGAACTAAAACCAGCAAGTTAGAAAAGAAGGCATAATAATAACAAAAAAACTAGAAATAGGATAGTAGGGTGATAAACGATAAGATAACTAAGAAAACTATTATGGTAGCCAAGTTACAATCCGTAAACCAAACAAGGACCGGGGTTGTAATCTTTCGTCTGAACAGAACTTAGTCTCTAACCAATTATCGACAAGAGCACAGCATGAACAAGCATGTGCTGAAATAATCATAGACTGGCATTGCTTAGACAAGACTAGACTGGACTACATCCATCAATCACGGCCAAGCAAAGAGCACGATTTGATACTTTAACTAGCTAGGGTTATCACAAGCCTAGTTACTAGCAAGATGCAATGAGATGTTTCCACAGTCACAAGCCCTGCAGCTATCCAGGTTATCCAGGCGAGGTTCATTTAAGAGTTATCAAGAATTATTAGGTGGCTTGGTGTGCAACACATGACGGTGTGTATAGAACTTGTTTCATGAAGTGCCCCACATGACAATTGGCTGGAAATGTGCCCTACACGACGGCAGGCTACAAGTCCCTCAGGTGTGGCCGGGATAACGGGATCGCCTGTAACTGGAAACATCTCCCTATATGAACTACTTGATCAATCTAGTCATTAACTTAGTCCAATTCAGCATAAATCTCTGACCGTGGGAAATCAGGAATTCATGTCCTAGACATGATGCAAGATGAGACATGTAGCTTATACAGGTACAATCAAAAAAGTTACCCACGGTGTTAAGACAAGAGTTACTTAGCAAGTCAGGATAGCTGTCGCAACAGCGTTCAAGATTCTCATGTCATGTCAGGTTACTTGTTACTTGTCAAGATTACTTGTCAGGAGTGCGCCTCGACGAGCCACTATCAAGATTGTTCATGTCCAGTTACTTGTCAAGAGTGCACCACGACGGGTCACTATCGTGTTCTATCCTTACATTAACATGAATGAGAGAAACTTGCATAAAATAACTAGTGACATATTCTTGAAGCCAAGGAAAATATCTACAACTTTCATGTTCTGAGTTTTTCAAGATTCTAGCTACAAAACAACTTAAACAGGCAAAAACAGTGAGATAGAGCAATTTTTGCGCATAGGAATTCCTGCACAATCCGTGCATGGTAATTCCTACACAATCCGCGCATGGGAATTCCTGCACATCTGCGCATAGAAATTCCTGCACAATCCGTGCATGGGAATTCCTGCACATCCGTGCATGGGAATTCCTGCACAGCCGTGCATGGGAATTAAACTCACGTTGCGTCTTCAGTACATGCGTGTAAGGAACCTACGCGCATGACACGCTCGGAGTCAAGGGATGCGTTGCCGGGACTTTACGACACATGGCCTACCGGATGCATGTGGGTTCCGGCGCATGGGGTTCCCGGCGCATGGGGTTCATCGTCCCCAAACATAAAGTTCAACCATGAAAGTCCTAAAAACTAGCTATGGCCATAACTTCCTCACCCGAACTCGGAATCAAGCGAAATAAAGGTCAAAACTGCATGAAATCAAGTTCTCTACAACATGGAACCACTAGTTTTTGGAAATACCAAGTTTTTAGAGATCAAAATCAAGAAAAATAAACAAGAAGGAACTTAAAACTAAGATCTACAAAAATATAACCATCAAAACCGAAAACTTCCAGTTCTAAAGAGGCTTAAAATCTAGTAAGGAAGAGAATGGAACAAGAAAACTTGAGATCTCTCATGAAGCAAGTTGCACTTGCCTAGGCTTGGTAGGTGGGAGGAGCAAACGAAGAAGATGAAGAAGTAAATGCAAATAATGTAGAAGAGAGAAGAAGTTGACTTATATAGCAACCCCTCTCATCTCAACCCAAAATAAACCAAACCAAGCCAAGCCAAGCCAAGTCAAGTCATGTTGAACCAAGTTGAACCAATCAAGTCAAGATTTAAACCAAGGCTAAGCTAAGCAAGATAAGTCAAAATACGGGCCACCTGACAATTGTCAGAAATCCGTATACATATCCTGAAAAAATACGTATAACGGGAAACATGAGTGACAACTCTACCCACCTTAAAAGAATTCCGTCCTCGGAATTTAATCAAGAGCCTAGAGATGTCGGGACAAGCTATACTAATCACAAACAATATATGACTAAGCAATCAATCATACAATCATTCATGCAAGCAAGGAATTAAAGCATAAGGCATAAGAAAGACATTATACCTTATGAGTCAAACAGGTCTGGATATCGCGATCGGATATCATCCTCACGCTCCCACGTTGACTCACCCAAAGAGTGATGACCCCAAGCAACACGGACTGGCTTAATAGTCTTGTTCTTGAGTGCCTTCTCTCTTCAGTCCAATATGGATACGGGCCTTTCCTCATACGAAAGGTTGGTACCAACAACCAATTCCGAATGATCAAGAATATGGCTCGGATTCGGGATATACCATCGTAATTGGGATACATGGAATACGTTATGTACCTCACGTAACGACGGTGGAAGAGCGAGACGATAGGACACATCGCCTACTCGCTCGAGAATATCAAACGGCCCTATATACCTAGACTAAGCTTTCCCCGTACGTCGAATCGAATGACGCCACGGGTAGGCAAGATCCTAAGGAATATGTGGTCGCCGATAGAGAACTCAAGAGGACGCCAATGAGAATCGGCCCAATGACGCTGACAATCTTGTGCAACTCGAAGATGATCCCTAACTCGTCTGACCACCTCGATAGTCTGTGAAATTATTTCTGGACCAAGCATCTGCCTCTTGCCTACATTATCCCAGGCTAAAGGAGATCTGTACTTCCTGCCATACAATGCCTCGAAAGGTGCCATCAGAATACTAGCCTGACAACTGTTGTTGTACGAGAACTCCACTAGGTGCAAGTGATCTTCCCACGAACCACCGAAGTCAAGTGTACATGATCTTAACATATCTTCGAGAGTCTGAATCGTGCGTTCTGACTGACCATCTGTCTACGGATGATATGCTGAACTGAACATGAGATGAGTCCCCAAACTTTCTTAAAGACTCCGCCAAAAGTGAGATGCGAATCTCGAATCTCTGTCTGATATGATACTAACTGGCACTCCATGCAATCTGACTATCTGCCTAAGGTACATCTCTGCAAGCTGATCCGTTGACTGGCCAATTCTGAAGGAAATAAAATAAGCTACCTTCGTGAGCCGGTCAACTATAACCCAGATAGCATCTCTTCCAGCTGGAGATTTAGGTAATCCAGTTACAAAATCTATGGTAATGTGCTCTCATTTCCATTCTGGGATTGATAAAGGTTGAAGAAGTCCAGCTGGTCTCTGATGTTCAGCTTTAACTTTCTGGCAAACTAAACAACGAGAGACAAACCGGGCTATCTCCCTCTTCATGCCATTCTACCAGAAATACTGGCGAATATCATGATACATCTTCGTACCACCGGAATAAATTGAATACTGAGAACTGTGAGCCTCTGCCATGATCTCTTGCCTGATATCACCACTGGGTACACAAAGACGCCTTCCATGTCGAAGTGTATCATCCTCATGAATGCATAACTCGGGTCTTCGTCCTGCTTCACACTCTGCTCTAAGCCGCTGAAGCTTAGAATCTGCTGACTGAGCTAACTAAATCCTCTCAACTATACTGGACTGAACTTGCATGCTGGCCATCAATGCCACATTGGTAGGAAGAACAATTTCAATACCCATCTTCTGAAGATCTGGTAACAACTCTGGCTGTGCTGTTAGAAAATAAACTCCAGCTCTTCTGCTCAACGCATCTGCAACTACGTTGGCCTTCCCAGGATGATACTGCAAGTTGATGTCGTAATCCACAAGTAGCTCTAGCCACCTCCTTTGACGCATGTTAAGATCCTTCTGAGTGAACACATACTTAAGACTCTTGTGGTCGGTGAAAATCTTCACCCGATCTCCATATAAGTAATGCCTCCAAAGCTTAAGTGCGAAGACCACCGCTGCTAACTCCAAGTCATGGGTTGGGTAATTTCTCTCATGATCACGAAGCTGACGTAACGCATAAGCTACTACCTTTCCATGCTGCATCAAGACACATCCTAATCCCTTGCCGGATGCGTCGCAATAAACTGAAAATTCTCCAGTCCCATCTGGAAGCGTGAGAATGGGTGCCGTCATCAATCCTCGCTTCAACTTCTCAAATGAACTTTGACACTCTGTTGTCCAAGCAAACTGCACATCTTTGCGGGTCAACTGTGTCAATGGTGCTGAAATCCGAGCAAAGTCTGATACGAACCGCCGGTAATAGTCGGCCGATCCAAGAAAACTGTGAACCTCTGCTACGGTGCTGGGAACTGGCCACGTCTCTATGGCAACTATCTTCTGGGGGTCCACTTCTACTCCACCTCTGGTGATGATGTGACCTAAGTACGAAATACGATCAAGCCAGAACTCGCATTTACTGAACTTCGCGTACAACCGGTGCTCTCTGAGAATCTGAAGAACCACACGGAGGTGCTGCTCATGCTCTGTCTCATTCTTGTTATAGACCAAGATGTTGTCTATAAACACTATCACGAACTTGTAGCACCCAGTTTCTAAAATGAGGGTAATTTTGAAATTTTGTAATTATAATTATTTAATAATGATATTTAAACCATATTATGATTTTTGGTGATTTTTAGTTATTTTAAAACTATTTAAAACCACGACTTGTGATTTTGATGTTTTGCTAGTGCAACCTTAGAGATTTTTTAACCTAGAGACTAACCATGATCATATGAGCCTAGCCATAGGTTTAGAACATCAAGTTAGGGCTTTTTAGCCTAAGGGGTATTTTGGTAATTTACTAGGAAATTATTGGATTTATGTAATTTATTATTATTTAATTAGTTGATTAGTGTCATGTTAGCTCCTAACCTAGTTTAGCACTAATCTAGAGGTTAGCCACTAACCTAGAGACTAGAGGATGGATATTGCATATTAGTTAAGGTAGGAAAATATCTAAGATGTACATATTAGATATTTTCCTTAAAACCCTCAAAATATCATAGTTTTACCTAGAAGTCCTTGCCTTCACCATGAAGGAAGGCAAGAGGACACCCCCCTTGCCATGACCAGCCAAGGGCACCCCCTAGCATGCCCCCTTCCTATATAATGCCATCTATTCATTCCATACAAATTTATATGTTTCAAAACCTAGAAAAATTCCTATTCCCATCAAACCTTCATAACTTCTTCAAATTAGCTCTAAACTCATCCTAGTCTTTTGCATTGGGTTCCTACAACCTAGAGGGTGCTAAGGGAGGCTAGCAAGCTGGACACATAGCTGTGGACACCAACAAGTGAAGAGGACACACCCCCCCTTCCATTGAAATCTTGAGTTTTTACTCAATAGGTAAATCACTACACCAAAAAGATCCTTTTGGAACACTAAAATTTCATTCCAAATAATTTTAGGCACACCTATATTCCGTGCCTATTTATGGACTGCCAGATTTGTTGGAACGGAATAAAGGCGTTCCAATAAACATTATTTGGAACGCTTTTATGGTGTTCCAATATTGGAACACCGATAGAGCGTTCCAAAAAAGAGTTCCAACAAAACATTATTTGGAACGCTTTTATGGTGTTCCACTATTGGAACACCGATAAAGCGTTCCAAAAAAGAGTTCCAACAAAATATTCCAAATTACTTTTTCTCCACTTATTGGAACGGCTAAAAAGAGTTCCAATGTTGGAACATTAGAAACACGTTCCTAAGAAAAGCATCCCAGAATACTTTTTGAGCCAAATTTTGGAACACCTAAAAGGTGTTCCAGTTTTCAATATATATATATATATATATATATATATATATATATATATATATATATATATATACCTACATTATTTGAAATTGCACACATATACAGTAGAAACTCTATAAAATAATACTCGATTATTTAATAAACTCTCTAAGATAATATTTTTGGCCGGTCCCGACTCGGGGATAGGGTGCTAAATTAATAATTCGCTAAAATTATAAGATAATACATTTTTGATAATTTCTTCAGACCCCATATAAATATAAATTAATAATTCCTTATATATAGCATATTACATGAATGATTTATGAAGGTTTCTTGAAAAATGACTCAATTGTCTTTTGTTTTTTGTTGAAATCAATTTTCCCTTGAATCTCGTCTCTAATTTTCCTTAGCATGGTAAGAACTTCTGCTGTTGTTTTCTCATAGCTCAACAAGAAATTGTTCAATGTGATTGCCGCTTTAATAGCTTCGTTTCGCGAAGGGGGCTCCATTGTAGAACTTTCATCATCTTCTTCATCGATATCATCTTTATTAATTCCAATAACGCTTTCAATAATTTCTTCATCAGTCAACAACTGTGCAACTACATTTTCTTCTGGGTGAGTCAGAACATCTTCGACATCCATTGCATTGCGATAACCCAACTCTTTGATCAAATTCTGGAGTTCTTGAGTGCTTTCACCACCTTCATCTGAGTTCTCAAAAGTCACGTTATCTGTTGATCGAAGTTTACAATGACGAAAGCAGTTCGCAATTGTATTTGCACGAACATCCATAGTCCATGCTGAAATTGCAAGATTCATTGCATCTAACACATTTATTTTTGCTGGATTTGGAACCCCTAATTCATAACCCTCCAAAAGACTTCTATAAAATCGACGACGATAATGCATCTTAAAAGCTCGTATGATCCCCGCGTCACAAGGTTGAATTTTTGAAGTTGTGTTTGGTGGCAAAAAAATAATTCAACATTTCGCAATCCTTCAATAATTTTTGGATGAGCAGGGCAATTATCCACAATCAAGAGAATTTTTCAATATTTTTAATGTCCATAAAGTGATACACTGAACACAAGAAGCATAATAAGGTGGGAGATTGAAGGTTTCTTTCAAATTGGGCCCTTCATTTGATATACACATGCATTGTATACAATAATTAAGTGGAAGCTTGAAAGGTGTTTGTAAACTACGTAAGTATTTTACTATAAATTAATAAAATATTAATTAATATATAAATTAATAATTATTAATTTATCGATTAATTAATAACTCTTTTAATTAATAAATTTTGGTGGTCCCAAGTGTATTATTTTATAGAGTTTCTACTGTAGCTTGAAATAATATATAGCTAGCATAAGTACTATGACTTACAAAACCTGTAGCGCTCCAAGAAATTTTATTTTAAAAAAATAACAATTGACACAATCTTGTAATCATCTTGAGAATTTATAAATGTAGAACTCACAAAAATATAAAATAAAAGTAAACGAACTTTCATAGTACAAGTGCATAGAGAATATATAATGTTAAAGCTACATACACACAAAGTAGCCAAATGTCTTACATAAACATTGTAAGTTTAATACAAGTTGCCTACCACACAAAAAAAATAATATCTGGGAGCTGTGAAAATAATTTGAGACTTTGACACTTGATGTTCTTGTTAGTGAGCGTAGGCCCTGGAACTATGATAACCGAGGAAGCAAAAAATGCGACGTCCTGTAAACAATTCAAAGATTGTTAAAAACATGATAAAATAATTTGATCACAATTAAGAACTTAGTCATTCAATGAGGCACATAAAGAAAAAAAACCCACCACCATGAACTAGTGCAATAGAACATGAAATGAATATGTACTCTAGTTTAGGAGACAAAGAACTATCTTACAATATTAGAGAGAACTAGCAACACAAGCACAATGCTTTTGATATTGTCAACAGAAAGGAGCCCTCCGTTCCATATGTTATCATCATGGAGGGCAACTCCCCATTCTTCATCATGGAAAGAAACATAACATGGATCATTGGAAAGCACAAAAAATATTGTGAGCAAAACTAACTTGGAAGAGCTATTTAGAAACAACTAATAGGATCTAACACAAGGCATATGTCTTGTCCAATTGACCCCAAAAATTTCTGATGCTCTATTGCTTTTCTTGAATTACGTTTGTATTCACCAAATACTTGTACAATATCATTTGAGTGATAGCATATGGAGTGGACACAAATAGTGACCAGAATATTGGTTAGAAACTCTTAGAAGATATAAGACCACTAAGTTCAAGTTTGGATTGAATTAACACCAGCATGGCTGTAGTTGAGAGTGATATATGTGAGAACAAACTGGATAAATGCAAATATCTAAAATAAACTACTGAATAATAGTCAAAGTAAATTGTGAAAGTAAATTCATGGTATGAACTACTGAATAATAGATGTGTATATTTCAATCTTCAGGATATTTAATGGAATGCAAAATTTACACTCAAGAATCACTTGTGATCTCTGCAAATCTCTTTCTAACACCATATTTGGCCTACTTGACTGAAGCTCAACTTCCAACATGATGAATGGTGTCACAATAAAAAATAGAGAAATAAAAAAATATAACCTCACAATGATCTCTAGGATTCATGCTCGACTGGAGCCATATCACGCATATGAATCTCAAGTAAATTTTGTATCTGAGCTTCCATTCGATCACTCATCTAAGATTCCATGGAAAGATCCAGCCAGAACGAGTACAGGGAGTTCATGGTCGGAGACGATGGCAGGTTTTAGTTTAACCTGTCACACACAAACATCATTTTTTTTTTCTATAATGAATAAGATGTGTGAATAAGATGTGTGAATAATGAATAAGATGCAACATTTTTTTTAGTTTAACCTATCATATACAAACATCATAATTCCTTGGAAATATCTGAGCCTTGTATTAGTTTAACCTGTCACATACAAACATCATTTTTTTTTTCTGTAATGAATAAGATGTGTGAATAATGACATCGCATTCACTTTTTCAGTGATTGTTGCAAGTTGCAACAGAAACTAGTAAATGACCACACTGAACTTATACAAAGTAAATTACCTTCTCCATGGCATCGAGATATTGATCAACCAATTTACAGACAGTTCCAGCTAAAGTCTTAGTTAACTCATGCGATTCTGCAGCAGGAGCATCAGGAATGACGGAACCATAGCCTGATCCTGCAGACAAATTAGGTAAGCAATAAGAACTGCATACATTGATGCGATGAAGTATAGACCTATACATTCAAGTGCATGACGACAAAACTTAGCATGAAGATTTTCAAGCAAAAAGTGGAATATCATGTGATTATCCTGTTTAAGGACAGTTTGATTAATAGTGATTGCATTATAAAAATTTCTAAGTATGACCAACACTTTTTTACGATGCAGTTCAATACGACTGGCATATTGAAGTTTTATTACAAACCTATAATACCAAAAAGAAACATGGTATTGACCTACAGGCCATATTAATGTTTTTCAAGTGATCCACTACTTAATCAGTCCCATAGCCCTCATATTGTAAGGTCCCTGAAAATCTTGTAAAAATGATTTTAAGTAGCAATGCAAGCTTCCTTAGTCTATCCACTCATGATGAAAAGTCACTCACTTGATAAAGTTAGAATTGATGTCTAAAATCATCAACTAACTAAATTTCTACCATAACGAAGGCCAAAAGAACCTATTATATCCTCCATCAGTTCAATGTTTCCACCAAATGGTCAGTCCTGGCATCAGTTTTTATCATAAATGTACGATAACTTTTTGTTTCTAGAACACAGAAGACAAGATAACAGTAAGCTTAGGAAAATAAAAACTAATAAATGTTGGCATGATAGAAAAGCTTGGTGCTTGCAACGCGGGATACAAGTCGTGAAAGAAAGCTCTCCTTAAACTTGGTAAGGCATAATGCAGCCTTACCCTTCCCCGATGGCTATGCATTAGTGGAAGCCTCATGATAAGGAGCCAAGATAAAGGACACATTTCTTGTAGATGAGAGTCAAGGCCTAGGCTGTGAAAAAAGAGTATGGCAATCACTAATGTTAGAGAGGGATGGACTTACAGAACTGAATGGAAAGAAAGGATTTATGTAGCCAACCCCGGACTTTTTCATGAAAGGCATTCTGATGTTGTACTCAATGACTAGGTCTAGTCAGTTACCAATATGAAAGCATACCATCATTGCAAACCAAAATTTGTAGCCCAGATAAACAAAAATAACTTATATGTGTGTGCCTTCACCACATCTAGTTGCTTGCTTAGACGTCATGTTCAAGGACAGCTTTCATATGCATGGGTTATACATCAAGATATGCACTTGTACCACAAGAATCAGAAAACCCTGACCTAGACTAGACAAAGATGAACCTTGGTGAAGCTAAAACAGAAGGTTAACTAACAACACTGCACCTATCTGGTTTATGGTAATTTTTCTGCTCTCTCTAGCCTTGTCCGTATTATATTCTTTTTTGTCTAACTACACACGAGAAAGGTTATCATAGATGTGCTAGGAAATTATAGAATCATTTATCTTAAGTTAATTTCTGCAAACTTACCAGTTGGTTTAGCAATAAAGCTCAAAACACGATTAATAAAGTTGCCCAAGTTATTCAACAATTCGCCATTTAGCTTCGCCTGTAAGTCGGCCCATGTGAACAATGTGTCTGACACCTAAACCACACAAACAACAAAATATAATGATAAATAGAGATCTCTCAAGAAAATTAGAACAAAATTTACAAAAAACTGTTCACCCTTCACAAACTCACCTCAGGCCTATTAGTTAGTAAGTAGTATCGCCATACTTCTGTAGGAATTTCTGTTTCTTTAGCATCATTACCAAAAACTCCAACACCCTTACTTTTCGAAAACTTTCCTGTATAGTGCATCAGAAACGTGAATGCTAATAAACATAATACCAAGCTATAATTCAGCTACACTGATGCAGACATTTGAAATTTCAAACTTATTGTAGAGAACAAACTAATGGGGATCCCTTCTCTTGTTGGAGGTCATAGTACATCTTAACATGGGATCCAGGATAATTGCATTCCAACGTAGATAGAGAGGTAAGTGGAATATGAGAATCTTGTAACTTTTCATCACATCATAAATGATAGTTCAACGACAACTTACATGAACAGAGTCAACCAATATGATCAGGATCTTTAGAGCCATCTATTACGTTTCTTTAAGAGGCATCTATGTAAATAAGGGCTTTTTATTCAGTTCTTAAGGGAGTTATGTCAAATTAGACAAGTATAAAAATCGACAGTCATAAAGTAGAAGATTGGTTGTTTATGCCGTAACATATAGCAACACAAAAAGCATTCATAAAACTGTAGGAATTTCACCATGCAACATTGCTCCTCCCAGACCCTGTATAAAAGGGAGACGTTGGCATTTAGTGACCTCCCTCCCGTATTCTCCTATATGGCTCCCATGGAAATTTTCATGGAATTAACTCGAAGTGCAGATCTCTTTAGGACTTGTTTGACCTTTTCAAGGTTAGATTTTCCCTTTACCCTTTACCATCAGAGTTTTGACAAAACCATAAAAAATGGACATAATTTGGCCCCCGGTTAGCTTTTCCCTTTACCCTCTTATTTAGAGTTTCTTTACATTCATGAAAAGGCTACTAGCCTCGATAAATGAAGTGGAGCTGCATGTTAAAAAGAAAAGTTACAGGTTGATTAAACAAATTTATTAGAAGGGAAATATAATTTAGTTGACTTTTTAGGAGCCATATAGCAAAATATAACAGTTGATCAAACAAATTTATTAGAAGGGAAATATAATTTAGTTAGTATACCAACATATTCATTAAATCAAAATTTTCTAGTAATTTGGAAACTTCTTTCCTAACAATATCCTTTGCCCCTGTCATGGAATCAACTCTAGCCATCGAGTAAATATGTCTTGAAAGATTTTTACCAGCAAGTGAATCCACAAAGGTGTATATATGTACCTGGAGTTAGAAAACCTGGAGTTCTTGATGTTAGCCTATTCAAATTGATCTGCCCTATCTTGATGTTAGCCCTGTATATATGTACTGTTCTTCTCTTTGTTTCCTCAAGTTCTGTCCATTCTGGACAAGTACAAGCACCTGTAGGCTACTTGTACAGGGCTAACAGCAAGTGAATCCAAAAATGATAAAAAGTGAAAGTTTTGGTTAGAAAACCTGGAGTTCTCGGAGTAAAATGCCATCAGTCATGAATTTGATGGTGCAATTACCTCCAACCCTTTTGCATGCCCAGGGCCCTGATATTTGAAATCAGCAAGTGGAATAATAAGAAAAGGACAAAGCCAAACTAACAAGAATATAGGTAATATCAAAAAAAAGAAAACTAAGGAAGGAAATCATTTGAAGTATCTGAACAATAAATGAAGTAAGAGGCAGAACAATGATGTATTGATGTAGATGTAGGACAGAACCTACATGCTAGGACAGATGATATATATGCAAATGACTGAACCAATGTTCAAACAAGGATATAGGCTAACTGGACATTCAACAGGACAGTTAGATAAAAGGGATTGGATGCTTCTCACTGACTGACCTAAAGTCTAAATGCAGGGCATCATCATAAGATAGATACTAAACATGAATGAACTCAAGGATGCAGGGAATGAACCATGTAAGGAATGAGGGGATTAGATGATGACCTAGCTGAACACAAAGGCATATCCAGTCAAGAAATATCTGATACATATACAAATGATTTGAACATCACAATAATGTGGATTAAAATTCAAGTATCAGAGAGATATGGGATATATGAAATCACCCCAAATAAAGACTGAACTACATGCTCAGATATTAATTGGACCCAATGACCCATAGGGCAGATACTCCTATAGATATGTGGGACAGGATAATGTGGGTTGCACAGTGACAAAACATGATGAATGCAGGCAAAACATTATCCAGGTATGCTTGAGTCCTCTCTTGCCTAGATTGATACTATCCTTCAATAGGGACTGAATCAAAGGGTGAAAGAGCAATGAACCTATAACATACATGAAGTGGATGTCAGCAAAAGTTCACTCAGCTTTGCTTTCTTAATTGTGTATACTTTGGTATGCAGATGCCTTTGTGAGAGATGATTGGAACATGAAGTGGATGTCAGCAAAAGATGGGGGTATTGATTTCCAATAAGCTATGAGAAAGAAAGAATTGTGTTCCACTACTGTCTACTCTCTCTTGGTGAGTTCCTTAAGAAGGTCCAAATATACAAACTGTTGTTTTCCTGAATTTATGCAAGTAATTGGATAAATAGGAGAAGACATCAAGAAAAGCACTTAGAATATAGAAATATAACAAAATTTCCTACAACAGTAGAGTAGGATTCCAACTAAATCTCTGTTCTGAATTTCTAATCTTAAATAACATGTCGAAAAACCTAGTGGATATTAAAGGCAGCAATTTGAATAACTAAAATATAAAATTGTCATAGGCTTTACGGTAGGTTAGCATCGGTATTCAATTTGCAATCTCATTGGAGACCAAAGTTTCAGACTAAGTACTTGTTCGTTTCAGAGAAAATGTGAATCAGCACAAGTAGGTACATGAGCAGCACAGCAAGGAAAGTTTTGTCAGTTTATAACCAAACTATATACAATAGAACTCCTACATCATCATTATAGGTAAGTAGGTTCAAACTAAATACTTGTTTAGTTTTCAGTCGAGACTCTCAAGCGTAAATCAATACAAATAGATAATAAGCAGCAGAAAATCAAGGAAAGGAATTGCAATGTCTAGCTCAACTATGCATAAATACTCGGATGAGGCCAATGGACTGCTTTTATGTAAGCAATAGCCAGATAGTTGCATCTCAACCCACATATATGTTAGCTTGATAGGCACAAATGTTGTTAGTACAAACTAAATTCTAGGAAAGATTCAGTTCCAATCCAACACAGAGGAATAATTCCAACAAGCACAAAATGATTTATCATTAGAGAAAGTATCTTGGTAAGGTTAGTACAATATTAGTACAGAAACAAGCCCCAGTTCAACAGCAGTTGCAACTGCTATGCACAAGCATCAAATAAATCGCTTAGTAAGTACGATCTCACATAGTTTATAAAGTTAGCTTAATGTGGAGGTAGATGATATTACCATGTATCGGTATAATATGGCTTCAACTGAAAAAAGTCCCTCTCAAATGCACTTGATCTTCTGTCTTCACACTCAAAAGAACTGCATGCTCGTATATATCTCCTGCAAATTCCCAAGCAATAGCAATCATATGTTATTAATTATTAGGGAAGTGATAGATATCTAATTAATTAGGTACATGCTACTTTTTAGTAAGAAAGTGACATGCATACCATTGACACAACATCTATGATATCTAATTAATCAACCATCAGAAATGGGAAATTTTCAGTCTTTTCAATTAAAATGATTGTAAACTCCAAAAACCAACAATAACAAGGCTTTATCCCAAATTTTTGGGATGGCTGGTTGAATCCTTTTCATCCATTCAGCTGTCTTAAGGGCCATGTCTTCGGTAATACTAACAAAACCATAGCTTCCATTCAGCTCTCTTAGGAACGCATACCATCAATGTCATCAAACTTAAAACCAAACCATGGGGGGCCACCATCCATATCAGATATACAAAGGGTATGTCACACTTGAAACCTAAACCTAGACGGCTACTTAGCAACCAACAAAAGAGTCTCAAGTTGCAATGGACAATAAAAAATTTGACATGAATAGTTAAAAATGATACAATCTACTGCACAGAATTAGATTCATATCTAAGAAACAATATGCCAAAAAGTTTATATATATCTTTTGCAAAAAAATAGAAAGAAAATTTCAGATGCTTACAATGAGTAGGAGACTCGAGATCGGAGGAGTGTGGATGGGCGGAGTAGAGCCGATTGGACGAGAAGTCGATCGAACAAGGAGCCAACCGGAGCAGATCGGACAAGAAAGATTTTCGTCCCTTTTCCTTCTAGGCCGTAGATCGAAACGAGGAGCGGAGCAGATTGGAACAAGGGACGGAGCAGATCTGAAGCTTTGGCGGCAGTCGGAAGAACTCCGCGTGGTTTTTCTTCAAACGAATCGATGGAGAGAAAAGAAGAAGGACATCATCATCATCATCTGAAAGCTCTCTCCCTTCTCCCTCCCTTTTTTGTCTGTTTTTTTCGATTTCCCTCCCTTTTTCGTGTGGATTTTGGTTTCCCTCCTTTTTCCTTTTTTGGTTTAGGTCAGGAGATAGGGGAGGGTTTGGAATTGGAGCGATTGGAAATATGGGATGGTTTGGAACGATCGGAGGGGGTTTGTGTTATACTTATGTGAATTAAATTTTTATGTTTTGAAACGATTTTGGCACAGTTTAAGTGTGTTCCAAAATAAAAAAAATTAAAAAAAAATTAAAATGTAATATTTGGAACGATTTTTTTTATTCTGGCACATTTTTTTGCGTTCCAAAACATAGGCACGCCGAATAGGCGTTCCGCATTGAAATACGCCTAGTGTTCCTAATTAGCCATTTTGGTATAGTGTACCTATAAACCTAGTTAATATTGTGTTTTTCCTTTATAAATGCATGCATATAGGTATACCCTAGTTGTGGGTCAAGTTTGGTAAAATCTAGGGTTGGTTTGGTGTCCGTATCGGACACGTATCCATGTTCGAAAAGCTGTGTTTGTTGAAATGCCACAAAGAAATGAATTTCAATATTTTGTAAAACAAATTACATATTCATGTAGCCCTAGACTTGTTGTTTACATCTACACTTGACTGAGCACGACACTGTGTCAATTTCGTGTCGAAAATTGACACGGACACACTGTGACAGTGCACGCATAATGCCATGCTACCCGACACGGATTCCTTCATGTCCACGCCACGTGGACACGTGCCACTTGGCACAGAGGAGGGGGCAACCTCTGACAAGCCCCCCTCGAGTTTGAGACACTCTCGTGTCGTATCGAGGACACGAGGACACGTGCACTGGTCATGCACTGACAGTGCACACACGCAAGGGGCCAACTTCGCGTGTGTCGTGTCGCGCGGACACGACATTTGGACACCTCGTGTTTGCACGAGTGTGTAGCCCAACATGTGGGCTACACGTGGACATGACCACGAGGTCCCACGTGTCTCGTGTCGTGTCCACGAGACACGAGAACCTGTGCACGATACGGCGCAGAACGGCGTGTATCAGTCGAGTTTTCTCGACTGATACGGTGTTCGTACCGTATCCTGAGGACACGTGGACACTGTGCAGGCTACCCTACCCCTAGACTAACCCTAGGCGAACCTAGGGACACAATCACGAGACACGAGGACACGTGTGTCGTGTCCTAGAGCTAGGTGCATGCGTGCACGACGCGGTGACAGTTCGCTGTGTCAGTGTTTACCCGTTTCGGGTTTGGGAGTGGTTGACACTTCGAATCGTGTCATGGTGTCGTGTCAGGCACTTAGGACACTAGAGGACACCTAGGGCTAGTGTTACCAACCTTGGGTTTCGAGCCTTAGCTCGGTTTGGGTCGGGTATTGGGTTTACCTACTTTCCTATGAATAGTATTTCCTGGGTTCTTAAATTTGGTATTTTTCTGAGTTTCAAAATGAATTTCTAACTAAATTTGTGTAATATATATGCGTATTTCTGTGTGTATTTATGTTGTATATATATGTATATGTGTATATGTGTGTTTAGGTGTGTGTCTTAGGGTATATACATGGGTATATATGTGTGTATATACATAGGTATATATATATATGTATTTGTGTGTGCGTGTGCGTTTGATTTCTGGGTTCCAGAAATCTGGAAACACCCCCTGTTCCTGATCACAGTCCACACACACACACTATTCTTTCTCTCACTTCTCTCTCTCTCTCTATATATGTATTGTAGATATATACATATGTATATTGTATGTATAGATATATATATATTTTATTATATATATTGTAGCTATGTATGTATACACTATATGATGTATGAATATTACATAGGCTATAGGCCTATGTAGTGATATATATATGTTATGTATATATATATGTATAGTTGACAAATTGTAGATATATATAAATATTAGATATATATATATATGGTATACATATAGTATCTAGGTTGTGGTCTAGATACACTAGCCTATGGCCGAATTAGGGGTTGACCCTAATTTGTCTAAGTGACCCCTTGACCTAGGTACCTTAATGACCTTTGTTTGACTAGTGTTGACCAAAGTCAACCTTAGGTCAAACTTGACCTAATTAACCTAGAATTGACTAGGATTAACCTAAAGTGACTAGTTAAGCTAAGTTGACTAAACCTTAACTAGTTTGACATTGGTTGACCTAACTTTGACTAGTTTGACCTAGTTTGACTTTTAAGGTTGACCAGAGTTGACCAAGAGTTGACTGTTGACCAGATTGACCTAGAATCATGTAGTATGCATTGTATACTCTATTTTTACCATTGTGGATATGTTGTGACCTATTTTACTCTGAATAGGACTCTGTGACACCAGTTCGGACATCTATTTATATCAGTCATACATGGTGACAGGCGAGTACATTCTCTGATCATTTTATACTCATTAGGATTTATATTCTTGTTCTAGATTACCTTACATGATGCTGTCACGTTATTATCACGGATTGGTACTATATGGATCTTGTCATGCGATGTTATCCCCCTCAGGGTGCATCAAATACAGTTGTCATGTGCTTTTCACGAACATCTTATATTTCATGTACACCTCTATTCATGTATACTCTTGTGCAATCTTGTACTCTCATGATCACGTGAGCAAACATGATAAAAATCTCTTGTGCAAGGTAACGTAACTTGACTGGATCCTTGTGTATTGATTGGGGAGGGTGAGTAGGAAATGATTATGTGATCAAAATCCCATCTTGTGAAATCTTGTGAAATCATGTATATGTCCATAGTACACTCACGTATGATGGAGTTACCCTTGCATTGTCCTAACCCATTTATATAACCATCTCATGCTCTAAATCACAGGTTACCTACAGTTCTTACTTATCATATATATAGATATTTCCAGTTATCAAATCTCTCTCATTTTTATATATATTCTTTACAGTCCATGTATCTTACTCTTTGCATGCTTTACATTTCCCAACATGATATGAACTGCATGAGATGTATTGTGCTCGTTCCTGTCCTGACTGGACCTGTTGAAAATATTACAGATGATGATGGTGACTGTCCTACCTTCTATGGGACACATGAGGGTGACCTTCAGGAGCCTGAGGAGCATCTAGCTCAGTAGAGGGTGCCTAGTCTAGTCTAGTGTTTATAATTTTTATTTTGTATCGGACTGTTTCGATTGTTAGTTATGACTTAGTTATATTTCAGGTCTTGTACTTATCTGTGTTGGACATCTACTTTGTGTGGAGTGATAACTCTATTTATATTCAGTCTCTTCCTTTCATCTGATTCCATATCATGCTCTATCTTTCCTAGACTTGTGTTTGAGATATAGAGTTAAGATGTTATGTTATACCTCCGTACGGAGATGACAGGTTTATATATCTTGTTGTTAGATGTTAGATGTTATAGATGACCTATATTGCGTTCTACTACCGACACTGCGGCGTAGGCTGGACGTATCCATGTTCTCGTGTCCCTAATCAGGGTGCAGGTCGTGACACGTTTTTGTGGTTGCCCATGCAGGTCTATGTCGCAATTAGTGCGATCTCGTAATGGTGCTCGACTTAGAGTACTAATTACGAGCCTGCAATTAGGACCTAGGACATGATAGGATTTTCTCAATCACACCTAGGAAAATTTCTGATCTTTTGATTATTATGATTACTTTCCTTGTATTAAATTAACTGTCCTTCCTTGATAAATCTACTCATGTGCCATATTGATCTCTTTGTTTCAATTCGTCTCCAGGATGACGAAGACGCACCCGCAGGCTACTGGGTCGAGTAGCTTGCCCGATAGATCTGACCAGGCTGAGGAGGAGGTTCACGAGACTGCCTCCAGTGATTCCACTATCCCGGAGACCCCGGCAGTTGCACAGGAAGGTCTACTACCTCCACCCCAGAGGGTTTCGGTCGTCATTCCAGAGATGCTGTCGCCACCACCATCGATACTGACGGATACACATCATATGTTCCTTCTCCTTCAGCAGATGATGGAGACTCAGCGGGCCCAGGCAGAGGCATCGCAGCGCCAGTCGGAGGCGTCACACCGTCATATTGAGATGCTGAGGCAGAGCATGGAGAACTCGCATCAGCTTGCACTGGCAGCAGTGGAGAGAGTGGCACCGGGTACGGTGCAGGGCCCTACTGGCCAGCAGCCGTACCAACAGTAGTCCAGGCCGGGGACAGTATTAGACTTTAGGAAGATGAGCTCTAGGGACTTCACGGGCACGGAGGGCATCCTTTATGCAGACGACTGGCTAGAGGATGTGCAGCAGAGCATGGAGCTAGCAGAGCTTCCTAGAGCACTTTGGGTTTCGGCCGCAGCCAGCTGATTCTTCGACATCGCGCTGACATGGTACCGTACGGATCCTCTTGCGTCGGTGAGAGGGCTGACATGGGAGAAATTTCGGAGGCTCTTCAAGGAAAAGTTCTTCCCGGACGTGGCTCTTACAGCATTGGAGGGCCAGTTCGTGGGTCTAGTACAGGGGAACTCGTCGGTGGACGAGTATGCAGCTGAGTTCTTTCGTCTTAGCAGGTTTGCTCCCGATATGATCCAGGATGAGGGGCAGAAGGCTCGTAAGTTCCGTAGGAGACTTATTCATGCAGTGCGTACCCGCACCTCGGGACGCCGTGACGCGACGTTCGATCAGATATTGATGGACGCACAGATTGCAGAGGAGGACTTCGACCTCAAGCCGAAGAGGGGCAGTGATACCTTAGGGGCTAGTTCTAGTGCAGGGCCAGCCAAGCGCCCTCACATACAGCAGAGGCCAGTTCAGCAGCCGCTTCAGGGCCAGGGATATATACTTCACCAGCAGGCACCCAGGCAGCAACAGCACCCTATATGTAACTTCTGTAAGAATCAAGGTTACGGATGGGACGACTGCAGGAAGAGGCAGGGCCTGTATTTGCTTTGTGGTTCAGCAGAGCATCAGTTGAGAGAGTGTCCCAAGAACTTGGCAAGATTGGCTCAGGCAGCAGCAGGAGCTAGGGCTCCGACGGGGCAGCAGACGGGACCACCGTTGCAGACTCAGCAGCAGAGGTTTGTCCAGCATCAGCAGCAGGCCAAGGGAGGCCAGCCGGGGCGAGCTTTCGCCATGGCAGTCGATGATGCACAGGCAGAGGAAGAGCTGATTGCAAGTTCTAACCTTTTCGATTCTATTTTCGCATTTGCCTCCTTATAACTGTCTTGAAATTTTATTCTATCTGTTCCTTGTAGTTGATAAATTTTTGTTCGAATTTTCATTGTAAATTATTTTCTTCTGAGATAAGTCGTATGGGATAGGTCGTCTCGATTATAGGATCTAAAGTCTTCTATAGTCATGTTAGCTGGCATAGTGAGGACATATAGTCGGATTTTGGACGTATTTCTCGGGTGTGAGAATTTAAGGTTTTCGCGGCCAGGCAAGCGGCAATGCGAAAATTTTAAATACCATGATTCTAGAGGTATGTACCTTAGTCGAGGACTCTGTGAATATCGTAGCCTTGCTCACTAGCATGACGAAGATTCCGAGTATCATGATTTTGGACAGACGCATATGATTATCGGACTGTGTGTTGAGACTGTGATTATTGGGGTGTTTGACCTAGAAAGAGTATGACCATTCTAATTTGGAGGACGAAATTTTCTAAGGAGGGTAGACTTATAACACCCAGTTTCTAAAATGAGGGTAATTTTGAAATTTTGTAATTATAATTATTTAATAATGATATTTAAACCATATTATAATTTTTGGTGATTTTTAGTTATTTTAAAACTATTTAAAACCACGACTTGTGATTTTGATGTTTTGCTAGTGCAACCTTAGAGATTTCTTAACCTAGAGACTAACCATGATCATATGAGCCTAGCCATAGGTTTAGAACATCAAGTTAGGGCTTTTTAGCCTAAGGGGTATTTTGGTAATTTACTAGGAAATTATTGGATTTATGTAATTTGTTATTATTTAATTAGTTGATTAGTGTCATGTTAGCTCCTAACCTAGTTTAGCACTAATCTAGAGGTTAGCCACTAACCTAGAGACTAGAGGATGGATATTGCATATTAGTTAAGGTAGGAAAATATCTAAGATATTTACATATTAGATATTTTCCTTAAAACCCTCAAAATATCATAGTTTTACCTAGAAGTCCTTGCCTTCACCATGAAGGAAGGCAAGAGGACACCCCACTTGCCATGACCAGCCAAGGGCACCCCCTAGCATGCCCCCTTCCTATATAACCCCATCTATTCATTCCATACAAATTTACATGTTTCAAAACCTAGAAAATTCCTATTTCCATCAAACCTTCATAACTTCTTCAAATTAGCTCTAAACTCATCCTAGTCTTTTGCATTGGGTTCCTACAACCTAGAGGGTGCTAAGGGAGGCTACCAAGCTGGACACATAGCTGTGGACACCAACAAGTGAAGAGGACACACCCCCCTTCCATTGAAATCTTGAGTTTTCACTCAATAGGTAAATACCTATAAACCTAGTTAATATTGTGTTTATCCTTTATAAATGCATGCATATAGGTATACCCTAGCTATGGGTCAAGTTTAGAAAAATCTAGGGTTGGTTTGGTGTCCGTATCGGACACGTATCCATGTTCGAAAAGCTGTATTTGTTGAAATGCCACAAAGAAATGAATTTCAATATTTTGTAAAACAAATTACATATTCATGTAGCCCTAGACTTGTTGTTTACATCTACACTTGACTGAGCACGACACTGTATCGATTTCGTATCGAAAATCGATACAGACACACTGTGACAGTGCACGCAAAATGCCCTGCTTCCCGATACGGATTCCTTCGTGTCCACGCCACGTGGACACGTGCCACTTGGCACAGAGGAGGGGGCAACCTCTGATAAGCCCCCCCCCCGAGTTTGAGACACTCTCGTGTCGTATCGAGGACACGAGGACACGTGCACTGGTCGTGCACTGACAGTGCACACGCGCAAGGGGCCAACTTCGTGCGCGTCGTATCGCGCAGACACGACACTTGGACACCTCGTGTTTGTACGAGTGTGTAGCCCAACATGTGGGCTACACATGAACATGACCACGAGGTCCCACGTGTCTCGTGTCGTGTCCACGAGACACGAGAACCTGTGCACGATGCGGCACAGAACGGCGTGTATCAGTCGAGTTTTCTCGACTGATACGGTGTTCGTACTGTATCCTGAGGACACGTGGACACTGTGCAGGCTACCCTACCCCTAGACTAACCCTAGGCGAACCTAGGGACACAATCACGAGATACGAGGACACGTGTGTCGTGTCCTAGAGCTAGGTGCACGCGTGCACGACGCGGTGACAGTTCACTGTGTCAGTGTTTACCCGTTTCGGGTTTGGGAGTGGTTGACACTTCGAATCGTGTCAGGCACTTAGGACACTAGAGGACACCTAGGGCTAGTGTTACCAACCTTGGGTTTCGAGCCTTAGCTCGGTTTGGGTCGGGTATCGGGTTTACCTACTTTCCTATGAATAGTATTTCCTGGGTTCTTAAATTTGGTATTTTTCTGAGTTTCAAAATAAATTTCTAACTAAATTTGTGTAATATATATGCGTATTTCTGTGTATATTTATATTGTATATATATGTATATGTGTATATGTATATATGTGTGTTTAGGTGTGTGTCTTAGGGTATATACATGGGTATATATGTGTGTATATATACGTAGGTATATATATATATGTATTTGTGTGTGCGTGTGCGTTTGATTTCTGGGTTCCAGAAATCTGGAAACACCCCCCCTGTTCCTGATCACAGTCCACACACACACACTATTCTCTCTATATATTTACTAGCATATGTGCACGTTTCTTGTACGTATTTTAATATTTTTTAATTAGTTTATGAAGACTTTTTAGGAAAATCAAAGGGTAGTCTTTTTAATTACTAAGTTGTCCTTATTAAAATTAATGAACTATTTTTAATTAGTATAAGTATGTAAGGGTATTTTCGGAATTCAAAAGTTTCACCATCTAAGTTTTCCTATTATATAGTAGAATAGATATGTATTGTAGATATATACATATGTATATTGTATGTATAGATATATATATTTTATTATATATATTGTAGCTATGTATGTATACACTATATGATGTATGAATATTACATAGGCTATAGGCCTATGTAGTGATATATATATGTTATGTGTATGTATATATATATATATATATATATATATATATATATATATATAATATATATATATATATATATATATATATACATACATATATATATATATATATATATATATATATTTTTTTTTATATACATATATATACATATATATATATATATATATATATATATATATATATATATATATATATATATATATATATATATATATATATATATATATACATATACATATATATATATATATATATATATATATATATATATATATATATATATATATATATATATATATATATATATATATATATATATCTAATATTTATATATATCTACAATATATATATATATATATATATATATATATATATATATATATATATATATATATATATATATATATATATATATATATATACATATATATATATATATATATATACATATATATATATATATATATATATATATATATATATATATATATATATATATATATGGTATACATATAGTATCTAGGTTGTGGTCTAGATACACTAGCCTATGGCCGAATTAGGGGTTGACCCTAATTTGTCTAAGTGACCCCTTGACCTAGGTACCTTAATGACCTTTGTTTGACTAGTGTTGACCAAAGTCAACCTTAGGTCAAACTTGACCTAATTAACCTATAATTGACTAGGATTAACCTAAAGTGACTAGTTAAGCTAAGTTGACTAAACCTTAACTAGTTTGACATTGGTTGACCTAACTTTGACTAGTTTGACCTAGTTTGACTTTTAAGGTTGACCAGAGTTGACCAAGAGTTGACTGTTGACCAGATTGACCTAGAATCATGTAGTATGCATTGTATACTCTATTTTTACCATTGTGGATATGTTGTGACCTATTTTACTCTGAATAGGACTCTGTGACACCAGTTCGGACATCTATTCATATCAATCATACAGGGTGACAGGCAAGTACATTCTCTGATCATTTCATACTTGTTAGGATTTATATTCTTGCTCTAGATTACCTTACATGATGCTGTCACGTTATTATCACGGATTGGTACTATATGGATCTTGTCATGCGATGTTATCCCCCTCGGGGTGCATCAAAGACAGTTGTCATATGCTTTTCACGAACATCTTGTATTTCATGTACACCTCTATTCATGTATACTCTTGTGCAATCTTGTACTCTCATGATCATGTGAGCAAACATGATAAAAATCTCTTGTGCAAGGTAACGTAACTTGACTGGATCCTTGTGTATTGATTGGGGAGGGTGAGTAGGAAATGGTTATGTGATCAAAATCCTATCTTGTGAAATCTTGTGAAATCATGTATATGTCCATAGTACACTCACGTATGATGGAGTTACCCTTGCATTGTCCTAACCCGTTTATATAACCATCTCATGCTCTAAATCACAGGTTATCTACAGTTCTTACTTATCATATATATAGATATTTCCAGTTATCAAATCTCTCTCATTTTTATATATATTCTTTACAGTCCATGTATCTTACTCTTTGCATGCTTTATATTTTCCAACATGATATGAACTGCGTGAGATGTATTGTGCTCGTTCCTGTCCTGACTGGACCTGTTGAAAATATTACAGATGATGATGGTGACTGTCCTACCTTCTATGGGACACATGAGGGTGACCTTCAGGAGCCTGAGGAGCATCTAGCTCAGTAGAGGGTGCCTAGTCTAGTCTAGTGTTTATAGTTTTCATTTTGTATCGGACTGTTCCGATTGTTAGTTGTGACTTAGTTATATTTCAGGTCTTGTACTTATCTGTGTTGGACATCTACTTTGTGTGGAGTGATAACTCTATTTATATTCAGTCTCTTCCTTTCATCTGATTCCATATCATGCTCTATCTTTCCTAGACTTGTGTTTGAGATATAGAGTTGAGATGTTATGTTATACCTCTGTACGGAGATGACAGGTTTATATATCTTGTTGTTAGATGTTAGATGTTATTGATGACCTATACAGCGTTCTACCGCCGACACTGCGGGGTAGGCTGGACGTACCCACGTTCTCGTGTCCCTAATCAGGGTGCGGGTCGTGACAGAACTAGTCCAAATAGGGCATGAAGATACGATTCATGAGGTCCATGAATACGGCTGGCGCATTGGTCTATCTACCCCCACAAGACCATTACCGGTAAGTATATTGAGCCTTACTGACAATGACTCGGGCTCCAGTCCTATCCGTGTAGCAAATCGTGCAGACATAAATGAATGCGATGCATCTGGATCAAATAATACTGATGCTGGAAAAGAATTGACGAGAATGGTACCTGCCACCACCTCACCTGATGCCAACTTCTTCTCTACGGTCAAAGCCATCGTTTGACCTTGCCCTCTGGGTGCTGGTCCCCTCTGCTGAAAACCTCTCTGCCTGTTCTGGTTCTGAGCTTGGACCTGGGCATACTGTTGCGGCCTTTGCTGGAAAGCTTGGGCCTGGGGCGGCAAGGGCCTCGGTAACTGGTGCTGCTGCTGAACTGGAGCTGGTCCCCTAATCGATGGACTGGTTAGGTTCGACGATGATGAACTGGCTCTATGCGGGCAGGACCCAATCTTATGATCTGGTGCCCTACAAGCCAAGCACAATCCCTGTGCTCTGTGACACTCAGATACTACGTGCTCTGGCTTTCCACAATGAGTGCAGCCCATTGCGGAAGATTGCTTCTGCTTCTGAGGGTACGTCGGTGTCGAGTGCTGAACCGACGAAACTGTAGTCGCCTTCCTAGGGGCTCCAATGGTCAAAGCCCTAGCTGCCAGGGCTGGTGTTGATGAATGGGACATTTGTCTATGGGACATCTTCCGACCTCCGGTTCGGTCCACTATCCTCTGAGAAGTATACTCATGCCTCTTCGCTGCTCACAAGATGGCATCAAATGTCTGGTGCTCAAACTGCTCCACAACTAAAATAATTTCTAGGTGGAGCCCCTGCTGAAATTGCTGGGCTCGGTCCAATTCGGTCGCCACCAATGTGGGAGCAAACCGACTAAGCCTAGAAAACTCGGCCGCATATCCATCGACCGTCCTTCCCATCTGCTTGAGATTGCTGAATCTGGTCTGCAGATCATACCGAGCTACTGCATCAAAGTACTTGATCTGAAACTTGTCACTGAATACCGCCCATAAGACAGGCGTCGCCAGCCCAACTGCATGCATCGCCCACCAGCTGCGGGCTAAGTTCAACAACTGTAGGTGCACAACGACCACCTTCTCTCCCTCGGAAATCCTAGCTGCCTCTAGGATTACTTCTGTGTCCTGAAGCCCTGCATCAGCAGCGATAGTATCTTCACTGCCGTCAAAGAAAGAAGGGTTCAGACGCTTGAAGCTGTTGCTCGCGTTGTTCCCTGGATAACCAACTCTGCCCATGGCATCTTTTACTGTCTGGTGTAGGGCATCGCCCCGACGATTTTGAGATGCAAGCAATTCCCTGATGAGACCCACCAGGGTTCCATTATCAGGCTCTGCAGGCTAGACTGGTTGAACTGGGGGCTCTGGCTCCCCGGAATGCATGACTCGGAAGGCCGCCCCAGAGTGCTGGGCTTGGTCTCCAGGTTGCTGCTGGTCCACTGGAGGTGCTCCGCCTTGCTGATAGGTAGGACCATGGACAATGCTGCTGAAGAAACGACATAGGGAACAATAAGGAAGGACCATGATAGATTGAGGTTATAAACATGTGATCAAGTCAAGATTTCGGAAAGATTAGAAGACAGGAGTAGTGATCAAGGGCGAGTGCTGATTGAGACATCTATCCGGTAAAATCCTCACACATCTTGATTTACAAGACCTGCATGGGCTACCACTTAAACCGTGTCACGCCCCAGAACCAGAATACTGAAGAGCGGGGGACAGACACAGCCAGCTACGTACATTGAAGTATAATCTACCTCGATATACGGTCACGGCTGTCTAGATGCATGGGAGTTTATCTACAAGCCAACAGTCTCTTATTGTAATGACCCGCTCTGCCCTAGCGGAATGCCGATTCAAACGGCAAGTACAACGACTCAAATGAGCCGTCGACCCGAAGAGTTGCGTCGACCTGAGGAAGAATCGTTGCAAGGCTTACATTGGCCCGTCAAAGATGAATCCAGACATAGACTTTCAAAGGCGCGCTCGGAGTATCGCTCGGCCGATGCGAACATCGCTAAGGTGGGTGGCTCCGATGAACCCGTCTTTGCTTAGCCTAGACACATAATAATACGGACACTATTGCTAGAATTGCTAGGCGATAATACCGCGCATGCTAATAAATGACTCAACACACCTAGCTAAGGGAATAATCCCATCTTGTATGCTTGTATAGAATATGGAAATGAACTTGGAAAATGTGAACTCCCGTACCGTACTCCACGCTCGTTCTAAGGCACAGGCTTATGTATCAAGTTCCCTATGCGTTCAATAATGAAACAATGAATGATTTACAACAATGAAACGGGAAGACTATCGACATAGTCGTTCCGAGTAGAACATAGCAACATTGGAAGACTTCGGGACCGATGGGTCGCCAAGGCGACTCCCGCACGGGGAGTTGCATATTGATGAATAAAAGAAAGAATGAACGAATAAGTGAATGAATGAATTAATGAATGAATGAACGAACGAACAAGTGAAAGAAAGAAAAGAATGAATGAAGAAAAGATAAGAAAGAAAGGAATGGTTAGCAACAGGTATGACGGGCACGTGGCAACGGGGCTCGCTACCCACGCTGCACGGACGCCAACCTGGTCGATAACGCATTATGGCTAAGGGTTAGCCTACGGCTCGAAGACAGCCGTTGAGTTAAAATGACAAATAAAATGAAATAGTCGTGGACACCTCCATCGTATACGGGGGAGAGGGGAAATAAGGGATTCCAGCGGCCTGACGCAAGGTGTAGGATCGGGACCGGCCTAGGCAGAATCAAAGAAAAATGGCTTACTGACCAGGCCTGAGTACGGGCTTGGCCACCAGGAGATGTAAGGCCGGATATTTCAAAAGACTATCAGGGTGTACCAAGCCGCACGCCATGATAGGTGAGAAATTACCAAAGGAGAAATATGTCCAAATTGGCTTGTAATGCCAGCGATCGATGCATATAGAATAAGTGGGCTTTGCTGGTGGCAATCCACGTGCAAGTCCTTGCATTGAAATTAAAGTAGTCTAAGTTAACTAAATGAAGTACCTTCTGAACAGGCTTGAATATAACACACCAGATAATCGAGAGTACTTCGACAAAGGAGTTAGAAAGTACGCCTACGACGTGCTAGGACCCGAGACAGGGACACGTCCTTGACATTGAAAGTTCACATGAATCACGTTAAGTTATTTCCTATGAATTGTTGACTAACTTGGTTTACTTTGGACAGGGAAGGCCGAACGGTAAGTATGGGTAAGTCATGCATATATTTCCATGCGACACTTGTATTCAACAACACGAGATAGGCTATGAAATATGCCATGAAACTGATCCTAAGGCAAGATTAGAAAGACAATGAATGATAGACGATGCACAAAAGTAAACAGAACGTGTTTGGTAATGATAGCATTGTGGGCGAGCTAGCCTCCCCACCAGTGCATAACAATGTACTGATAACCCCACAGTCTGCTTGCAGGATGCAGGAGACGTCATCGGGTGCGGAGCTTCCCTCGAGCGTGCTAAGGTGCGGAGCTATCTCTGGAGCCTTGGAGCGTTGCAAGGAGCTGGAGTACCATATACAGGACATAATGTATCGGAACATCGCCATGAATCATTCCATCTTGTAAGCCACTTGGCACGCCTTTTATGTTTCAGAGAGGGAGAGCTTGAGCAATTTGTAATAAAGGCCTAGCGCCGCTTGTAACTTCTTGAAAATTAATAAAGAGTTTGAAGTTGCTTCAACTTGTGTTCATTTACTTTCTGCTGCAAATGGGAACACTCTGTGCGACTCTGTGAACTAGCTCAAATCGACCGTTTCTAGACTTAGCCTTGCACGGGCGCAACATAGGCCCGTGCGGCATCACGCCTTAGCGAGGACGATCGCTCCTACGGGAGCGGGGTGTGACAGATTGGTATCAGAGCACGGCTTTACGTCCTTGGACTTCATTTCGATTCTCTCAGTTTTAAAAGCTCGTTGAAACAAAAGAAGTGTACGCTCTCTCTCATTATGCCTTGGGATGTTCCATACAATAAGTCTACTATTTTCAAAAGCTCGTACAAGTACTCGGTTGAACGGGATCGATCGACGAAGGCCTTTGTGCCAAACCATGACGGACTTAAGTCGAAAGAAAACTAAAATGCTAAAAGTTAGCAAACGCAAGGCGTGCTTGAATAACCTTACGCTGAAAGTAGCGAACGTGTACGCGAGACCGAAGTATAGTTTGAATGGGATGATTATGCACGCAGCCTTTCGGCTAAGCTGTGCCGAGTATCGCGCACCTAGACCTTCTGGTACGAACGATTTTGCGAGCGAGATCGACTATCGCTCGAACGAGAGTAAGTGAGACTTTGAACGTATGTCGATAGGGATGCTACTTGACCGACGCTAAAGCGAACACGAGGAAATGGTTCTTAGATTTTGAGGAAACGAGCGAACGCACATTTGAACATGTCGATTGGGAATCGAATAAACTTTTGAGGAAATCTTAGAATGACTTGACTCCGAGTGGTGTATGTGATAGCTTCGAGGAAGAATGAGTGTCAACGACTAGTCGAGTGGCTCGAACCCTGAGTGGTGTATGGATGACATAGAAATTGTTCGAGCGAGACTAAAGGATTTACGAATAGAACGAGTACGTCGGCAAGCGATGATATCGCGCAAGCCTTAGAATGAGTAACGCTTAGTTGGTTTCGACTTCGAGAGTCTCAAACGAGATATCGTTCAGGCGAATTAAGAATGCGTAGTACAAAGTTACGAAACGGTTGAATAGAGAGTCGGAACAATGAAACGAATGGAGGTCTTGGTCGAGGAAACATAGAAGATCGGGCATGCAATTTTAAATTTAGTTGAGGGGATTGAAACTTTAGTTAAGGTGAAATACCCATGGACGAGATCGAAGATAGCACGATCGGAAGATAGCATGCATAGGAAACGTTGATTTGGAGATACGAAAATGACTAAGAAATTGAAATTGATGTTGCTCGACGACGAGTTAGCACGAGACAATACGGATTGAGGAATTAAGTTGCACGACTCAGAATTCATTGCAAAAGGAAGATCGTCAGCTTATGTACATCATCGATGGTATTGAGGCGTATCAAAGATCGATGTGCAATAACTCGGGGGTACTCTGATTCGACGAAGGATGATCGTGTTAGAACCCAATGTGTTAAAGGATGCTATGTTGGGGATTGACCTGATTGTTCGGTGATAACCACAACGAAAACGATCTTGTCTTGTGCGAGCGCAACCCTAGCCTCGCACAAGCGTCACGTCGGATTTGGTGTCACGATCCGTTACCCAAATTGTTGGGCCGGGCCGAGTCATGTCCAGCCTGTGCTTGAGATTAAAGCACGGTAATCTGTTCTTGAAATAACAAGATAAGGCTAAATGTGCTAACAGTTCTATAAGTGAATAAAAGTCATAAATGCTCCAAACACAAAAGTCGTCTCATAATAGTAAAATGTCTAAAGTACAAGTCTGAAATGTAAAACTGGATACATGTCCAGTTACAAAACACGTAGTCTAATACATGACTACACTAAGTATCCCAAGTGACTACGCAAACTAGGCGAGTTTCCCCGCAGGTACATCCTCGTAAAGCAAAGCCGGGTCCTCGGCAGTATCTCCATAATATGAGTCGCAGAGTAATTCCTCCTCAGTAAGGATACCTACAACGTTATCCTGTCAGGACGGGAGCAAGTACTGATTCTAGCAAACTAGCATATAAAACAGAGAAATGAACATAGAGGAATAACTGGGAACATGGCATCACATAATCTATCATGGCAAGGACACATATGTCATAGAGACAGATGTATATGTAATGTTTAAAACTGTAGCAGGTACGTGATCGTCAATAGGTATAAAATGTACTGTGGTACAAGTATATAAAATGTACTTCCGTACAAGTAAAACAAGCGATAGATGTACATACGTACAAATACAGCTGGTGCGCCTACGATAAGGTATACATATAAAATGTCAACCTTGCTCGGTACGTACGTACGAGTAAGGGGGCATGATCACGTACGCTACTAACAGTTTCCCCATAACCCATATTCTAATCATGTGAAAGATACATAAAGACTGTTCTAAGCATGGTAGTAATGGAAAGTACAACATGTGATATTTTAACTTGCTACCCCAAGGATCAGCATTTAACATGGTTGGATTTGCAGTTCATTTATGTAACAGTATGTAAAATTTGTAGAAAGTACTTGCCTCTAGCAAAGCAAAGCAAAACAAGCTGCAATAAAAGTGCTATAGATGTCTGGTAACTCATCAAAGTAGAAATAAATACATAAACTTAGTTTTTACACTAAGCTAAAACACTAAAACACTAATTGGTGCAACACGACTTGTGACTGGGCACCTAGCCAAAATGATGACTTTAGCATAGGAGACCAATGTGGGGTGACACACTACTTTAACTAACTTTCTAGGGTCTTTACACTAGTGAGGGGTGAGGTTCAATACGGCTAAAATTCAAAATAACACAAAAAGTTGCAAGTCGTAATTATTCAATAAATAAATCAAATGAACATTGTGTTCCATTAATTTTTGAAATAGACAAAAAGCTTAATTTTACATAAAACAAAGTACGAAAATGATCCTTGTTAATTATAGAAATTTATTATAATTTTTCTGGAATTTATTAACCAGTACAAGTATTTTATAAAAATCAGTTTTCCTAAGTATACAGAAAATGAGTTCTGGTTTCATATGCCAAAATAATGGCAAAACTGCAAATTAAATACTATAAAAATTATACTAAATTAGCTAAATTGACATAGTATCTAAATACTATTTTTCCAGAATTTTAACAGCAATTAAAGTATTTTTAGAAATTCAAAAACAGCATTGCACACAATTTGAAATTAAATAATTAATTATCTGCGTATTTTGTCCATGTACATAATTTGAACCAAAGTTCAAATACAGGACCCAAGGCCATGAATCAAGTCCAATATAACTTGTACAGGTCTTGAATGTGTGAAAACACATTTGGGCCCAAAAATCCATGCTAGGCTTGGACACCAAATGGTTGCAGTAATTTAAATATACAAAAATAGAAAGACATAAAAATACATGATAAATACTAATATTTTAATAAGGCAAAATTTTACAAAATGGGTATATACATACATGTGTTAAAAATACATATATATATATATATATATATATATATATATATATATATATATAAGAAATACTTAATTATAAAGTATATATATATATATACAAATATTGTATACATATATATATATAATAGTATATATATAATAATATATATACATATGAAAATATATACATATATACATATACGTACATAAATACAAATATATATATATATATATATATATATATATATATATATATATATATATATATATATATATATATATATATATATTTGTATTTATGTACGTATATGTATATATGTATATATTTTCATATGTATATATATTATTATATATATACTATTATATATATATGTATACAATTTTGTATATATATATATATATATATATATATATATATATATATATATATATATATATATATATATATATATATATATATATATACTTTAAATACAGTATATATAATAATACATATATATATACAAATATATGTATACAAATATATGTATACATATATATATAAGTATATATATATAAATAATAAAAAGAAAAAAAACAACGAAAAGAAAAAGAAACAAAAGAAAAACAGACAGAGGGCTCGAACTCGGCCCTCTGTTCTGGAAGGGTGAAGTCTTAGAGCCCCACCCGCTGGCCAGTGGGCCAGTGGGCCTGAGCGGGCTTGCTATCAGGGTGGGGCTCGGGTTAATAATAAAGGGTTAAATTAATTAATGGTTTTTAACCCGCTAAAGAAACAAATCCGATCCGTTATGCTATACCGTGTCCTGACAGTTAGGGACACGACTTATGAAACACGACACAGAGTCTTGTGTCTACACTCAGCACGACACGCACGAATTGATTCGGCCGTGTCCAAGCTTACCAATAGATTGCCCGTGTCCTGGCGAGTCACCTACGTGAATTCGAGACGCAAATACGACGCGGAGACAGTACTGATACGTACGTGTCCGAAGTTGGGTTGCTGTCGGGGTGGCGACTGGGCGGAGGAGGCGTCGTGGTCGGGCCGCTCGGGTGGCGCTGCGGTCGACTCGACGAGGCGAATCGAATGGTGGCGATCGACGACGATGGTCGATGAGGCCGTGCTAGGGTACGCCGGAGTTAGGGTTTAGGACCTAGGGTTTTCGCCGGAGAAGAAGAACTACGGTGGTCGTGGTGGTAGATAGGGTTAGGGTTTGGTCTGGGGTCGAAGGCGGGGTATTTATAGGTAGGTTAAGGCGGTCCTAGGTCGGTCGGACGGCCGGAAATGAAGGGGGCAGTCGGCCGGTCAGCCGTCGGTCAGTCGGGGCGGGTAGATTAGGGTTTAGCAATTAGGTCCTCATAGTTTAGGTTATTACAGAAAGGTCCCTAAGGTAGATAAATGCAAATTATAATTTGCATAAATAATTCACAAATTGCAAACTGTTTTATTAATAATTTAATAAATTGCATAATGATATAATAACGATTATAAAAATTATAGAATGATATTAAAACATTTTAATTAATTACAAATAGGTATTTTAGTATTTAAAACTCATTTAAAAATTATTTAAAAATTCTAGAAAAATTCCTAAAAATCATAATAAATATTTTAAGGCTAAATGTGACATTAAAAATTAATTAACACTAATTAAATAAATTTTGAAAAATAGGGGCTCACAAGTCTTCCCTCCTTGAAAAATTTTGTCCTCAAAATTCAGAAGGATTGAAGACCCTACAATAATCTAACATAGCAATCAATGCAACAAATGACTAAGGCTATGGTCGAAACTAACCTCTAAGGTATCAAGCGGGAATGGGTGGTTCCCTCGCAGCGGTTGGATCGAACAAGTAAGGGTATCTCTCCCTCATGTCCGACTCCCTCTCCCAAGTAGATTCACCCGGAGAGTGACGGCTCCAAGCTACTCGTACTAAGGGTATAACCTTGTTCCTCAGCCTCTTCTCTCTCCTGTCTAATATCTTCACTGGCTGCCCAGAAACTGTAAGGCTCGGTCCGACCTCCAACTCTGTATGATCTAGCACATGACTGGGGTCTGGAACATATCTCCTCAGCTGAGATACGTGAAAGACATCGTGAACTCCTGCTAGGTTGGGTGGAAGTGCAACCATGTAAGCTACCTCTCCAATCCTGCCAAGTATCTCGAACGGTCCGATGTATCTGGGGCTCAGCTTCCCTCCTCGTCCGAACCGGATCGTCCCTCTAGTAGGTGTCACTAGCACCATATCACCATCTGCGAACTCCATCGGTCTGCGACTAGCATCAGCCCAGTGTTTCTGCTTGTCCTGGACTACTCTGAGCCTGTCTCTGATCATCCCGACCTTCTCTGCCGCCTCCGTGATCATCTCTGGTCCAAGCATAACTTTGTCTCCAACATCATCCCAAAAGAGAGGTGTGCTGCATCGTCGTCCATATAGCGCTTCGAAAGGAGACATACCGATACTGGCTTGGTAGCTGTTGTTGTATGAAAACTCTACCAAGTGCAGATGGCTCTCCCATGATCCTCCGAAGTCCAGCACGCAGGTCCTCAACATATCCTCCAGTGTCTGTATCGTCCTCTCGGACTGCCCATCTGTATGCGGGTGGTACGCCGTACTGAACTTGAGCCTACTGCCCAACTCCTCCTGCAAGCTCCTCCAGTAGTGGGATGTGAATCTACTTTCTCTGTCCGACACGATGCTCACTGGCACTCCGTATAGGCGAACTATCTGCTACATGTATAGCTCCGCCAACTTCTCGGTGGAAAGCCCCACCTTGAAGGGTATGAAGTGCGCACACTTCGTCAGCCTGTCCACGATGACCCAAATGGCATCCTTCCCTCCTTGGGAACGAGGAAGCCCTGAGACGAAGTACATCGTGATATGTTCCCACTTCCATAAGGGAATGGGTAACGGCTGCAACAAACCAGCTGGCCTCTGGCGCTCCGTCTTGACCTGCTGGCAAACTAGGCATCTCGAGATAAAACATGATACATCCCTCTTCATCCCGTGCCACCAAAGATGTTCCCGCAAGTCACGGTACATCTTGTTAGCACCAGGGTGAATAAAATATCTCGATCGGTGCGCCTCCTGCAAGACTGCCTCTACTAGCTCTCCCTTCGGCACGCACAGCCGGCTGCCATGCCTCAAGGATCCATCCACTGATATAGTGAAGTCATCCAGCAATCCAGCTAAAGCCTGGGCTCGAAGTTTGCGAAGGCTCTCATCTGTAGACTGTGCCTCCCGGATCTGCTCTATCAAACCTGACTGAATGTCAAGCATCATCATCTGTATCACTGATCATGGCCGAACTAGCTCGATACCGAGCTTCTCCAGATCCTCCTGCAAATGCCGATCTATCATCAGATACCATGCCATCGGATGCCTGCTCAGCACATCCGCCACCACATTTGCCTTCCCGGGGTGATACTGTAAATCGATGTCGAAGTCTTTCATCAACTCCAACCATCGTCTTTGCCTCATGTTCAGCTCTTTCTGCGTGAGCACATACTTCAAGCTTTTGTGGTCAGTAAAGATTTCTACACACTCTCCGTATAAGTAATGTTTCCATAACTTGAGTGCAAAGATCACCGCAGCTAACTCTAGGTCATGGGTAGGATAATTCCGCTCATGAGTCTGCAATTGCCTAGATGCATAAGCAATCACTTTCCCATGCTGCTGTAGGACACATCCTAGCCCCTTCCCAGAAGCATCGCTGTAAATGGTGAAACCTCCAGAACCTGAAGGTAAAGTCAGAACTGGAGCGGTCGTCAGCCTCCTCTTCAGCTCCTCAAACGCTGCCTGGCAGTCCTCTGACCAAATATACTCTGCGTCCTTCCGCGTCAGCTTCCTCATGGGTTCAGCTATCCTAGCAAAGTCCTGGACGAACTTTCTATAATAGCCTGCTAAACCCAGAAAGCTCCTGATCTCTGAAACTGACGTCGGAGCCTTCCATGTCTCAACTGCAGCAATCTTCCTGGGATCCACCGAGATTCCATCTCTAGTAACTACATGGCCGAGAAACTCCACTCGGTCTAAAAAGAACTCACACTTCGGCAATTTGGCAAACAATCTCTCCTGCCTCAGAATCCCCAAAACTATCCGCAAGTGCTCTGCATGCTCCTCTGGCGTCTTCGAGTATATCAGGATGTCGTTGATAAATACTACGACGAACTTATCCAGATACTGGTGGAATGTCTTATTAATCAAATTCATAAAGATAGCTGGCACATTTGTGAGACCAAATGGCATCACCAGAAACTCGTACTGCCTATACTTCGTGTTGAACGTCGTCTTCTGGATGTCTGCTGCCCTAACCTTCACCTGGTGGTACCCGGATCTCAAGTCTATCCTGAAAAACACCTTCGCCCCGCTCAACTGGTCGAACAAATCATCTATCCTGGGCAGAGGATATTTGTTCTTGATGGTGATGGCATTCAAGGCCCGGTAGTCAATACACAACCAGACTGTACCATCCTTCTTAGGCACAAAGAGCACTGGCGCTCCCCATGGAGAAGCACTGGATCGAATGAAACCCTTTTTCAACAGGTCATCAATCTGCTCTTTCATCTCTATGGCCTCCTTGGGATTCACTCTATAGCAAGTCCGGGATACTGGTGATGAACCCGGCACTAAATCTATAGTGAACTCCACATCTCTGTCAGGCAGAAGCCCTGGAAGATCCTCTGGGAATACATCCATAAACTCTCTAATGATAGGGTGTGGCGGTGCTACGTCCCAAACTGTCGCACAACAGTTCGGCTCTAGGCTGATCTCCGGCCCTGTCCTCCTGACACTGAATGGTGCTGTGCCTGGGGGACTGAACAAAATACTACCCTCATGACAATCTATAGATGCATGGGCATAGCTAAGCCAGTCCATCCCCAATATGATATCATAACCGGGGAGTGGCATCACAAAGAATCGTCCCCTGAACTCTCTCCCGGCTATAAAAATAGAACATCTATAGATAGCTCTAATAGGCACTGGTCCTCCTTCCGTCATCACTCTACTAATCTCCGCAGTAGGTGTAGCTACTAGATGGTATTTATGCATAAACTCTAATGATAGGAAGCTATGAGATGCACCAGAATCAAACAAGCATAGAGCTAGAAAAGTATGCAAATAAACATGACCTGTGATGACATCAGCTAAGTAATCTGGCTCCGAAACCTCCTCTGGCTCCGGCTCGAGAGCTAGACTATAAACCTTCCCCTGAGGTCCCTTCTGATGCTGCAGATACTGCCCAAACCTCTGCTACTGAGTCGGAAGCGGTCTTCTAGGTCCCTTGGCTACTGGGCATTCCTGTATCATGTGGGTGGCAGACCTACAAACTAAGCACTGCTTCAACCTCTTCCTGCAGATGGAGTAATCATACCCTGGTCTTCCGCAGAAAGAACATATAGCTCCCTTCTGCTGCTGTCGGAGTCCCGAGGCTCTAACTAGAGGGGTCTGATGATGTGGTGTAAGGAGACGGTATGTCTGCTGGTGCGGCGTCGGTGCTCTCTGCTGGAAAGTCTGACACTTGGACGGTCCCTCATGATGTACAGAAGTCGGCCTCTTGCTAGACAGAAGACGCTCCTCAATGCTCCGGGCCAACTCTAGGCTCTGGTAGTAGTCAGTCGTACCGTTCGCCACTATAAGAATGCCAATGCCTGGAACTAGACCATGGCAAAACCTACGGGTCATCTCCTCTGGATCTGCAACCAGACTAGGAGCGAAACGGCTCAGGCGACTAAACTCTGCCGCATACTCATCAATAGAACGGTTCCCCTGCTGGATGTTCTAGAATCATAGCCCCATGGCTACTCTAGCAGTGGTCGAGAAGAATTTTTTCTTGAACTGGGTCTTGAACTGGTCCCAAGTGGCTCTCTCTCTCGCAAACAACGGCTCATTCCGGAACCAGACTTCTGCCAAGTCTATCAGCAGAAATCTCGCTGCCTCGACCTGGAGGTCACCCGGCATCCTAACTCCAAGGAGCTTTCTCTCTACCGAGTCTAGCCAGTCATCTGCTACTACTATGCCCTCAGTCCCTGAGAACTCCTTGGGATTCAGACCTATGAAGTCCTTGATCGTCCCCGCTCTCTGCCGTGGCTCTACAGGTGGTGGGACCACGGGACGTTCCTCAGAATGCTCCATGCTCTGGCGGAGTAGGGTAGTCTGCTCCTGATGGGTTGTTAGGAACCCCTAGATCAGAGTGAGCAGTTGGTTTCCGTCGAGTGTGACGGAAGCCTGGGTAGGTATAGTAATAGGGGGTGGTGGAAGTATTGGGTCCTGCTGGGCCTGTGATGTGGAAGGTGGTGGAGGCATCTGGGTTTGTGGATCTGTGGAGTGGGAGAATATGGTAGGTGGAGGTGGGGGTGTATCAGTCAACTGGTCAGCTGACTGGATATGGAGTGCGCCATTCTCAGGTGTAACAGACTGGGATGAACGAGTAAGCACCATCTAATTACAATAAAAAAGGACTTATAAGGACTTGTTTAAAGCAAGCAATCATAGGCAAGAAAATCTAATTATAATAGCAAGCATGTGATGTATTTCCTATGTTGCAATCCTAGCATTCCTTTAGGTGTTCTAAGAGTCATTCCTAATGTTGTCTAATTACCTTAAGTTCCTATTTGCAGGCATGCTTGGTACAATAACGTAACCAAACAATTTAGTCAGGACCTGCATGGGCCACCACTAAAAATATGTCACGACCCGTTACCCAAATTGTTGGGCCGGGCCGAGTCATGTCCAGCCTGTGCTTGAGATTAAAGCATAGTAAGCTGTTCTTGAAATAACAAGATAAAGCTAAATATGCTAACAGTTCTACAAGTGAATAAAAGTCATAAATGCTCCAAACACAAAAGTCATCTCATAATAGTAAAATGTCCAAAGTACAAGTCTGAAATATAAAACTGGATACATGTCCGGTTACAAAAAATGTAGTCTAATACATGACTACACTAAGTATCCCAAGTGACTATGCAAACTAGGCGAGTTTCCCCGCAAGTACATCCTCGTAAAGCAAAGCCGGGTCCTCGACAGTATCTCCATAATATGAGTCGCAGAGTAAGTCCTCCTCAGTAAGGATACCTACAACGTTATCCTGTCAGGACGGGAGCAAGTACTGATTCTAGCAAACTAGCATATGAAACATGAAAATGAACATAGAGGAATAACTGGGAACATGGCATCACATAATCTATCATGGCAAGGACACATATGTCATAGAGACAGATGTATATGTAATGTTTAAAACTGTAGCAGGTACGTGATCGTCAATAGGTGTAAAATGTACCGTGGTACAAGTATATAAAATGTACTTCCGTACAAGTAAAACAAGCGATAGATGTACATACGTACAAATACAGCTGGTGCGCCTACGATAAGGTATACATATAAAATGTCAACCTTGTTCGGTACGTACGTACGAGTAAGGGGGCATGATCACGTACACTACTAACAGTTTCCCCATAACCCATATTCTAATCATGTGAGAGATACATAAAGACTGTTCTAAGCATGGTAGTAGTAGAAAGTACAACATGTGATATTTTAACTTGCTACCCCAAGGATCAGCATTTAATATGGTTGGATTTGCAGTTCATTTATGTAACAGTATGTAAAGTTTGTAGAAAGTACTTGCCTCTAACAAAGCAAAGCAAAACAAGCTACGATAAAAGTGATATAGATGTCTAGTAACTCGTCACTATAGAAATAAATACATAAACTTAGTTTTTACACTAAGCTAAAACACTAAAACACTAATTGGTGCAACACGACTTGTGACTGGGCACCTAGCCAAAATGATGACTTTAGCATAAGAGACAAATGTGGGATGACATACTACTTTAACTAACTTTCTAGGGTATTTACACTAGTGAGGGGTGAGGTTCAATACGGCTAAAACTCAAAATAACACAAAAAGTTGTAAGTCGTAATTATTCAATAAATAAATCAAATGAACATTGTGTTCCAACAATTTTTGAGATAGACAAAAAGCTTAATTTTACATAAAGCAAAGTACTAAAATGATCCTTATTAATTATATAAATTTATTATAATTTTTCTGGAATTTATTAACCAGTACAAGTATTTTATAAAAATCAGTTTTCCTAAGTATACAGAAAATGAGTTCTGGTTTCATATGCCAAAATAATGGCAAAACTGCAAATTAAATACTATAAAAATTATACTAAATTCGCTAAATTAACATAGTATCTAAATACTATTTTTTTAGAATTTTAACAGCAATTAAAGTATTTTTAGAAATTCAAAAACAGTATTGCACACAATTTGAAATTAAATAATTAATTATCTGCGTATTTTGTCCATGTACATAATTTGAACCAAAGTTCAAATACAGGACCCAAGGCCATGAATCAAGTCCAATATGACATGTACAGGTCTTGAATGTGTGAAAATACATTTGGGCCCAAAAACCCATGCTAGACTTGGACACCAAATAGTTGCAGTAATTTAAATATACAAAAATACAAAGACATAAAAATACATGATAAATACTAATATTTTAATAAGGCAAAATTTTACATAATGGATATATACATACATATGTTAAAAATACATATATATATATATATATAAGAAAATACTTAATATGTTAAGGACATATGTTAAGGACATGTACAGGTCCTGGTCGGGGCGCTCAGGTGGCGCTGCGGTCGACTCGACGAGGCGAATCGAATGGTGGTGGTGGCGATCGACGACGATGGTCGGTGAGGCGGTGCTAGGGTACGCCGGAGTTAGGGTTTAGGACCTAGGGTTTTCGCCGAAGAAGAAGAACTACGATGGTCGTGGTGGTGGATAGGGTTAGGGTTTGGTCTGGGGTCGAGGGGGGTATTTATAGGTAGGTTAAGGCGGTCCTAGGTCGGTCGGGCGGCCGGAAATGGCGGGGGCAGTCGGCCGGTCAGTCGTCGGTCAATCGGGGTGGGTAGATTAGGGTTTAGCAATTAGGTCCTCCTAGTTTAGGTTATTACAGATAGGTCCCTAAGGTAGATAAATACAAATTATAATTTGCATAAATAATTCACAAATTGCAAACTGTTATATTAACAATTTAATAAATTGCATAATGATATAATAATAATTCTAAAAATTACAGAATGATATTAAAACATTTTAATTAATTACAAATAGGTATTTTAGTATTTAAAACTTATTTAAAAATTATTTAAAAATTCTAGAAAAATTTCTAAAAATCATAATAAATATTTTAAGGCTAAATGTGACATTAAAAATTAATTAACACTAATTAAATAAATTTTGAAAAACAGGGGCTTACATTTGGGGCGATCATTCTGCGTGAGCGTTGGCATGGTAATTCATGTCCAGCGGGAATGGTCGAACTCGAAATACCTTGACATGGCAATTTTGATTGCTTCGACTTGTGGTTTGAAGCGAAGGCGAATTGGAGGACTGATCGGACTTATGATGGACAATGAAGTAAAGTTGATGATTGAGTAGGCCCAATCTGCGTATCGAAAATGAGTAAGTCTAGACGCAACGCAAGGGTTACGTCCCGATGAGAACGATTATTCTGCGGGAATGTCAAAATGGTGATTCATGTCCGCCGTAGATAATCAGACTTGCGTGAGATCGGGGCACGACATATTGCAAGGCTAGACGACCTTGTGACCGACTACGTGAATTGGATAGGTGAACTGTATCAAAACATACTTGAAGAGATAGATTACGATAATTGCTAGTACGGACGCACGATATTAACATGTCGAGGATTTGGTTGAGGATAACCTATCATAGGATGACTTTTCTAACGAGCTCGGACTTGGAACGGAGAATGTGTTGAGGCGAATAGGGTAAACGCTGCTTGATGTTTAGAAGTTTGAGTGGAGCGAACTTGGGTAGAAACTCCCGTACAAACGAACAAATGGTTTGACCATAGGATTTGGGGCGAGCGTCGTGCAACGACCTTGCACGATGAGCCACGGACTTGACTTGTAACTATGACCTGTGAGCTGACCTAGCGGATAGGCAGACGACCCTATGCCGAGTGATTGAACCTGTGCGATTAACATTACAATATCGTCTGGACGGACGATAGACTTGGGGCAACAAGACTTAGAGTAGGACGTGGAACTGGGGATGTGCGTGAACGACGGCAAGATTAGCCCCAAACGAAGTGAATGATAGGAATGGATGATTCGCAATTAAAGTTGGGATAACGAATTGAATCATTGATTGGAAGACGTACTCGATGATGGTACAATACTTGGTCTTGAATCGGACGGAAATTACTTAGACTTGGTCGACCCCGCTAAGAAGAAATCGTATTGATTTTATTGACAAGAGCGCTTGAGAAGCAAATCGAATAATCTCGAGGACCGAGATAAACGATATGTGATACACACATGAGTTCGGTTTTAAATCGAAGTTAGCAAAATGATCGGCAAATCGAAACTATCACGAGTAGCTTGTCCGACTTCGCTAATCGCTAAGTTTGGTTGAAATGTACGTATTCGGAGGACGCCTTGAATATGTGCACGATACAAACTCAGCGATATGATGAAATCGAATGCAGCTGCAAGTAGGTGTTGAGATGCGCATGAACGAATGAGTGAGTTTGCCTCACCTTACGTCTCTCATATTTGATAAATTACAATGCACCTCGTACGACCATTTCAGTCCCATAACACGTCAAAATAGCAACCAAGTCGAAGAAATGCTTGAATTGAATAAGTACCATCAACTCTAAAATGAATGAAAAGTTATTCAATAAAATCGACCAAACGTATGCAGACACGGAACTTGGAAAGGTATCGAGTATAGTTCGATGCCATCGAGCGATAAAGCCAGTCGATAGGAATTGTCTACGATACGCACACGACATGAGTTAAGGAACGGTAGGATGACCTGCACTCAGGAAGTCTCAAGGACGAGACTTGTTTTGAGTGGTGTATTATGTAATGACCAGCTCCGCCCTAGCGGAATGCCGATTGAAACAGCAAGTGCAACGACTCAAATAAGCCGTCGAACCGAAGAGTTGCGTCGACCTGAGGAAGAATCGTTGCAAGGCTTACATTGGCCCGTCAAAGATGAATCCAGACTTAGACTTTCAAAGGCGTGCTCAGAGTATCGCTCGGCCGATACGAACATCGCTAAGGTGGGTGGCTCCGATGAACCCGTCTTTGCTTAGCCTAGACACATAATAATACGGACACTATTTCTAGAATTGCTAGGCGATAATACCGTGCATGCTAATAAATGACTCAACGCACCTAGCTAAGAGAATAATCCCATCTTGTATGCTTGTATAGAATATGGAAAGGAACTTGGAAAATGTGAACTCTCGTACCGTACTCCACGCTCGTGCTAAGGTACTGGCTTATGTATCAAGTTCCCTATGCGTTCAACAATGAAACAATGAATGGTTTACAACAATGAAACGGGAAGACTATCGACATAGTCGTTCCGAGTAGAACATAGCAACATTGGAAGACTTCGGGACCGATGGGTCGCCAAGGCGACTCCCGCACGGGAAGTTGCATATTGATGAATGAAAGAAAGAATGAACGAATAAGTGAATGAATTAATGAATGAATGAACGAACGAACAAGTAAAAGAAAGAAAAGAATGAATGAAGAAAAGATAAGAAAGAAAGGAATGGTTTGCGACAGGTATGATGGGCACGTGGCAACGGGGCTCGCTACCCGCGCTGCACGGACGCCAACCTGGTCGATAACGTATTATGGCTAAGGGTTAGCCTACGGCTCGGAGACAGCCGTTGAGTTAAAATGACAAATAAAACGAAATGGTCGTGGACACCTCCATCGTATACGGGGAAGAGGGAAAATAAGGGATTCCAGCGGCCTGACGCAAGGTGTAGGATCGGGACCGACCTAGGCAGAATCAAAGAAAAATGGCTTACTGTCCAGGACTGAGTGCGGGCTTGGCCACCAGGAGACGTAAGGCCGGGTATTTCAAAAGACTATCAGGGTGTACCAAGCCGCACGCCATGATAGGTGAGAAATTACCAAGGAGAAAATATGTCCAAATTGGCTTGTAATGCCAGCGACCGATGCATATAGATTAAGTAGGCTTTGCTGGTGGCAATCCACGTGCAAGTCCTTGCATTGAAATCAAAGTAGTCTAAGTTAACTAAATGAAGTGCCTTCTGAACAGGCTTGAATATAACACACCAGATAATCGAGAGTACTTCAGCAAAGGAGTTAGAAAATACGCCTACGACGTGCTAGGACCCGAGACTGGGACACGTCCTTGACATTGAAAGTTCACATGAATCACGTTAAGTTATTTCCTATGAATTGTTGACTAACTTGGTTTACTTTGCACAGGGAAGGCCGGACGATAAGTATGGGTAAGTCATGCATGTATTTCCATGTGACACTTGTATTCGACAACACGAGATAGGCTATGAAATATGCCATAAAACTGATCCTAAGGTAAGATTAGAAAGACAATGAATAATAGACGGTGCACAAAAGTAAACAGAACGTGTTTGGTAATGATAGCATTGTGGGCGAGCTAGCATCCCCACCAGTGCATAATAATATACTGATAACCCCACAGTCTGCTTGCAGGATACAGGAGACGTCATCGGGTGTGGAGCTTCCCTCGAGCGTGCTAAGGCGCGGAGCTATCTCTGGAGCCTTGGAGCGTTACAAGGAGCTGGAGTACCATATACAGGACATAATGTATCAGAATATCGCCATGAATCATTCCATCTTGTAAGCCACTTGGCATGCCTTTTATGTTTCAGAGAGGGAGAGCTTGAGCGATTTGTAATATCGGCCTAGCGCCGCTTGTAACTTCTTGAAAATCAATAAAGAGTTTGAATTTGCTTCAACTTGTGTTCATTTACTTTTCGCTGCAAATGGGGACACTCTGTGCGACTCTGTGGCCTAGCTCAAATCGGCCGTTTCTAGACTTAGCCTTGCACGGGCACAACCTAGGCCCGTACGGCATCACGCCTTAGCGAGGACGATCGCTCCTGCGGGAGCGGGGCGTGACACTTATGGTCATGAACAAGCCTAGTGTCTCAATCTCAAGCAAGTAAGTAAATGTTACAAGTTGTTAGATCATCAGACATACAAGGTAAGGCGACCCAAACATTACATATTCATATGATCATGAAGCTAGTCATACAAAATGAGAAGACTAGCAAGAGTTCCAGTCATACATGATCAACTCTATGATTTGTCAATCATGTTACAGCCCGTAGGCAGACAGTAAGTAAAGTTGCAAACGAGCTAACACTTGCTCGGCAGCTAAACGCCTCAAAAGAATATTTTTTACAAGAGAATGGGAGAGCAAAATAAGAACCCACTCGTTGCCAGTGTTGCGCCTAGTGGTCACCATCTGGCAGGAAAGCTGGAGGATCCTCGAGTCCTACTCCGAAATCTGGCCATACAAAACTAGCTGGGTCAGACCCCAGAAAGAGCAAGTGCCACAAGGGAGGCTTCACTTAGGAACTAAAACCAGCAAGTTTGAAAACAAGGCATAATAATAACAAGAAAACTAGAAATAGGATAGTAGGGTGATAAACGATAAGATAACTAAGAAAACTATTCTGGTAGCCAAGTTACAACCCGTAAACCAAACAAGGACCGGAGTTGTAACCCTTCGCCTGAACAGAACTTAGTCTCTAACCAATTATCGACAAGAGCACAGCATGAACAAGCATGTGCTGAAATAATCATAGACTGGCATTGCTTAGACAAGACTAGACTGGACTACATCCATCAATCACGGCCAAGCAAAGAGTATGGCTTGATATTTTAACTAGCTAGGGTTATCACAAGCCTAGTTACTAGCAAGATGCAATGAGATATTTCCGCAGTCACAAGCCCTGCAGCTATCCAGGTTATCCAGACGAGGTTCATTTAAGAGTTATCAAGAATTATTAGGTGGCTTGGTGTAGTGTCCCGCTCCTCGCGGTCCACTATGTAATACCTACGGCTTGCTGACTCAGTCTCGAACTGAGTCTTTGGTGAAACCTTTGCCGGTATCGATTGATCACGGATGAAATGCAATGAACCTTTCCAATTGATGGATTGGCTTCTATTGAAATGAATCCAAGAGTTTTACTGAATGTTTTCTCTTCGCTGCTTGGTTTTGATGAATGCGTTTTCGTGTTGGTTTTCGATGATTGGTTTTCATTGTTCGCTTTCATCGCATTTCGTATTTATTCCGAATCTTGAGAGAAAGAGACGAAGTATGCTAATCAACTATTGGTGCCATTGTAGGCCGCGTGAATTGTTCGTGAACGGCGCGTGAAGTCCCTCCTTCTCTCAACTAAGATTCATCTCGGTGAGTTGCTTGAACCGGGCTTGCATTTATTTGTACGCCCTAATAAAAATGATCTCTAGTCTACTCTGTTGCCTTGTCCCTGTGATCAACGATGCCTCAATAACAAAAGATAAGAGAAGATAATGAATGAATCATATGTAAAATGGAACTGTCGCTTGCTTGGTTCAATATGAACTGTATGCTCTTATGAATTGCTTAAAAGAGATAGCTCGGTATGGAAATCACGGCTTGACCGTGCAAGAAGAAGAAGAGAATGGAAATGGTTACAAGTTGCTAGGCTCGTGCATGGTAGAATTATCTGATAGCTGCATTCGCATTGGTCTAGACAACTTGTGCACAAGGAGGTAATCTCTCGATCGATTCTGGGGGCACCTGGAGTCGATCGGCCTAGGAGAGAACGTGACACTTGGGGCTAGAAGTCCCCGCAGAAAAAGGGTGTTAGTCTATTAGTAGTTGGGCAAGAAGTTCCGATTGCTAGTAATGGGAATACCCATGGACCACAATAGTTAGGGTCATGCATATAGATAGAGATTTATTGCAAGCCTAACATACAGGGACGGAAATGAGAATGTTTAATATATGCAAATTGTGCTAACCTGTTTTGTGCAGGGATGACTGTCGGCGTTGGTAAGTTGGCTATGAATTTTCTGCTGTCATGTTTCTTATGAATTATTAAAAAGAACCTAGACAAGTAGAAAGAGCACTAGTAAATATGTAGCTTCACATGTTGAATTAGTGCAGATATTTGTGAGTTTCGGCGAAGAGCCGCTCGCCAGTACATGATGTGTGCTGACCCACGTTGTGGGCATCCTTTTCAGAAAGCAAAGGAGACATGGGGATTTCAAGGAGGCACTAAAGCTCGTCTAGCCCAGTAGAGCTGCGGACTGCCTCAAAGCTTTCTTTTATTTCAAGTCAAGTTCAAGTTTCTTTTCCTTCTGAAGGTGTCTTTCAATTCTAGCTTGTAATAAAGGGATATCATGTATGGACATTGTGGCTATTTTCAAAAGAGTATTTCAAAGAAAATCTTGTAGCCAAATTATAAGGCAAATCTGAGTTGCAAAGCTTTGTACTTGTATTCCAATCAAACTATCAATAAAATGAGTATTTCCATTTCAAATCTCTGTGTTCAATATTTGGTTTTCTGCAATGGGTGCGTGCGTGTGTTTTGCTTAACTAATGGGTGCGTGCGTGTGTTTTTGCTTGACTAGTTGTTTTGTGCAGGTACATGGCCTTGTGCAAGCGCAACTTAGGCTTGCACGGCATCACGCCTTAGCGAGGACGATCGATCCCACAGGGATCCAGGCAAGACGGACGACCCTAGCGGGATCGGGGCGTGACAAAGTGGTATCAGAGCACAGTTTTACGTCCTTGGCCTCCTGCAAATATCATTTTCAAAAAGTATATAAAGTACTTTGACGGCTTTCAAAAGTGTCCCAATTTTGAGTTATGAAAACCAATGCCCCATACAATAAGTCCATAATATTTTATGAGACTGACAGAAGTTATACTATTTTGTAGAGAAATGGCTCCTCCTCGTCCATCTGGCTCGACCGATTCGGTAGAACGGATCATGAGAATGTTGGAGCTGCAGAGGCAGGATAGTGAGGAAAACAACCAAATTTATCAGGCCCGAGCGGCTGCCCAACAAAAGCAGTTGGATGCCTTGACCCAGCTTGTCACGGCGCTTGCGGCAAATCAAAATGCCACCGCAGCGACGGAACAGACGGGAACGCCCGAGATCGAGCCCGTAGAGGGTGATGAGCCCCAGCCAGCGCAAAGGCACACTGTCTTTAGGCCAAAGGACTTCTTGGACGCGAAACCTCCGGAATTTGAAGGCAGGACGTCACCCGACAAGGTGATAGACTGGATAGATAAAATGGAGAGTCTGTTCGCGTTCATAGGAGTTCCAAGTAGCAAAAAGGTAGTTTGTGCCGTTATGCTCCTACGGCTGCGGGCGAAGGATTGGTGGAAGACGAAGAAGCCGGCGCTACTCGCAACGGCTAGGAATGGGAAGATCTTATGGGCCTCCTTCAAGAAGGCATTTCTGGATCAATATCTGCCTCCAGCCATGAGCAAGAAGATGGAGGATGACTTCATCACACTGAAACAGGGAGATATGTCCGTGGAGGACTATGAATCCGAATTTGCTAAACTAGCAAATTTTGCCGCTGCTTTGCTCCCCACAGAACAGTCTCGCATAAATCGATTCGTTGATGGTCTGAATAACAACATCCGGTTAAGTGTGCTGAATCGAGAATGCGGGTCCTATTCTCAAGCCTTTGAAGCGGCGCTACAGGTGGAACAATTCCAGCAAAAGAAGGCGTCAGCAAAGACGCAGAACAGTCGAAATCAGCCCGCCAAAAGATGTCATGACGGGGAGAAAAAGACTGACGGAGAAAAGAAGACTGGAGGGGAACAATATAATAAGCCCGTGTGCGCTTTCTGCGGTAGGCATGGACACACAAAGGAAGTTTGCCATTCTGCCAACGGAGAGTGTTTCAACTGTGGTCAAAAGGGCCATCGTGCTATAAATTGCCAGAATAAGATAGTTCGGCCGCTGAACAACAACGACACTGAAGAGCGTGGGCAGCTGCCAGGCCCACCGCCCCTTCGAGACCACCCGAAGAACCAGCCACAGCGGACTAATGCGCGCGTCTACAATCTCTCCACGTTGCTTGACCCAGAATGCAACACTAGTGGAGGTGAGTTTTGTTTCTTAAGTTTTGAGGAAAAAACTTTTTCTGAGTGGGTTATTATGTAGTGCCCCGCTCCTCGCGGTCCACTATGTAATACCTACGGCTTGCTGACTCAGTCTCGAACTGAGTCTTTGGTGAAACCTTTGCCGGTATCGATTGATCACGGATGAAATGCAATGAACCTTTCCAATTGATGGATTGGCTTCTATTGAAATGAATCCAAGAGTTTTACTGAATGTTTTCTCTTCGCTGCTTGGTTTTGATGAATGCATTTTCGTGTTGGTTTTCGATGATTGGTTTTCATTGTTCGCTTTCATCGCATTTCGCATTCATTCCGAATCTTGAGAGAAAGAGACGAAGTATGCTAATCAACTATTGGTGCCATTATAGGCCGCGTGAATTGTTCGTGAACGGCGTGTGAAGTCCCTCCTTCTCTCAACTAAGATTCATCTCGGTGAGTTGCTTGAACCGGGCTTGCATTTATTTGTACGTCCTAATAAAAATGATCTCTAGTCTACTCTGTTGCCTTGTCCCTGTGATCAACGATGCCTCAATAACAAAAGATAAGAGAAGATAATGAATGAATCATATGTAAAATGGAACTGTCGCTTGCTTGGTTCAATATGAACTGTATGCTCTTATGAATTGCCTAAAAGAGATAGCTCGGTATGGAAATCACGGCTTGACCGTGCAAGAAGAAGAAGAGAATGGAAATGGTTACAAGTTGCTAGGCTCGTGCATGGTAGAATTATCTGATAGCTGCATTCGCATTGGTCTAGACAACTTGTGCACAAGGAGGTAATCTCTCGATCGATTCTGGGGGCACCTGGAGTCGATCGGCCTAGGAGAGAACAGGACACTTGGGGCTAGAAGTCCCCACAGAAAAAGGGTATTAGTCTATTAGTAGTTGGGCAAGAAGTTCCGATTGCTAGTAATGGGAATACCCATGGACCACAATAGTTAGGGTCATGCATATAGATAGAGATTTATTGCAAGCCTAACATGCAGGAACGGAAATAAGAATGTTTAATATATGCAAATTGTGCTAACCTGTTTTGTGCAGGGATGACTGTCGGCGTTGGTAAGTTGGCTATGAATTTTCTGCTGTCATGTTTCTTATGAATTATTAAAAAGAACCTAGACAAGTAGAAAGAGCACTAGTAAATATGTAGCTTCACATGTTGAATTAGTGCAGATATTTGTGAGTTTCGGCGAAGAGCCACTCGCCAGTACATGATGTGTGCTGACCCACGTTGTGGGCATCCTTTTCAGAAAGCAAAGGAGACAGGGGGATTTTAAGGAGGCACTAAAGCTCGTCTAGCCCAGTAGAGCTGCGGACTGCCTCAAAGCTTTCTTTTATTTCAAGTCAAGTTCAAGTTTCTTTTCCTTCTGAAGGTGTCTTTCAATTCCAGCTTGTAATAAAGGGATATCATGTATGGGCATTGTGGCTATTTTCAAAAGAGTGTTTCAAAGAAAATCTTGTAGCCAAATTATAAGGCAAATCTGAGTTGCAAAGCTTTGTACTTGTATTCCAATCAAACTATCAATAAAATGAGTATTTCCATTTCAAATCTCTGTGTTCAATATTTGGTTTTCTGCAATGGGTGCGTGCGTGTGTTTTGCTTAACTAATGGGTACGTGCGTGTGTTTTTGCTTGACTAGTTGTTTTGTGCAGGTACATGGCCTTGTGCAAGCGCAACTTAGGCTTGTACGGCATCACGCCTTAGCGAGGACGATCGATCCCGCAGGGATACAGGCAAGACGGACGACCCTAGCGGGATCGGGACGTGACACTTGGTGTGCAACACATGAAAGTGTGCATAGAACTTGTTTTATGAAGTGCCCCACATGACAGTTGGCTGAAAATGTGTCCAACTCGACGGCAGGCTACAAGTCCCTCAGGTATGGTCGGGATAACGGGATCGCCTGTAACTGGAAACATCTCCCTATATGAACTACTTGATCAATCTAGTCATTAACTTAGTCCGATTCAGCATAAATCCCTGACCGTGGAAAATCAGGAATTCATGTCCTAGACATGATGCAAGAGGAGACATGTAGCTTATACAGGTACAATCAAGAAAGTTACCCACGGTGTTAAGACAAAAGTTACTTAGCAAGTCAGGGTACCTGTCACAACAGCGTTCAAGATTCTTATGTCATGTCAGGTTACTTGTTACTTGTCAAGATTACTTGTCAGGAGTGCGCTTCGACAGGCCACTATCAAGATTGTTCATGTCCAGTTACTTGTCAAGAGTGCACCACGACGGGTCACTATCGTGTTCTATCCTTACATCATCATGAATGAGAGAAACTTGCATAAAATAACTAGTGACATATTTTTGAAGCCAAGAAAAATATCTACAACTTTCATGTTTTTAGTTTTTCAAGATTCTAGCTACAAAACAACTTAAACAGGCAAAAATAGTAAAATAGAGCAATTTCGGTGCATGGGATTCCTGCACAATCCGTGCATGAGAATTCCTGCATAATCTGCGCATGGGAATTCTTGCACATCCACGCATGGGAATTCCTGTACAATCTGCGTATGGGAATTCCTGCACAATCTGTGCATGGGAATTCCTGTACATCCGCGCATGAGAATTCCTGCATATCCGTGCATAGGAATTCTTGCACATCCATGCATGGGAATTCCTGCACATCCGTGCATGGGAATTAAACTCTCGTTGCGTCTTCAGTACATGCGCGTAAGGAACCTACGCGCATGACACGCTCGGAGTCAAGGGATGCGTTGCCGGGTCTTCACGGCGTACGGCCTCTCGGCGCATGGCCTCCCGGGCGCATGGGGGTTCCGGCGCATGGGGTTCCCGACGCATTGGGTTCATCGTCCCCAAACAGCAAGTTCAGCCATGAAAGTCCTAAAAACTTGCTATGGCCATAACTTCCTCAATCAAACTCGGAATCAAGCGAAATAAAGGTTAAAACTGCATGAAATCAAATTCTCTACAACATGGAACCACTAGTTTTTAGAAATACCAAGTTTTTAGAGATCAAAACCAAGAAAACTAAATAAGAAGGAACTTAAAACTTAGATCTACAAAAATATAACCATCAAAACCGAAAACTTCCAGTTCTAAAGAGGCTTAGATTCTAGTAAGGAAAAGAATGGAACAAGAAAACTTGAGATCTCTCATAAAGCAAGTTGCACTTGCCTAGGCTTGGTAGGTGGGAGGAGTAAATGAAGAAGATGAAGAAGTAAATACAAATAATGGAAGAGAGAGAAGAATTTAAGTTATATAGCAACCCCTCTCATCTCAACCCAAAATAAACCAAACCAAGCCAAGCCAAGCCAAGTCAAGTCATGTTGAACCAAGTTGAACCAGTCAAGATTTAAACCAAGGCTAAGCTAAGCAAGATAAGTCAAAATACGGGCCACCTGACAATTGTCAGAAATCCGTATACATATCCTGAAAAAATACGTATAACGGGAAACGGGAGTGACAATAAGGGACTTCAAAGTTATACTTGAAAACCAATATAATAGGAGTCAAGAAGGGTAATGTTCTGATGTCATGATTCATTCCTGTAGGAGTGTCCAGTATAGGACACTCCTTGTGTTCAGTCATACTCATATGTCCATACTCAACTGAGTATGTTTCTTGCTTATTACACTATCCATTTCACTTTTTATTTCAGACCTCCCTAAGTTAAGTAACTTGACCCACATCATATATGTCCTACATATAGGGTTAATGAACATCAGATATTGCATCTGTCCTGCATATCAAATCCCAACTGCCCTGCCATTTATTCAGTGCATTCATTCATTCATTCAGTTCCTTAGTTATGTCCCACTTTTGGGTTCAGACAATTACTATAGGTACAGGTAAAATAGGATGGTGTGTGTAGGTGTATAAAGGAAAGGATATATAGATAGGAAGCTACAAATCGAATACACTTAGTTGAGGGCCAAAGCCTATAAACTACCAGTTGAACATTACCTGAGATATTATGGAAATGATGCAGTTATCGTTACTGGTATGGCCCTGCAACCAGATTATATCAGTCCCCTGTTCCTCTATATCCCGTCCACATCATATCATGTTTAGCCTACATTGTATACTTCAGTCATTGAGTTTTAGGTTCAGTCCAATTCACATTTTGTACATTTCATTTTCCTTTAATTCAGTCCTCCTATAACCCCATCTTTATTTCAGTCCTTGAAAGCATATTGCTCAGTTAGTACTTGGTTCAGTCCCTAGCAATTCATATGACCTGATATATCCATTGTTCTGTCCAGATAACATTAGGTTCAGTTTCTTTTAGATTTAAGTTCAGTCCAAGCCTTGTTCTGTTTTATGTTTAAGTCCAAACCTCCATTCGACAGTCCTTGATGGTTAATTTGGTTCAGTCCCCTTAGAATTAAGTTTATGTCCTTGTGAATACTATGGTTTCATTCTAGGTAGGGACTCGAGCATGGGCTTATCTTAGAGTATCATTTACACCTTTATTTTAGTTTGGAACAGTTGATATTAGCTACCTACTGTTCAGTTGTTCCATCATTCATAATGTATCAGTCACTTTTACCTTAGATATTCTGTCCCATTAGTTCTGTAGTGTCCTGCATAATTGATATGCAGTCCCTTGAATATTAGGTATCAGACCTTGTCTTCATGTATCAATTGTGGCCAATGATTACATCATTCCTATAGGATGTTTAGATATCAGTCTTAGGCTTGGTTCAGACTTAGGCACTTAGTTCAATCCCCAAACTGAACATGGTATCAATTCTCTTAGACACAAGTTCAGTTTAATATTTCCCTTGTTCAAGTTTTCCTATATCATGTTCAATCTAATGCATCTTAGTGTCAGTTATTGTTCTAGTTCAGTTCCCATTTAATCACTGTACAGTTTTGTATCTTAATATGCAGACCCTTTGTATCTAAATGTTTCTGTCCACTATTAATTTAGTTCAATTGTATCTGTTCCTCCTGCTAATTGCCTACAACATTACATTTAATGCAGCCCACCAATATCCTCCGCATCCACTTGTACAGTCCCTGAAATGGGGTAGAGAGTGACAGAAGAGGCAGGGGAACACTACGTAGGTCCTAGGTAGTAAATGTCAAGGCTAAGATACATCAATGTGTTAAGAGGAGTGCATATAGGCCAGAGTATATAGGGAGGCTGATACACCAAGGAGTCGGGCACCTAAACATTAGCTATCCAGGAGTTTAGGGACTTGAGACCCATGAGCAAATAAATAGCAGTCATAAAGTGTTGTGTATGGGTTAGTGTCTAGAGGAATTGAGTCACCTACATGTAAACTAAGTAGATTAGAAAGGTACTAATGCCTTAGATGCTTAAACCCAGTATTCTGTATCAGAAGGGTACATGTAATAGCATAAATTGGTAAGGAAAATATCTTATAGGTAATGAAGTATGGTAACCATAAATTTGGACTCTACATAGTACACCATTATGACCCTAAAGCTAAAGACCAAATAGATAGGTTATTTCTTGATTTCAATTTATGTTTTAACATGGTAAACTTACAAAACAGGTTTATTGGGTTTTGACTCAGCAGTTGACCTGTGCCAGCAGCACAGGACCACAAGCAAGTATACCTTGCCAGCTTGTACAATATAATTTATATGCATGTTCATTATCTTGCTGCTGTTCTTTTCCTTACATTCGTGATTGTTTTATTCCATGTCTAGTACACTCATCCTGTTATAGTTTTACTTTACATGTTTCTAGTTGTCTGCACATTCTTGTTCCTTTCTGTGATGATATTTCTATCTGTTACACTGTGTTAGTTTTATATGTATTCCTTGATAGAATCGTCTAGTCCTACACCATGATTCCCTTGACTTGATTATAACTTGACTTGACTTGACATGACTTGAGTAGGACTTGACTTTGACATTCTATAGATTGTGAGTACTTACCTTGACTACGGTCTATAGAATTTTTATACTAGGATTGGCTACCGTCTTGGTTGTGAGTGCTTGTCTTGACTGCGATTGAGACACTATAGATTGTGAGTGCTTGCCTTGACTGCAGTCTATAGTTTTGACCTATTAGCCATTTCTAGTATGGCATGCCAGTGTCTTAGGATCCTTGTGTTAGATCTTGTGTCTTAGTTCATTTTGTCTCGTTGGATATCATTGATTGTTCCTTACTTCTTGTATATTTATACTGTTACATGTTGGCTCGTATATTATGTATCTTGCTAGTCCTCTGAGGACCTGATATCTCTTCAGGTTTAGCCGAGTATTGAGCCAGGTGCACACGAGCAGTTGGAGCTAGCATTGGACCATGGTACCACTACAGCTGAGGGTACTTTTGGCAGTTTGGACTCAGTTATTTCATTTCCATGTTTCTATTTTATTATCGTCTATTGGTAGTGGATTTGTGTCCACCGGACGTAACTGAAAATTCTTGATAAACTTGATACTCTATTTATATTATCATTCATTATTCAGTTTCATTTGTGTTAATAGATTGTATCATATTTTGTGGATGAGATCTAGACTGCCTATGTGACTTGTTTATGTACTAGACAACGTTCTACCACCAACACTGCGGTATAGACTGGACTTGGACACGTCCCGTATCCGAAAAGCGGGTGCGGGTCGTGACAACTTATAAGATCCCTAAAGCCATTTGCAATATTATAGACCGCCATTGCAGAGATTTTTGGTGGGGACATGATATTTCAGAAAGTAAGCTGCATTATATAGCATGGGAAAAATTTATGATGCCCAAAAGAGAAGGCGGGTTAGGGCTCAGAAATCCTCTCTGGGTTAACGAGGTGCTTATTGGCAAGCTTCTTTGGAGGCTTATCACTAATCCACACCAACTCCGGGCTCGTGTACTCATTGGTACATATCTTCAAAATAGATCCATATGGCATGTTTCCAAATGTAGAGTGCATCTACTTGGGCCGGCATTCTTGATATCCGTCGTCACCTGGAAGGAAAGGTATGCTGGAAGGTCAAAGGCGGCAGCATCTGTCACAGTGATTCGACCACGCCAAAGCTTGTTAGAGAGCTGATGGATCCTTTAGGTAAAAGCTGGAATACTCCTCTTGTTAACACGCTATTTCCTCCCTGGGAAACGAAGGCAATCACTGATATTAATCTTCAATAGGGCGATGGTCTAGATAAACTCATTTGGACATGCACTAGATCGGGGGAATTTTCATCCAAATCTTTATATGAGTCTATTCGAACTAGCAACCCATGCAGCTCGACTTCCACCGCATCCCATATTAAATGGGATAGACTTTGGAAGTTGCCAAACATTCCCCCACGGATAATGATGTTCATCTGCAGATTATGGCATCATGGGCTACCTTTATTGTCTGTTATCAACAAGAGGAACGATCAGATTAGCCCAATGTGCCCATTTTGCCTCATCCATGAGGAAAATGAAAACCATCTATTCCTTCATTGTAATGTGGCTAGGGAAGCATGGTTCTCTAGTCCGCTGGGGTTGCGAACAGATGACTGCAGCAACATCCATAATCTATTACACAGTTGGATTAATGATAAACATGCCCATGAAGATCTCCGGATGGGTGCAGCTATCTTGTGGGCTATATGGAAAACCAGAGGTGACTGTGTTTTCCGTCACCAAGCCCCATGTCCACAACGCATTGTCAGCTATGCCATGAGCTCTATCTGCATACAAGATGGAGACTACAACAGCAGTATGGGAAAGATTTGTGAGTTGTGGCGAATGGCCACCAGTGAAACCACTTGGCAGCCCCCATCCTATGGGGGCATCAAGATTAATGTTGATGGGGCGACCTCCTCCTCAGCCTGTGCAGTTGCAGCGGTCGCAAGGGAAGCACTAGGGAGCTTTATAGCAGCTGAAACAAAATATTTTGACTGCTTGAGTTCTCCTGATCAAAGCCTCCAAGCAGAGTTAGAAGCTATCCAAGTTGGGATTGGGCTTGCCCGAAGTTTGAATGCCAGTTATATCAGTATTGAAGGATATTCTTTGATAGCCATCAGGATCTTCAAAGGGGATTCTAAACTCATTCCCTGGAGACTCTCGGACTTGATCTACTCTATCAAATGCGAGTTATCTGCAAATCAACAAATCAGCTTACTATTTGTGAGAATATCAGGCAACAAAGTTGTCCATGACTTAGCTGGGCACGCTATCTTGAATAAGTCTACTGGTAGGTTCTTTTCTTCCCCTTCTTGTATTGACCAGCCCTATTTGAGGACTGTTCTTCGATTGTTACCACTCCAGTCTGAGTTTCTAATAAAGGCTTTCTCTCAAAAAAAAAAAACCCACATTTCTTATCTACTATGCGGGTAACCGAACCATCTCTCATCACGTAAAAAATTAAAAAAACACCCAATACTAGAATATATTTAAAATTAAAATTATATTTAAAGTAACTACATAATATTATCTAATTAAACACATATCCATAATTTAAAAAACAATCATATCAAATCATATTAAAATATTTTAAAATTATATTTAAAATATTCTAATATAATTTAAATTTTTATATATTTTATTAATAATAATAATATTAGTTTTTGATACGTCTAACGCACGTAAAGGTCACTAGTATATATAAAGGTTGAGTATGACAAGTTTGAAACACGAAAGTTCTAAAATGAAGCTAGAGAGTTTTTAGATTAATTTGATATATATTTAGGAACTACTTATCACTTTACATGAAGTAGCAAATTTGAGAAGATATACCTTAGTTATTGTGAACATTCACTCACACACGCTATATGGAGGAGAGAAGTTTTATATATATTTAGGACCTACAGACTTTACATGAAGTAGCAAATTTGAGAATATAATCTTAGTTATTGTGAACATTCACTCAGTCACTGAGTCACTCACACACTCTGGAGGAGAGGAGAACATGGGGAAGTCCAAAGTTACATCATAGTTTTAGGAGATGAGCCACTCTAAATCATCACCACAAAGGCTGAGTTTGATTGAGAATTTTATTTTTCAAAAAATAAAATTACATTACAATTATTTTTTATCAATTGTAGTGTTTGATAGCATATATTTTTCAAAAATCTATTATTTTTATATCTTCTTTCAAAATGGTGGAAAATAAACCTAGTCCAGCTCATAGGAAAATACCAATTTTCATGAAAAATAATTTTTATAATAGAAATTAAGGACAATCAAACACCCCTTAATTCCGTAAAAAAATATTTCATAATACCCTTTTTTTTCTAGTAAAATAATTCTGTGAAACTAATTTATTTTTCATATATATTTTTAGAGAAAATTTTATACAAAGTTATGAAATTTGATATATTTACGTAAAAGATGAGAGGTTTGGGACTATTGTAAGAAGAGGGATGGGATGCCATCCTAGATGGAGCCCAATTTTTTTTCAGGATGCGGAGCTAAAATTTTGCTGAATTTTTATTTTATTTTATTTTATTATGTGAGTGAGAAAGTTGATTTTTCTAATATAGTACAATTTTATTTTTTAATTTTTTCTTCAAAATTTAGATATTTGTTTAAATATAATATTAGGAAAAAAAAATCTTAAAGATAACTTTATTTTTTTAGATATTTGCTAAAATATAATATTAGAAAAATATCTTAGAGATATGTTTAAAAAATAATTTATAATCTTAAATATTTTTTTTTCTCTCTTAGATATAATTTGAAACCGTAAATAATTCTTGTAGATAAAATTTAAAATATCATAACCTTGAATAATAGATGCAAGATAAAAGTTAGATAAAATTGGTAACAATTAAAATTCTATCGAGTTAAATTTAGATTAGAATGACATAATATAAATATAAAACATAAAATATTATATTTGGTGATAAAAATATCCTATAATTTATCAGATGAGAATATTTTTATAATTTAGTATGAAATAAAATATTTTATATTTTATTTTCAAATTATATCTAAGCTTTGATAATAAAAAAAATCTAAGATTTGAGAAAAATATTTAAGATTTTAAACTATTTTAGGATTGTAATAAATTATCTACGATTTAATTATATCTAAGATTTGAGTAAAATAATTTCATAGAGTAGATAATTTGCGAAAAATAATTTCAAATCTTATCTTTAAGATATTTTTTTCTAATATTAGAAAAAATATTTAAGATTTTAAATATTTAAGATAATTTTCAAATTATATCTAAGAATTTTTTTTTAAGATTTTAAATTAATTATTAAAACTTATCTCTAAGGTATTTTTCTAATATTAGATGTTAGCAAATATCTAAACAAAATTAAACTTAACTTTAAGATGTTTTTTCTAATATTAGTTTTAAACAAATATCTAAAATTTGAAGAAAGATTAAATTTTTTTTGTAAATAAGTAGATGAGAAAATTAACTTTTTCACGTACATAATAAAAAACAAAAAAAATTGGACGTCATCTAAGATGCACCGCATCCTAAAAAAATTAAAACAAAATTTGGACGAGATGTCCCATCCCTATTTCTAATAATCCCAAACTTTTTCTTTTTTACGTAAATATATTAAATTTTATAGCTCTGTATAAAATTTTCTGATATTTTTACTTCTAATCAAACCCATCGTGATGCAAGAGTTGGTGACCGCTACCGAAACCGCACATTAAACCGAATCTGACGTGGCACTGACCTGGCAGGTCTTTGAAAGAGTGCATTTAATGACAAGATGGGAAGGCTGCAGAATTGAATGATGAGAGACAGGGGGTAGTTTGGTATTTTTCTATGGAAGAAGAAAAGAAAATTCCTTTCCGTTCCTTCCCTAACAATTCCTTGTATTCTTCCTTCTTCCTAACAAATCTATCAGACACATAATGGTTAGGGAGAAAAACCCTAAAAATTAGAAAGAAGGAAGATCGGTTCTGAAGTAAGTTCTCAAACCCCTAACTAAATCATTTTCATTTCTTAGTCTCTTGGTGGTCTCAATTTTGATATAAAATTCTCATAATGAATTTAGTTAGGGACTGACCTGCCTTCTCCCTAACTAAATCATTTTCATATCCACCTTCTTCCTAACGTGGCACTGACCTGCCTTTGTTTTTTCTTACAATTTCTTTTCTTTTTCATTAAATCTCTCCAAGAAACATAAACATGAGATTCGGTTTATATATACGCCATTCGTACTTAATATACAACAAAGGGAATATGTGTTTTTTTTCTTTCAAAAATCTGAATATTAGTTGTATATGTCCTTTGTTGTTGTCTGTTGAATTGTTAGAATTCCATTACTGACATATTCGTAATTATAATTAAAAAGCATTATGTAGGAGCAAGAAGCATTCAATAACGATTGGAAAAATATATTCTAATTTTTTTTCAATCAGTATTAATATTTTTTAGTGATTGTTTTTTTGTCAATCTTTTAATCAACGTTATTGTTTTATGAAATATTTTCTTATACACAGGTATGGAGTTGAGTTACTCGGATAATGTCAGAGAGAATGTTGAGATTTTGGATGCTGTCAGTGCAAGTGAGGGAGTTGGGATTTTAGATGATGTAATAAACCAAGGTGAATGTGAGGTAGTTCAGCTAAAAGTTGGAATGAAATTTGATACAGTAGATGAAATGTATGAATTATATAAAAAATATGCTCAGCAAAAGGGATTTCCGATTAAGAAACGGTCATCAAAGAAGGATAATGGAGTATTAAGATATGTATGTTTTGCTTATTGTCGAGAGGGGAAGCATAAAACTGAATCAGATACTCCATTGCAGCCAGAACCAACCTCTAAAATTGGGTGCAAGGCTAAACTAACAGCAAGATTGGACCTGGATGAAAAGTGGAGGATTAGTGTTCTTGTTCTTGACCACAACCATGAGACAAGTCCAAGTAAATCTCGATTTTGGAGATGCAACAAGAAAATTAGTAACCATGTGAAGAAGAAACTCTTACTAAATGACAAAGCAGGGATTAGAATGCACAAAAACTACTATACGTTAGTGGTTGAAGCAGGTGGATATGAAAATGTAACATTTGAGGAGAAAGATTGCAGAAATTTAGTTCAGAAAGAGAGACATTTAAAACTTGGGGAAGGTGATGCCATGGCAATTCAAAATTATTTTTCAAAGATGCAAAAACAGAATACAGGTTTCTTCTTTAACATAGACTTGGACAAAGATGGTCGTTTGAAGAATGTTTTTTGGGCTGATGGCAGGTGCAGGGAAGCCTACAAAGAATTTGGTGAAGTCATCACATTTGACACAACATACTTGACAAACAAGTATGACATGCCATTCGCTCCATTTGTTGGGGTGAATCATCACGGGCAGTCGACTCTATTTGGATGTGGATTGGTTTCAAATGAGGATACCCAAACATTTGTTTGGTTGTTCAGAACATGGCTTGACTGCATGGGAGGATGTGCTCCAAAAAGTATAATAACTGACCAAGATAGTTCTATGAAAAGTGCAATTGAGATAGTTTTTCCGGATGCTAAACATCGATGGTGTTTGTGGCATATTATGAAGAAAATTCCAGAAAAGTTAAGGAGCTACAACGAATATGAAAAAATAAAATCCAAGTTAAAAAGAGTCGTCTATGATACACAAAGTCCACAGGAGTTTGAACAAGATTGGAGTGAGATGCTCGAGAAGTAGAAAAACTTGAAGCAGAGTGATTGGTTGAGTACATTATATGCAGAGAAACACCGATGGGTGCCTTGTTTTGTGAAGACGACTTTTTGGGCGGGGATGTCGACTACTCAACGAAGTGAAAGCATGAATGCATTTTTTGATGGGTATGTTCATTCAAAAACATCACTGAAACTATTTGTTCAACAATATGAAAATGCATTAAGGTACAAAATGGAAAAAGAAATCAAGTCAGATGCTAAGTCATTTTCAAAAACCATCCCAACCACAACTCCTTATGAGATGGAGAAGCAAGCTCAAAGTGTTTACACTATCGCAAAGTTTAAAGAGTTTCAACATGAGTTAATAGGGAAGATGTTTTGTGAAGTAATTGGCGTTCAAGAGGATACCACAGTTAAAATGTATGATGTACAAGAGGAAGTTTGGATACCCAAATCAACACTCGATGAAACTTCTCCTGAAATTGAAACTGAAAAAGTTATGAAAAAAGTTACCTTCAAGGTTTCATTTCAAAAAGATGAATGTCAACTTGAGTGTAGTTGTCACAGGTTTGAGTTTCGAGGAATACTTTGCAAGCATGCAATTTGTGTGTTACTCCGTAATGGTATAACATTACTCCCGGAAAGGTACATTCTAAGAAGATGGAGAAAAGATGTGAGGCGATCACATACGAAGATTCCAATTAATTCTGATGGTTGGCAACTCACTCCCGACCAAGTGCGGTATAATGAATTATGTAATTTGTTTGCCGAGCTTGCAGACGTAGCATCACCAATTGATGATGAGTGTATTGATATTAAGAAGTGGATAGACAAAAAGTTGAAGGCAATAACTAAAAAGGGATCAAGTAATGGAAGTAGTTCCCGATTGAATATTGACCTGAAAAATGTTGACTCTGAAGTGAATGAAACTGAAAAGGTACTTGATCCGCCTATAACAAAAAGAAAAGGCCGTCCCAGAGGAAAAAGATTGGAACCTACAAGGTATAAGAAAAAAGGAAAAAGTGGAAAAGAAAATATAGAGGTGAGATATTGATTTCTTACACAGAATTCATATTTGTTTATGCTATGTTTTTAATGTTTATTTATTTTATTATATGATGGTATTACTAATTTCCAATGTCCTTCCTAGGTGAACGACGAAATCCCGACACAACAGAGCATGGCAAATATAGTTCAGTCTTCGGGAGTTAATCGAGCGCCAAATGCCATTACTTATGAACAATACCACCAATTGATGGTAGGAATATATAAATGCATTATATTGTTGTATTATTCATGATGTAGAATTCTTGCAACTGTACATGAATATATGTTGTCCTTGTAACAGGTTGCTCAACTTTCAAGAGATGGACATGCAGTGAATGTTGTGCCTGCATATGGAGCACCTCAACTTTGGGGAAGTTCACATTACGCGAATGCGACGCCTTCATATGGGATAACTCAGCGGCATGGAGCAAGTGAACATTTTGATTATGCAACAGGGAGCAATTTTTATTCCACGAGACCCCCTTTAATGTGAAGGTTCTTTCAAAGACAAAGAAGGAGTGAAGTTAGTTTTTTTCTTCTTCTTTTGAACAGGAGAAATCTAGTTAAATAGACAATTATGTCTCTATTTTGAAATATATTTAAGACTTATGTACACCTGTGACGTTCTATGAATCTAACGTCTCCTTTTATAGTTGAGTCTAATGTTTGAACTGTCAGACTTGTATGGAAGAGTGTACAACTGTGCTGTTCTATGAAATTATTCTCCTTTTTATAGTTCACCTGTGTAGTGCTGTAAATGAACTCCATTTTTTGGTGCAAATTTCTCAGGAATTGATACAGTGCAAAATTTACTCGAATAGTTGATTTGTTGTCTCCTTATCAATATGAAATAAATGAGTTATTTTATAGGACCATGCTTCCAATGTCTCTTGTTGCTGAGAAGTAGATTGCTTTTGTCAAATTCTCTTATTAGGATTGCTTTTGCTGAGAATCTGAAAGACTTGTACAAGAAGCCTTTACATTCCAATCACCAAAGATTACTTAGGTGCTTAAATAATTAGGATTGACCACCTCTTATAGTCTGCTAACTATATGATAAGTTATGATTCATTTTTTGCTAAAATAATTACTAATGAACATAGTAAAGGAGCTTGCCGATGCTTTGAAATTCAAAGAGAAAATGCCTCAGGTTTAAATTGATTTTGAATTTTTTCACTACCTTTAGTCTTAACTAGTAAATGGCCTTTCTATTTATTGTGTGTGGTTTTATAAAGACTATAACAGGACTGATGGAATTCAAAACACTGAGGGAATGGACACCATGGTTGGTGAGTATGGAACTCAGCTATCTGGAGGACAGAAACAAAGAATTGCCATTGCCAGAGCTGTTCTAAAAGATCCACGAATTTTACTCCTGGATGAAGCCTTTATAAGTAGTCTCTTTGGGCAAAAACACTTTTTTGTTCTGCAAGGAGAAGAAGCTTCTTTAGGCAAAAATATTTGTACAGACACAACATTCACTGCATGGCCAAAATATTTCTTTAGGAATGGTTCTGCTAACTTGGCCTTTATAAGTTACTTGCAATTGGCCTATATACGTTTCTCTTATAGTAGTACTTTCCTAGAAAGGCCAAAGACTCTCGAGACTTTAATAACCTACGTGTACCTGCATATATTGCACTTCATTGTGAGAAAGTTATTGATTGGGCAGGTTGGTTGAGGTCAGTGCTACAACAGAATCAGATGTACATAAGAACATAACAGAGCCAAGAATAATTGTACAGGCAACAAATGAAGTTGATCTTCTAGATGATTGTTATAGGTGGCGCAAATATAGACAGAAAGTTGTTCCAAGAAAATCCTCACCCGAGTGAGTAGATGTCCTTCCAATCTTGTTTGCTATGTCTGCAAGTATATAGAACATTGTAGTATTTCTACAATAAAAGGAAGCATAGTTGGATTGAATATGGTGGAGGCTGGAAACACACAGTTTTGCCAAAATGTGACTGTAATCACATGAGGTATCTGGGCAGCATATGCTGCCATCTAAAATTAAAGATAAAATGAGAGCCAAACTCCCACAGTGCTGCCAAACTTTGAAATATAAATTTGCCAAGAGAAAATGCATATAGCTATTCAATTAAACACAATTAAATTCATGGTAAATTGACCAAAATCATATAAAATCACAATATCAATCAATTTTTATGACAATAACAGGAAGCTAATAACTAAATGCAAATTAGGCTACATGTTTAAAAGTAAATTACCATACATCATCGAGTCTTGATACATAACAAAATCATACATCGTTGAGTCTTGATACATAGCAAAAAACATCCCTGAGTCTTGATACATTCCTTTATTACATACTAAATTTTAAAACTGTCAAATTTCTCTAAAAAAGAGGCATAGAATTCTGATTGACGTTGTGTTGCGAGCCGTCCCACTTCAACTTTCATCATAACTTTCATTTTGAGATCCTTGCATATCTCAGATGAAACATCATCCTCCAAATTCTTCTTTGGAAAACAATTTGTAGATGCAGAATTATCGACTTTGCATAGTTCATATGAGACATCGTCATCGAACTTCTTCTTTAAAGACTCACTCGAAGAAGCAGAATTGTCCATTTTTTTGTGGGGAGTAGTTTGAAGATGTACCAACCCATTTGAAGCAATTACAACCACGAACATTGACCTGAAAACAGTAGCAAAAATATGAAACAATTAGATACCCATATATTACCCTTTTTTTAATGAAGTATTCACAAGTAAAAAAAGTTGCTTACATCGACACATACGAAGCTCGTCCACCCAGCACCAAAAGTCGCACATCAATTTTGCATATTTCACAAATTTAAGATTAGGATTGTCAACAATTTTGGAGGTGAACACATTACAAAATCCTTTGGCACAATAACAACGAATATGTCAGTAATGGAATTCTAACAATTCAACAGACAACAACAAAGGACATATACAACTAATATTCAGATTTTTGAAAGAAAAAAAAACACATATTCCCTTTGTTGTATATTAAGTACGTATGGCGTATATATAAACCGAATCTCATGTTTATGTTTCTTGGAGAGATTTAATGAAAAAGAAAAGAAATTGTAAGAAAAAACAAAGGCAGGTCAGTGCCACGTTAGGAAGAAGGTGGATATGAAAATGATTTAGTTAGGGAGAAGGCATGTCAGTCCCTAACTAAATTCATTATGAGAATTTTATATCAAAATTGAGACCACCAAGAGACTAAGAAATGAAAATGATTTAGTTATGGGTTTGAGAACTTACTTCAGAACCGATCTTCCTTCTTTTTCATTTTTAGGGTTTTTCTCCCTAACCATTATGTGTCTGATAGATTTGTTAGGAAGAAGGAAGAATACAAGGAAGGAATTGTTAGGGAAGGAACGGAAAGGAATTTTCTTTTCTTCTTCCATAGAAAAATACCAAATTACCCCCTCTCTCTCATCATTCAATTCTGCAGCCTTCCCATCTTGTCATTAAATGCACTCTTTCAAAGACCTGCCAGGTCAGTGCCACGTCAGATTCGGTTTAATGTGCGGTTTCGGTAGCGGTCTGGGTAGAATTATTGATTATTATATTAGTATTATTATATATATTATGTTATATATACCCGTCGGTCATAATTTGTTTTTTTGTTTGGATTAATAATATAAAAAATGGTTTCATGGTTCACGAGCTAATTATTAATCTAATAAATAATATAAAAATGGCCTCGCAATGCACGCCTTCACAGGGAACGATTGTAGGAATAATTAATTTCTATAATAATAAGATTAATTTTTTTAATTAAATTTGTTAAAATTTGTAAATAAGATCAGATATTGATATCTTTATCTCTATTATGGGAAAACAAATCTTATGATAGGTGATATTTCTTTCATAACTACATTTTTTATTGATAATCAATTATTGTAGAGATGATATAATATGTTTTTTTTTGAGAAGGAAAGGTATTATTAAATCAAATAGCAGTGTTTACATCCAAAGAGCAGTCCGCAATTAGAGACTGGGTAATACAAGAAGGAGGGGAAGAAAACTTCTCATAAGTATGAGTAATCCGGGCTTGCCCAGCAAGAATGTGGGCGACATTATTACCCCTTCTTCTAACAAATGAAAGCTTGACGGAATGAATAGCAGCTAATTCCTTTTGAATGTCTTTAACCAAGTCCGAAAGTCTCCATGGGATGAGCCAAGATTCCCCTTTGAAAATCCTGAAAGCCACCATAGAGTCTCCTTCAATGAAGATATTACTTTCAGTCATATTCCGAGCTAAGCCAATCCCAACCTTGACAGCCTCCAACTCAGCTTGGAGACTCTGATCAGTCGGGTTATGACAAACAAAATGCTTTGTCTCAGCCACAATAAAAGAACCCATAGCATCCCTAGCAACCGCAGCTGCAGCACAACCTATCGGGGATGTCGCCCCATCGACATTGATCTTAACAGAACCAATGGGAGGCGCCTGCCAAGTCGCAACATCATTGGCCTCAAGCCTCAGTTTGCAAATCTCATTTGATTTGTTTTGGAGCTCCTCAGTATGCATCGAGAGAAGACTCAAGGCATGTTTGATAATTTTTTGGAGGCATGGTGCAATTTTCCGATATACGCAGTCCCCTCTAGATTTCCAAATAGCCCATAATATCGAAGCCCCCATCCGGACAACATCACATTCAAAATTATCGTTTATCCAAGAATACAGAAGGGAGTGGAGACTACCACAATAATCCGTGCGCATCCCCAGGGGGCTTAAGAACCAAGCCTCCCTGGCAATATGGCAATTTAGGAACAGGTGATCCGCAGTTTCATCATCGAGTTGACAGAAAGGACACATAGGACTCACCTGAATGTTTCTCTTGCTGATAATAGAGAATAAGGGAAGCCCATTGTGCCACAAACGCCAAATGAACATCAGGATACGAGGAAAGATATTTGGTAACTTCCAGATACGCTCTCATTTGAGATTAGAGCCAGGGGCGTCCGAACAAGAAGGAATTCCACAACGAATAAATTCGTATAGAGATTTAGATGAGAACTCACCCGATTTGGAGCTCGTCCAAATGAGTTTGTCGGCTTCCTCTTCCACCTGGAGATTGATAGCAGTGATGGCCTTCGCTTCCCAGGGAGGGAATAGAGAGTAAATCAGAGGAATATTCCAGTTGTGGCTAGTATCGTCCATGAGTTCTCGGACAAGTCTGGGTTTGGGTTCAATGCCAGTGATGGCACTAACTCTGAACCCAGGTAGGCCAGGGACCCAAGGCTCATTGAAAATGTGTATGTAGCCTCTCTCCACCTTCCAAAGGATTTTCCCTTCCAGGTGACAACGCACATCGAGTATACTGGCCCAGGTAGGGGATGCACTCCTACATTTAGTAATGTGCCAAATAGAACGATTTTGAAGATAAGTGCCAGTAAGAACCTGGGCCCAGAGTTGGTGTGGATTAGTGATGAGTCTCCACAAGAGCTTGCCAATAAGGGCTTCATTAATCCAGCGGGGGTTGCGAAACCCCAGGCCACCCTCTTTCCTGGGTAACACGAATTTCCTCCAGGCAATGTGGTGCATAGACCTGTTCACGTCATCATGGCCCCACCAAAAATCCCTGTATGACGATCAATAGAATTACATATGCCTTTGGAAATTTTATAAGTAGACATATAATAAATAGGAATGGAACCCAATGTGGATTTGATCAAAACAGTGCGCCCCGCATGAGAGAGTAATTTCGATTTCCATCCCTTAAGACAAGAAGAAAATTTCTCCATGAGATTATTGTAAGTGCTGAGCCTGGATTTTGGAAGGAGAAGTGTGTAGTGCCCCGACCCGCAAGATGCCTTATGATGGATGGTTGGTTCGATGAAGCCTTGTTGGACTTGGGATTTTGCGAAGGATCGCTTGGAAGGCTATGCGCTCGTGGCGGGAATCGTCCTATAAATGTGAGTAGTGTTGAACCCTTCAAAGATCATTTAGCTTGATGCTTAAAATAAGGATGAGTATGGTATGTTTCTAGTTGAGTTTGTTCAATAACATCTTGCATAGAATTCGAAAAGATAATGAAAGATAATAATCACCTGAACGTAAACTGTTGTGGCTAAATGAATTGTATGTTGTACGCTGTTGCGATGAATTACATGACAGGTGAAGGCAAAGTCCCAAATACTTGGGCGGTGAGTATATCGAGCTTTGGCTTGATGAATAGTTGATAACACAGATATTAAGACCCAAGAACTGGGCAGTGAGTATGCTTGAATTATGTCCGAATGAATGTATGCTAAACAGATGCTAAGTCCCAAGAACTGGACGGTAAGTACATTGAGTTGGTTGGAAAGATGTATGATATCAAAGATGTGGCAAAGAGATTGGGAAACAACATTCTATTATCCTGTGCCGATGTAGAATGTTGGTTTCACTAAGACCCTGGATGGGCAGATGATAATGTGAGCATTAGCTCAAGGCAAGATGGCTAGATGGCAATATGAATGAGAATGATAGTTTTGCTTAGTTTTCCTTATCATGCATTATATGTTTTCTTCTTAGATAAGTTGCATATAGTTGACCATGGACAACTTGTCGACAAGGTGTAGTTCCTCGAACGGTATTTCCTGGGCCATGGAACCCGGTTCGTCCTAGGGGAAACAAGGATGGTGTCGATGTACTGACATCGGGATTACAGGACTTGCAGTAGGGGCTTGCTACCGCCCACTGAAAGGACACTGAAATCCCATGGTGCTGAAGTAGTAGCACGGTGTTTCGGAAACCTCCCATGGATTTGCACCCCATTTGGAGGTAGCCGTTCACCAGAAGATGATCCAAGATGGCGTGTCGCCAGTGACCTTCATATAGATAGGTCCAGTGCTAATGATGTCTTATGCAGGCAGAGTAAGTTATTACTTAAATACAGGAAAGGATGTCGGCTGTTGGTAAGAATCACCCGAACGGTGATATTCATATTGAATCATGATATTGTTCCTAACAATGTCTTGTGCAGGCAGAGTAAGTATTATAATTGTACAGGGATGGCTACACGACCGTGGGTAAGAATCACCAAAGGGTGATAACTGCATGCTTTAAATTATGTTGGCTATAAGATTTGCATGCTTTACTTCTTGTCAGCTATAACATGAAATTGACTCTAAGGCAACAAGAAAGACCACTATTAATAATATTCTGTAACATGTTTACTTAGTGCTGTCTTCTTAGGTGAGTTGGGCCAGCACCGCTCGCCAGTACATTGATGATGTACTGACCCAAGTTGTGGGCAATATTACAGGTGTTTGCTTGGGGGAAATCCTGTGAATCAGTGCTTGGCATCGATGAATCGGATGGGTGTGCAGAAGCTCTTCTTGCAAGACAATGTCTTCTGCTATACGGGACATAATATATGGAACAGTGGAACTCAGTTGTACCAGTGAGATTGTAGCCATATTGGCAAGTTCATTGTAAAGAAGTCGGTATATTCAGTTGTAGCCTGAAGGGCAAGTGTATACATTCAGTTGGCTATTTAAGAGCCTTGTAAACTCTGTATTCCGCTGCAAGTCTTGTAATCCATTTTGATTATCAATAAAGAGATACATTTCCTTATAAATTGTGTGACTTCAATTTATCTGCTTGGTTCCGCTGCCTTATTTGATATTTTCTGAGAATTACCAGGAACTGTAATGGTTCTGCCTTGTACAAGTGCAATCTAGACTTGTACGGCATCACGCCAAGTGGTTTGTTTTCGATCCTCCGGGATCGGGGCGTGACATAATGGTATAAGAGCACGGCTTTACGTCCTTGGATTCATGTTCGATTTGTTTCGAATCAATGTTGCTACTAAGATGATTCTAAGCTGCTTTCGTGATGATTCAAAGATTGCTTCCGCGATTATTCAAAAGTTGCTTCCACGGTGAATCAAAGTTGCTTCCGTGAATACTCAAAGTTGCTTCCTCGATGAAATCAAAGTTGCCTCTATGATGATTCATAGTGCTTCTACGATTGTTCTGTATTGCTTCCAAACTATTCTATGTTGTTCCCTTGACAGAAAGTCCGTTGATCATTCTAACCTCTCACTGGGTGTTCCATACAATAAGTCTAAATATGTGGGCTGTGATATGTGTGCTTTGTTAAATTTCTAAAAGATACCAAAAAGAATAACAATGATGCGATGTGATGATAAGTTGTGATGTATGCTGGATGTCTTATGTGTGGGATTTCATTAAAGTCGATTATTATGCAGCAATCGACCGTGGGTGATGGCTTAGTATGTTGGAACAGAATGTGCATGGATTTCAGTGAATGGAAATCGACGGAATCATGAGTCGATATTTGTGGTCAGCATAACCACTGCAGGATGGATTGTCCATATTGGACGTTGGTTCGATGTGAGAGAATATTGTGTCAGAATGGCTTGAGCTCTGGGTGGTATATTACATATACCCTCGTCGTGATAAGATGTCCCTTGAACCTTGATGTGTTTATGATTTTGTGATTGCTTTACCTATAAGGTATTGGGTGGTATCGAATCGTAGCTGAGCTTACGATTGATACATGACGGTTAGGAATGTCCCTTGATGATTAAGTTGGATGACCCGTTACGAGATTTTGATGTGTTCGGATGAACCATCGCTAGACCGTGTCGGTTAGCATTATGTTGGGTAATAAGAGAATTGAGAATATGAAATGAATGCCTTGGTTGGTAATGAAACGAATTTCAAATTCAGGCGAAGACTTGAATCAGTTGGGTAAGGAGGATTGTAGGCTTGGTAATGATGGTGTAGTGTTGCTATCGAAGGATTTTGCGAGAACTACTATGGACCGAATATTGAACGATGTTGGAATTGAGTGAAAGAAATTACATGTTGGATATCGACAGAATTGATGGCGATGTTAGACGGTTATCGAGATGTTGCGAATGAATTAGAAGATGCAGAGAGAGTTGCATCAACGATCGAAAAGATTGAGAATGGGATTGAGGAATAGAGGATCTTAGCACGTGGTGCAGCGTGCTTGAGAGAATTTGATGTGTTCCGAATTAACAAGTTATGACCCTTGACTATTTTGAGGCATAGAAAATGAGTACTTGTCCCTTAATGCATGAAAGAGTAGATGTCCCTTATGAAAGTCGAATGGCTGGAATACAAATAAGTATCGATGTGCAGCGATATGTAATAAACCCTGTCGGTAGATGATGTTGTCACTTGAATAACAAGTTTGGTGGAATATAGAATTGTTGGATTATGACTTAGCTAATGAGTTATGTCATATTCAATTGGATGATCGAAGTACGAATGTTAGTTGATTGGTGCCATAGAGATTGGGTCGATGCAAGAATAGTAAATTTTCTTATGGAATCATAAGGAGATGATGCAAAACGAATATTGAGGGTTAACGTGAATTGCTAAGAGATGACCGTGTTGGTGCTAGAAAATTTATAAAGATGCCTCGGAAGAAATAAGATTATGTAGTTGCCTTATTTTGTTGGTTAAGAGAGTGCAGACCGTATCGATGATCTAAGAATGTGGGAAACGAATATGTCGCGAAGAGACCGTAGGAAAGAGATCATAAGTGATAAAGTATTGAGATAACAATGTCGGATGATGATTCAGTATAGCTGACCCGATTGAATAGACATATGAGTACGATATGAGGATGCAAGTCGGATTGAACAAGTGATGCTATGTCTATGCAAATGGAAATTGAAAGTTGGATATTCGATTGATAAGTTTTATATGATAGCTTTGGATTGACCCATAAGAATTGTTGGATAGAATTATTGGATGGATTTGGTCGATTGCGGGTAAGTCTAGAATGAGACTTCGTTGGGTATGACTCGAGTATGAGTACGGGTAGAAAGACTTGACTCTAGATTGTTGGCTGGTTGCCTAGATTGTCAGTTGGTTGCCTAGAATGTTGGTTGGTTGCCTAGAGTGTCGGTTGGTTGCCTAGAATATCGGTTGGTTGCCTAGAGTGTCGGTCAGTTGCCTAGAATGTTGTTGGTTGCTTAAGTTTCAGATTGGTTGGCTATGTTCTTCAGTTGTCCGTGTTGGGAATAAGTTCATAAGATTGGGGTGGTGTCCCATGTCCCTAAGTTGGTCAGACCATAGAGTTGCCCCTATGATAAGAATTTGGTTACCTCTAAGACAAGAGATAAGTATGTCCCTGATAGCTATCCATCTCATATGAGTTAGCTGAATGATTCGTCTGGTTTAGCTTATATTAGTTGACCGTAGAGACTTGACTGTATGCTAAGTTGACTGTTGGAAAACCATAGGATGTTCCTATTGATGTTGCGTGAGTATAGTCGGAATGAGTAAGATGTGTTGGAAGGTAGGTTTCGGAATGGAATAGATTTTTGGGGAATTGGATGTTATAATGTTGGATGGGATGACAGATCATGTTGGTTTCAAAAATTGAGTTGCCTTGTTGGAAAGCTGGAAATTGTTGGAACTGGTTGGATTTGGTTGATTAATATTGAGCTACGAAAAATTGATGGTAGTGCTTTGAGACAAGTTGGGATAATTTTATTGATCGGATCAAAATCGAGGATAATTGTAATGACGGAATGGGATAGTACATGTAGCCGAGATCGGCGAGAGCGAAGGTGGATAGGAATGACCCTCAGGATTAACGTTGTTGGATATAAGAGTTGCTTATGCGAGAGAATAATATGTTGGCTTGATCAATACGAGAAAATGTTGGTGTACAGCGAGAAATGTTGCTAGAGCGGAATGTATGGTAAAATTTGATGGATGAATCATGATCGAGAAATTTATAAGTTGTAAACAAAGTGTATGGATGCGAACGATGAAGAGTACAAGATTTGACCGATAAAAATCGGGATATCGAAATGAAATGTGGCAATAGGAATTATCAACTTTGGTGGCATGGATGACAATGAACTTGAAAGGAATACTTGATACATCTAAGTCTGAATATTTTAGAAATGTTGGATCGATTGTGGAAAATTTCTCGAGTAGGAATTGGTAACATCTATTGCGTTATTGGTTGGTTGAGATATTGAATAAACAAAGTGGGATTATACGAGATGTTCAAAGAGAACTACTGATGTTCGGGAAGAAATTTACACCGTAGCTCGTTCGCCTTCTCTATCACTGAACTTGGCTGAAGTGCATGTATTTCGGGGACGCCTAAAATATGTGTATGATTCCAATTAAGTGGTATGCTGAATTCAAACGAAGCCACGGGAAGGATTATGTATGTGCTAAGGATTTGCACGAGTGTCGGAGGAAAGATCAAAGATGGTAAACTATTTTGAAATCAATCGAGGGATTGCGGAGAAATATTAAATGGTGCAAGTTGATTGTTGAGAAGTTTCATGAAAAAGTTGGTTGATGTTTTGGGGATGAGTTTCGTTTTAAGTTTCGAGGACGAAACTTTTTCTGGGTGGTATATATTGTAGTGCCCCGACCCGCAAGATGCCTTATGATGGATGGTTGGTTCGATGAAGCCTTGTTGGACTTGGGATTTTGTGAAGGATCGCTTGGAAGGCTATGCGCTCGTGGCGAGAATCGTCCTATGAATGTGAGTAGTGTTGAACCCTTCAAAGATCCTTTAGCTTGACGCTTAAAATAAGGATGAGTATGCTATGTTTCTAGTTGAGTTTGTTCAATAACACCTTGCATGGAATTCGAAAAGATAATGAAAGATAATAATCACCTGAACGTAAACTGTTGTGGCTAAATGAATTGTATGCTGTACGCTGTTGCGATGAATTATATGACAGGTGAAGGCAAAGTCCCAAATACTTGGGCGGTGAGTATATCGAGCTTTGGCTTGATGAATAGTTGATAACACAGATATTAAGACCCAAGAACTGGGCAGTGAGTATGCTTGAATTATGTCCGAATGAATGTATGCTAAACAGATGCTAAGTCCCAAGAACTGGGCGGTAAGTATATTGAGTTGGTTGGAAAGATGTATGATATCAAAGATGTGGCAAAGAGATTGGAAAACAACATTCTATTATCCTGTGCCGATGTAGAATGTTGGTTTCACTAAGACCCTGGATGGGCAGATGATAATGTGAGCATTAGCTCAAGGCAAGATGGCTAGATGGCAATATGAATGAGAATGATGGTTTTGATTAGTTTTCCTTATCATGTATTATATATTTTCTTCTTAGATAAGTTGCATATAGTTCCATGGTCATGGACAACTTGTCGACAAGGTGTAGTTCTTCGAACGGTATTTCCTGGGCCATGGAACCCGGTTCGTCCTAGGAGGAACAAGGATGGTGTCGATGTACTGACATCGGGATTACAGGACTTGTAGTGGGGGCTTGCTACCGCCCACTGAAAGGACGCTGAAATCCTATGGTGCTGAAGTAGTAGCACGGTGTTTCGAAAACCTCCCATGGATTCGCACCCCATTTGGAGTTAGCCGTTCACCAGAAGATGATCCAAGATGGCGTGTCGCCAGTGACCTTCATATAGATAGGTCCAGTGCTAATGATGTCTTATGCAGGCAGAGTAAGTTATTACTCAAATACAGGGAAGGATGTCGGCTGTTGGTAAGAATCACCCGAACGGTGATATTCATATTGAATCATGATATTGTTCCTAACAATGTCTTATGCAGGCAGAGTAAGTATTATAATTGTACAGGGATGGCTACACGACCGTGGGTAAGAATCACCAATGGGTGATAACTGCATGCTTTAAATTATGTTGGCTATAAGATTTGCATGCTTTACTTCTTGTCGGCTATAACATGAAATTGACCCTAAGGCAATAAGAAAGACCAGTATTAATAATGTTCTGTAACATGTTTACTTAGTGCTGTCTTCTTAGGTGAGTTGGGCCAGCACCGCTCGCCAGTACATTGATGATGTACTGATCCACGTTGTGGGCAATATTACAGGTGTTTGCTTGGGGAAAATCCTGTGAATCAGTGCTTGGCATCGATGAATCGGATGGGTGTGCAGAAGCTCTTCTTGCAAGACGATGTCTTCTGCTATACGGGACATAATGTATGGAACAGTGGAACTCAGTTGTACCAGTGAGATTGTAGCCATATTGGCAAGTTCATTGTAAAGAAGTCGGTATATTCAGTTGTAGCCTGAAGGGCAAGTGTATACATTCTGTTGGCTATTTAAGAGCCTTGTAAACTCTGTATTCCACTGCAAGTCTTGTAATCCATTTTGATTATCAATAAAGAGATACATTTTCTTATAAATTGTGTGACTTCAATTTATCTGCTTGGTTCCGCTGCCTTATTTGATGTTTTTTGAGAATTACCAGGAACTGTAATGGTTCTGCCTTGTACAAGTGCAATCTAAACTTGTACGGCATCACGCCTAGTGGCTTGTTTTCGATCCTCCGGGATCGGGGCGTGACAAAGTGGATGTCCCAGGTACTTGTCACAGCTGCGCATAGGTGGAAGATAAAGTATGCTAGAGAGCTCTCTACGTTCCTGGAAGGGGACACTATAGCTGAAATGGATGCTCAATTTCCCGAAGTCAATCAATTGTCCAGACCATGCAGAGAATCGCTCGAAGATTCTTTGAACAGTCGAAATAGAGTTTGAAGAAGCTTTGCCAAATACTAGAATATCATCTGCAAATATGAGGTGAGAAATAGAGGGAGTATAACGGTTGATATGCATACCTCTATAGAGATCTTCTTGTTCAAATCGATAGAATAGTTGAGATAGAACTTCTGAACATAGAATGAACAGGAACGAAGATAGGGGGCAGCCTTGCCTAATCCCTCGTTTTGCATGGAACCAGCCCTCCGGGAAGCCATTTATCAAGATCGAATAACTGGGAGTGGTGATGCACTCCATAATGAGGTCATTTGCATGATCACGAATCCCCAATCCGTACAACACGGATTTAATAAAATGCCACGAAAGACGATCATAAGCCTTTGCCATATCGATCTTCATAGCAAAAGTTTTGCTTTTCTTAGAACGACTGTTCATAGCATGAAGAATCTCATGGGCAATAACACAGTTGTCAGAAATCTGTCTTCCCGGAACAAATGCAGTTTGGAAAGGGATATTAACTTGTCCATTAAAGGACGCAGCCTAGAAGCAAATATTTTGGTGATAATCTTGTATGACACGTTGCACAGGGCAATAGGCCAAAAATCTGCAGCAGTTTTAGGTGTATCACATTTTGGAATCTGTCACGACCCGATACCCAAATTGTTGGGCCGGGCCGAGCCATGTCCAGCCTACGCTTGGTTAAAGCGTAGTAAGCTGTTCTAAGTATAGACAATAAAAGATCTAAGCTACTAACAGTGCTAAAATCATATTTAAAGGTTCATCACAACACAGCATCTATAAGCGAAGGTAAACAAACACATATTTAATAATACATAACCAAAGTATCTAACTGGAGACAAAGTCCAGTATGCAAATATAAGAACAGACAAAGTCTAAGTCTACTAAACACATGAAAGATAACTAAGCAAGGTGTGAAACCCATTATTTTATTATTAATTATTTAATAGTGTTTTATTAGTATTTCAAAAATTATTATTATATTAAATAATTTTGGGTGAAAAAGAATTTCGAAAAATATTAATAAACTTGGATTTTTGATTTTCGGACCCAGACCCGAGTCCGAGCCCAGACCCAGGCCCGAGCCTTATTTCCTTCTTAATCTGATTTTGACTTGGTTATTAATTAAAAAAAAAATAAATAATAAATTTGGGCTGGTCCCGAAGGACCAGCAGTGGGGTGGAGACTCATTCTCCCAACCCATCAACTCCTCCCTATTTACTCACACATTCACTACTCCTCTTCCCCTTCCAGTAACCCCCACCACCCCTTATTAAACTCCCTCTCTTCCCACATTCCCACGAAATCACTCCAGAAGAGAAAGCAACTCAGCTCTTTTCCTCTCTAATCTCAAACTCATCATCTCTCCTCTCCCACTGAAACCTTCCCCGAGCCAAACCCCTTTCCCAGAGCCGCGCGCCCCGCCCCCAGCAGCTCCGGCCGCCGCCCGACGCTCTCGTGCCCCTCCTGAGCTCGCGCCGAGCTCTCCCGAGGCCGACTGCCTCCGTGGCCGTTCTCCGTCGCCATCCCCGCCGGATCTGCGCACCCCGCGCCTCCGGCGAGTGTTCCCGAGGCCGCCCGCCACCCTCCGTGGCTAACTCCTTCCCGCGCAGCAGCCCCGAGCCCTCCGGCGGGATTATCCCGCGGCCATCCCGAGGCCGCCGTCCCGTCCGCCGTCCGCCGACGCCCCCGCGCCCCGGCGTGCTCCGCGCCAGAGCCACCCCCTGTGGCCAGCAGCTCCCCGTCGCGTCAGCGTGCCCCGCTGTCGTCGTTGCTGTCCGAAAACCCTCCCTGTGGATTTCCAGCACCCTTTTCCACGGTTCTTTGCTGTTCCCGTGGATTTCCCGCTGTCCGTGGACTTTCCCGCGGTTCAGAACTTCTACCTGCTGCCGACTTAGTTCGGATTCCTTTCCCGAGATTATCCCGCGGCTCCCCGACCAACGGATCTTGGTAATTTCTGTTAATCAGAGTAGTTCGTCCCTCCCGTGAGTCGATGATGATAGATCGGTCCCCCGGTTCCCTCTCGGGAATCCGGATAGCTGCGTTATAATTTTCGTTTAGCTGCGTTAGTTTGATTTTCCTGTGTTTTTACTTGCTGGGTTGGTGTGAATTGGTTGATATTGGATTCCCGGACTTTTCGGGAATTATTTCTGTGGTGTTGGAATTTTGGTGGATATTTCTGTGGACCATTTTGGTTGGAAATGGGTTTTCCCTGGTTTGGGACATTTTGCAGGTGTTTGTTGGCGCGCTTCCCAGTTTTGGGTTTGTCCCGGAATAGAGGAAGTGCTGCCCAATTTTTACAAAATTATATTTTTAATTGATTTCAAAACTGGCTTTCGAAAATGATTTTCTAAACCGATTTTCGGGCGACGACCGTACCGGTCTGTGGGCCCCGGCGAAATGCAAACGCACCGGTCCGACCGGACGTTGAGGCATAAACCGAATTTTGAGGAAAAGGACCGAGTCTGAGACTCCTAGTTTTCTTTTATTTATTATTTTATTTTTAGGCTAAATATTATAGTCATTTAAATTCTGCATTTTATTTAATAATTCAGTCATTTTCTTATTTAATGTAAAAGAAAGATGTATCGGGCATAAGCCCACCCTAGGACCAGTAGCTGTGCCCATGTATTTGTGTAGCGTAGTTATTTTCTTTTCTTTTTCTGGTGGATGTGATTTGGGTGGATTTTGGATTGATTTCATATTCGTAGATAGGACGTAATTTACGGCTTAATTACGAGTTTAGCTAAAATAAATAAAATATTATTAATTCACTGTTTGTCACTAAAAGAAAACTGTATTTTATATACATATTATGAAAACACAAAGTTTTCCAAATTGTAATTGATTCTTGCGATTTTCCAAATTGTAATCGATTCTCGTGATTTTCCAAATAATTCAATTAACCGGCTTAATCAACGCACGTAGTTGCGACGTAATCGTTAGCTGTAAATTAATACAACTTAAAACCTGACTAGGACTTACTACTAGAGATTGCAACTAGCACACTTAGTCTGGTTATTCAGGAATCTAAGTCGAGTTCTCAATTGTAGGAACTCGAAGTTACAACTGACGTTCCTCCTCGGTACCGACTCGTTCTTCCAGTCAATCTAATACAAGGCAAGTGCAGTTATGTCTATTTGGTAATTTATCTAGTAATTGTTTTATTGCAATTTTAAACCACATTGCTACACGAAACTCTCTCCTAGAGTTCGAATATTGACTCATTGATTGAATCTGATTGACTCGGGATATTGGGGGAGTAGTGTAGCGTCTATGACCAATACCCCTATATTGCATCATTGATTGTGCGAGCTGATTCCTCATATACACGGGGATAGGCCGGACCGTATCATTAGGATATAATTGAATCATCCCAAGCCGGTCATAGTTCGTTACCTACTCAAATCACACTGTTTTCAATTGTAGAATTGTGAAAAATATTGTTAAAGTATTTCAAATTGTTTAACATTGCAAATTTCAAATTATTATTTGAATTATTGGATATTCGTAATTGTACTTTGCTCCCTCCTGACTGGAGACCCAACATTTTAGGTACCGCTGATGATGCTTTGTTCCACGGTATTTTTCCTGAGATTCCAACTAGAGGACGATGATCTCGAGACTGATGAGCTAGATGCCTAGATTTTTCTTCTTCTTTTATAATTCATGATGTTTGTGGAAAACAATGTATTACAGATGTATCTTTCATTTTATTGTAAAAAGTTTTTTTTTATAAATTATTCGAATTATTAAAGTTGTGACAATTAGACTGTGTTGTTTATTTACCTGCATGTGTGATACAGCTTACTGTCGCCGTCTCAACAACGGTGCAGGCTGGGCATGATCCGATTCGACCCAATTATTTGGGATCGGGTCGTGACATGTTTTTAGTGGTGGCCCATGCAGGTCAGAACAACAACTTAGAAAAACATACCTAGAAACAATTGGAACACTAGAACATCAATTTGTCACAACATAGGACCGAAATATATTATAAATAAATATTTTTGTTTGATTATAGACTGGTAGGATACCTTGCTTATGTATGCATCCTAAACCTTCCAGAGAATGACCATTGACCAAATCCTACTGGCGATGAGGTGTCATCTCCAGATCATACCCCATCTCCTCAACCAAGCCCAGGGTCCTTTCCCTTGCGGCTGATTGACCGTCCCCATAATGCATCCAGTGAAGTTTTTCCTACACTGGCATTTCCTACCTCATCTCAAACTGAATTGCATTTCCTTGGTGGAGTATTCATTTTTGTTGCTCCACTAGTACCAGCAATCATCTTCCAAATGGTTGTCCTATTTCAAGAAATCCTGGAGTTCCAGAAAGCTCAAGATGAAGCCCAACAGGAACAGATGAATATCACGAGAGAAGACATGAAGAACGTCATGATGTAGCCTTAGTTATCCCCAACCAAGTTAGAGCAGAACTTTTGCCCTAGGAAGGATACCCCTGAATCTAGAAGATATTTGGGTCCCATCAAGTACTCTACTTTCCGGCAGTCTTGCCGTAAGAAGCTATGGGCTTGTAACTATTGCAAGAGGCCTGGTCATCAGGCCGTTAGTTGCCGCAAGAGTTTGGGACAATGTTTGGCATATGGATCTACTAAACATCGGGTAAAGGACTGCCCCTTATCTTTCCATCAAACCAGAGCTCATATCCCAGCAACACCTGTTAGGCCACAACCTAGGGACTCTCTTCCTATCCAGCAGACCTTGCCTCCTACAATAAGGCATGATTCAGACTCGAAGATCATAGAAGATGAAGGACCAGATCAATGAACTGAAGGCTCTAGGATTTTTTCAGGGTGGAACTTCACCTTAGGGAACACCTATCTTGTTTGTGCCCAGGAAGGATGGAACAACGGATGTGCATTGATTACAAGACACTAAAGAACAAGTGCTCTCTGTCCGGATCGAGGATCTGTTTAATCTGTTTGTGTGGAGTTAGGGTGTTTCGAAGTTTGATTTAAGATCTGACTACCACCAAATCAGAGTCAGGAAGGAGGACATTTCCAAGACAGCGTTCAAATACCAAGTAAGGATAGTTTTCTGTGGTCAGGACGTTAGACTGACAAATGCTTCTGCTGTGTTCATGAATCTCATGAACAGAGATTTCCATGAGTATTTGAATCAGTTTATCTTCTCCATGGATAACATTCTGATATATTTGAAGATTGAAGAAGAGCATAAGGAACACCTGAGGAAGTTTTGGAAACTTTGAGGAAAAAGAAGTTTTATGGTAAGTTATCTGAACGTGGATTTTTCTTTGACAAGGTGGACTATTGGCCATGTTGTCAAGAGAAGAAATTTCGATGGAAGATAGCTGCTGTTGAAGAGTGGTAAACCCCAAGTTCAATTCAGAAGTTTCTTGAACTTGGCTGGCTACTATCAAAAGTTCGTGAAGGATTTCGCCAAGATTGCTGAGCCGATGGCGAAGCTCACTTGGAAGAATGAAGAGTTCATCTGAACGAAAGATTGCCAGGCGGCATTGAGGAGCTGAAGAAGAGACTAACCACTACACCAATCCTTGCGCTACCCGCAGGAACCGGTGGGTTCTCAATTTACAGTAATGTCTCTGGAAAAGGACTGGGCTGCGTTCTTCAACAACATGGGAAAGTAATTGCTTACACATGTAGGCAATTACAGACTCATGAGAAGAATCATCCCACACCTAATTTGAATTGCTGCAATTATCTTTACTTTGAAGCTATGGAAGCATGATTTTATGGAAAGGGAGTGAAAATATGTACGGACTACCAAAGTCTGAAATATGTCTTCACTCAGGAAGGGCTGAATGTTAGACTAAGAAGATGGTTGAAGCAGATGAAGGATTTCGACATCAACCTGCAGTACTATTCAGGTAAGGCTAATGTGGTCACTGATGCACTTGGTCGATACTGATGGCGAAGTTCTTAGCCAAGGAGTGGCACCTGCTAGAAGACATCGAAAAGTTTGGACTAGAGGTTATACTACCTGGAGATAGAAGGACGGAGCTGGATGCTGATTCAGTATTGATGAAGTTCGAGGCTGATGGACAAAAATCAAGAGGACGTAGTTTCAAAACGAGGCACTTTGCAGACTTAGAGATCAAGTGTTGGCAAGAACACTTGAGGGTTTCTAAATTGATCAGCAGTGGAACTCTGAAGAATGGTGCGAGACTTTGCGTATCGGCTGACAAACGGAGGAACGAGTTGATGAAAGAAATGCACCAGTCGCAGTAATCCATATATTCAGGAGATAATAAGATGTATCGAAATATGCCTCCATTGATTGGTGTTATGGAATAAAGAAGGACAATTCCAGGTATGGGATTTTGTCAACATGAGAAATTTAGCAAGAGAACAACAAGTTTGTTGGAGCCGCTGGACAATTCGGAGTGGGAGTAGAAGCATATAACAATGAACTTTGAGTAAGGATTGCCTTGTTCCCAAGGAGGAAAGGGCACCAATTGGATTATAGTGGACCGACTGACTAAGTCGGCACACTTTATTTTCCTTCAAAGTTGGTTTATCCACTAAGAAGTGGGCAGCATTGTACGAGAGGCACATTTACCGGATTCATGGAGTACAGCGGGACGAGCAATCAGAGAGGTCAATCCAGATGCTTGAAGATGTATTGGGATTTTGCGTCTTAGAATTTGGTAGGTCTTGGGAAGACCAAATTGCATTTGGTGAAGTTTTCCTACCAGAGGAACAATCAGTTTTAACGGAGCTGGAATTTGAGGCCAGATACATCAGGCCATTTAAAGTTTAAGACGCGTTGGAAGTAGCATACCAGTTAGTTCTACCAGCTAATCTTGAGAGTGCGCAACGTCTTCTACGTCACAGCTCAGATGCTACATTTCGGATCCGAGTCACATTTTGGATAATTCAGAGCTCAAGTTTGGACTAAACCTTTCAGTGCCAGAGAAACCAGTTGCAAGCCTAGTCAGAGTTAGGAAGAAGATCAGAATTTGAGCCATCATTTAAACTCTTATTCCTTATCTTTTCTTTCCCCGTTCTAAATTTGACCAATGCTGCTAAATTAGCCTAGTTTTGCAAGCTATCTTTTTGTCAAGCTTGATCATGACGGTATTTTATTGGGTGCACCCACTAATATATTGTCTAATCAGGACCGGTGCATGATGGTCTGATCAACCTCGTGTACTTTGGTTCGCTTTTGTATTTTTTCTGCATGGATGATATCATAAATAAATTTTTTTTTCTCTCAACCGTCTCATCCATGACTGCCTTGGAAATCCTTATAGTTGGACCTGGGTTACGGGTGCAATACCTGTACCTATTTGTTTCTCCTACCCTGCCTTTTAAATTTCGAGGACGAAATTTTCTAAGGAGGAAAGATTGTGAAACCCATTATTTTATTATTAATTATTTAATAGTGTTTTATTAGTATTTCAAAAATTATTATTATATTAAATAATTTTGGGTGAAAAAGAATTTCGAAAAATATTAATAAACTTGGATTTTTGATTTTCGGACCCAGACCCGAGTCCGAGCCCAGACCCAGGCCCGAGCCTTATTTCCTTCTTAATCTGATTTTGACTTGGTTATTAATTAAAAAAAAAATAAATAATAAATTTGGGCTGGTCCCGAAGGACCAGCAGTGGTGTGGAGACTCATTCTCCCAACCCATCAACTCCTCCCTATTTACTCACACATTCACTACTCCTCTTCCCCTTCCAGTAACCCCCACCACCCCTTATTAAACTCCCTCTCTTCCCACATTCCCACGAAATCACTCCAGAAGAGAAAGCAACTCAGCTATTTTCCTCTCTAATCTCAAACTCATCATCTCTCCTCTCCCACTGAAACCTTCCCCGAGCCAAACCCCTTTCCCAGAGCCGCGCGCCCCGCCCCCAGCAGCTTCGGCCGCCGCCCGACGCTCTCGTGCCCCTCCCGAGCTCGCGCCGAGCTCTCCCGAGGCCGACTGCCTCCGTGGCCGTTCTCCGCCGCCATCCCCGTCGGATCTGCGCACCCCGCGCCTCCGACGAGTGTTCCCGAGGCCGCCCGCCACCCTCCGTGGCTAACTCCTTCCTGCGCAGCAGCCCCGAGCCCTCCGGCGGGATTATCCCGCGGCCATCCCGAGGCCGCCGCCCCGTCCGCCGTCCGCCGACGCCCCCGCGCCCCGGCGTGCTCCGCGCCAGCGCCACCCCCTGTGGCCAGCAGCTCCCCGTCGCGTCAGCGTGCCCCGCTGTCTTCGTTGCTGTCCGGAAACCCTCCCTGTGGATTTCCAGCACCCTTTCCCGCGGTTCTTTGCTGTTTCCGTGGATTTCCCGCTGTCCGTGGACTTTTCCGCGGTTCAGAACTTCTACCTGCTGCCGACTTAGTTCGGATTCCTTTCCCGAGATTATCCCGCGGCTCCCCGACCAACGGATCTTGGTAATTTCTGTTAATCAGAGTAGTTCGTCCCTCCCGTGAGTCGATGATGATAGATCGGTCCCCCGGTTCCCTCTCGGGAATCCGGATAGCTGCGTTATAATTTTCGTTTAGCTGCGTTAGTTTGATTTTCCTGTGTTTTTACTTGCTGGGTTGGTGTGAATTGGTTGATATTGGATTCCCGGACTTTTCGGGAATTATTTCTGTGGTGTTGGAATTTTGGTGGATATTTCTGTGGACCATTTTGGTTGGAAATGGGTTTTCCCTGGTTTGGGACATTTTGCAGGTGTTTGTTGGCGCGCTTCCCAGTTTTGGGTTTGTCCCGGAATAGAGGAAGTGCTGCCCAATTTTTACAAAATTATATTTTTAATTGATTTCAAAACTGGCTTTCGAAAATGATTTTCTAAACCGATTTTCGGGCGACGACCGTACCGGTCTGTGGGCCCGGCGAAATGCAAACGCACCGGTCCGACCGGACGTTGAGGCATAAACCGAATTTTGAGGAAAAGGACCGAGTCTGAGACTCCTAGTTTTCTTTTATTTATTATTTTATTTTTAGGCTAAATATTATAGTCATTTAAATTCTGCATTTTATTTAATAATTCAGTCATTTTCTTATTTAATGTAAAAGAAAGATGTATCGGGCATAAGTCCACCCTAGGACCAGTAGCTGTGCCCATGTATTTGTGTAGCGTCGTTATTTTCTTTTCTTTTTCTGGTGGATGTGATTTGGGTGGATTTTGGATTGATTTCATATTCGTAGATAGGACGTAATTTACGGCTTAATTACGAGTTTAGCTAAAATAAATAAAATATTATTAATTCACTGTTTGTCACTAAAAGAAAACTGTATTTTATATACATATTATGAAAACACAAAGTTTTCCAAATTGTAATTGATTCTTGCGATTTTCCAAATTGTAATCGATTCTCGTGATTTTCCAAATAATTCAATTAACCGGCTTAATCAACGCACGTAGTTGCGACGTAATCGTTAGCTGTAAATTAATACAACTTAAAACCTGACTAGGACTTACTACTAGAGATTGCAACTAGCACACTTAGTCTGGTTATTCAGGAATCTAAGTCGAGTTCTCAATTGTAGGAACTCGAAGTTACAACTGACGTTCCTCCTCGGTACCGACTCGTTCTTCCAGTCAATCTAATACAAGGCAAGTGCAGTTATGTCTATTTGGTAATTTATCTAGTAATTGTTTTATTGCAATTTTAAACCACATTGCTACACGGAACTCTCTCCTAGAGTTCGAATATTGACTCATTGATTGAATCTGATTGACTCGGGATATTGGGGGAGTAGTGTAGCGTCTATGACCAATACCCCTATATTGCATCATTGATTGTGCGAGCTGATTCCTCATATACACGGGGATAGGCCGGACCGTATCATTTGGATATAATTGAATCATCCCAAGCCGGTCATAGTTCGTTACCTACTCAAATCACACTGTTTTCAATTGTAGAATTGTGAAAAATATTGTTAAAGTATTTCAAATTGTTTAACATTGCAAATTTCAAATTATTATTTGAATTATTGGATATTCGTAATTGTACTTTGCTCCCTCCTGACTGGAGACCCAACATTTTAGGTACCGCTGATGATGCTTTGTTCCACGGTATTTTTCCTGAGATTCCAACTAGAGGACGATGATCTCGAGACTGATGAGCTAGATGCCTAGATTTTTCTTCTTCTTTTATAATTCATGATGTTTGTGGAAAACAATGTATTACAGATGTATCTTTCATTTTATTGTAAAAAGTTTTTTTTTATAAATTATTCGAATTATTAAAGTTGTGACAATTAGACTGTGTTGTTTATTTACCTGCATGTGTGATACAGCTTACTGCCGCCGTCTCAACAACGGTGCAGGCTGGGCATGATCCGATTCGACCCAATTATTTGGGATCGGGTCGTGACACAAGGTTCCCCGCTGGGGCCTCTTCTGGAGCTAAGGCCAGGTCCATGGTAAGTAGGGCATGTATCCTCAGGACTATCATCTGTAATATTTTCAACAGGTCCAATCAGGACAGGAACGAGTACAACCCATCTAGAAAACCCAAGTAAATGACAGAGAACTCTAAAGCAGTTATAGACAGTTTTATTGATGAACATGGTAGTTTATATTCAGGTGATGGTATAGAAAAACAGTTAAGATACAAGAAAAGAAAGGTAACTAAACAAGAGAAGAATCATGGCAATGATGACGGTAATAAAAGCTAACTGAACTAGAATAACATGTATGAGTCCAGACAGTACAATATAAGTCTAATGTAATCCCAGTGTGAGTCCAGTCCATATAATCCGATACCAGATGATTTTCGATACAAGATGAGTCCAACAGTGATCAATGAATCCAGGATGAGTCCAACTACGATCTAACAGTGTGTTTTAAAATACCGAGGTCGACATGTAAACGGCTGTAGGTATCAGGCACATCTCTTACTGATCAGGCAAGAGATGGCTATGCTTCCGGTAGATTCCTATGGGAGATTCTGGATTTGGGGTATGTCTACATGTCTTACTCAATATTTCCCCGCCCAGCAAGTGAATCCAGTACAAGACACAAAAATCGAGATGAGTCCGGCCAAATGATGATTCCAGAAATGATTCTAGTGATTCCAGTAATATAGATCAATAAGTAAGGTATGTGTCGCATACATGAATCCAGAAATATCCATACGTGTTGATACAGAGAATCACATAGAACTAACTAGAACTGAAATACAGTAATTGACAAATAAATGATAGAACTATCAGAGAATGTACTCGCCTGATACTCTGTAAAGAGTAGTGTAATATCAGATGTCTGTACCAGGGTCACAATGTTCTAAAATAGAGTAATACAGTTATGACATGTCCAAAATGAAAGTAAACGAAAGAACTAATACAATCTATATGATTTCTAAGCCAATCTAGGTCAAAGTCAACTCTAATCAAACATTTTAGTCAAACTAGTCAAGTGGGGACCTAGCATAAAAAGTCTAATGTGAAGTGCCACTATACACAAACTAACTACCTAGGATCTTTACACTAGTGCGGGGTGAGGTCCAATACGTCTATAACTCAAAACAACACAAAATATTAAAAGTCGTAACTATTCAATAAATAAATCAAATTGTACACTATGGTCCAATAATTTTAGAGATAGACAAAAAGCTCAAATATATATAAAATAAAGTACCAAAATAATCCTTGTTAATTATAGAAATTTATACTAATTTTTCTGGAATTTATAAACCCTCATAGATATTTATTAAAAATCAGCAAACATAAATATACTGAAAATGAGTTCTGTTTTTCCATTTTTATAAAATACCAAAAGTACTTATTAAATACTGGAAAATTATAATAAATTAGCTAAATTAACATAGTATTTAAATACCATTTTTCTAAGATTTTTACAGCAATTAAAATATATATAAAAATTCAAAACCAGAAAGTAACAATTTATGAAAAAATAATTAATTACAATTTAAGGATAATACAAAATCGAAATCTACAGATGTTGTCGGATGATAAAATAAATATCACCAACGTGTCCAGAACGGTCAAATCAGCTAGGATAGCCTACCCATAAGTCCAATTTAGACACAGGGGCAAAACGGTAACTCGGGTCAAAATGATGTCTGCCGTTGGACACACTTTGCACCGAAAAACGTGTCGGAATAGAAGTCTACAAAACCTAACAAATTATATGTCCACGAATCCAGAATGATGATACGAACCCAACGGTATGTCCGAAATAGGATTCCGATGTGCCGATCTCAAAATGATACGTTGACGCGACACTTGGTATCCGGTTTGCACGGAAATGCGTGCCAGAGCAAATGTCTTCAAAACTCAGCAAATTTTATGTCAACGAGTCCAGAATGACGATATGAACTCAACGGTATATCCGGAATTGGATTCCGATGAGCTGAACTCAAAGTGACCCGTTGACTCGAAAAGTGGGACCCGCTTTGCACCGAAAAGCGTGCCAGGGCCCACGTTCTCCAAATCAAGCAAATTTTATATGAAAACATGCCAGAACGACGCCACGAGTCTACTGGTGGTGTCAGAAATTGAATCCGGAGTCCCGGGTTCAAAAATAGAATTTTACAAGTGCGAATTAAAGAATTCGGACGGCCAACTTTGGCGTCGAATTCAACCAACCAAACGTGCTTAAAATGAAACGAAATCTAAAGGAGGCAGGAAGAGGGTTATACCACCTGTGCATCGGAACTGACGGTGCGCAAAATGGACCTGCGACGACGAAGATACGAACCCACGAAGTTGGCGTCACGAAATTGTCCAAAAACAGTTCAATTTAAAACGTCAACTTGGTGGCCAGTTTTGATGTATCAAACGACAAAATTAACGGACGAAAATTGACACGAGTGAAGATGGATATACCGAGATTGCGACGAAGCAAAAAGCTCGTCGATCCAACGGTCGGATCTTCCAGATAATCTGTGCGAAGTCGCTACGACGGAGCGCCATTTCCGAGTTCAAAACTCGCGCGCGCCGACGGGATTCCGTGCAAAACGCACGAATAGTCTATTTCTCGCGTCGGGGAGGACAAAGGCGGCAAGGGGGGCCTCGCCCGAGGTCGCCCGGCCATGGGTGGCCGGCCACGGCCGGCGGCGGCGGCGCTGCACCGCGCGGTTAGCAGGTCTCGCGCGCGGCTGTGCACGCGCTGCTGCGGCTTTGCGCGCGCTGCTGCGACTGCCTCGCTGCTGCTACTGCGGGGATGCGCCGGCCACATGGTGGCGCACGGCACGACAGCGGTCGCCGGGGCACGGTGTGGCGGCGGCGGAGGTGGTGCATAGTGGGAGTGGTGGCTAAGGGTGGTGGTGTAGTGTGGTGTTGGTGATGGGGTGGTGTTGATGGTAGGGATGGTGATGAAGAGAATGGTGGTGGTGATGGCTTTAATGGAGGAGGAAGAGAGGTGGAGGTGGTGGCTGTAGGTGGTATTGCTCATGGTGGTGGTGGTGTACGTGAGGGGGGCTGTGGTGGTGGAGTAGGGGTGTGTGTGTTTAAGTTAATAAAGAGAGAGAGAGTGGTGTATGGGTGTATACATATCATATGTATAGAAAGTGTGAGAGAGGGAGAGAGAGATATTTGAGAGAGGGGGGAGAGAGAGAGAGGTCGGCCAAAGGGGGGGTGTTGTGTGCTGTAAAGAAAGGGGAGGGGGTGATGTATGTGAGTGTTTTAAGGAGAAGAGAGAAAGGGAGATATTTATATATATATGTATATATGTAAATATGTGGGATATTTTGAAAAGTAGAGAGAGATATTTTCAAAAATGGGAAAAATAGAAATATTGTGTAGGGTATTTGGGCAGTCATGAGAGGACAATATGGAGCTTGGGTTCGGGTTCGGTCGAGCCGGGTCGGATCAAAATCGAACAGGATACAATATTAAAATTAAATACGTATTTATAATAATGGGCAAATAAATAATATACGGGGACTCCAATAAATGGAACACAAGCGTCATGCGGGTAGTAGGCTTCATGTGGGCCACGTCCATACTTTGGGTCGACTGGGTTGGATCGATGTCGTGTCCCGAAATTAAATTGGAAATTAAATCGGGTTTCACAGTAGATAATTAATCGGCCTAAATTGTCCCGGAAGTTGTGCGAAGAAAATAAAGCACAAAATGAAGTGTCTGAGTGGGACACGAAGGTCATGGGTGGAGAGCGTCTCGAGTAGATCATTTATGAGAAGTTGGTTCTGAGAAAACGACTGGTCTGGTGCTCCTAAATTAAAAGCCACGGTAACGTGCAAACGATGATCAAAGATAAAAGTGGGAATAATTATTCAACGATTAATCGGTCTAAGTTGACCCGAACTTGCGCGATACAAAAAGAGCACAAGGGAACGAGTTCAAGTGGGACACTATATATCAACAGGAAGATAATCTTGCCTACTTCAAAACCCATGAAGAGAGTTTACAGAGATTGGCATCCCTGACGCTCCAGAAGTCAAAGTTACGGAAAGGCACATTAATGATCTAAACAATTAAATAATAATATATTTATCGAAAACAATTCATTCAGAAAAATAAAAATAAACCCTGAAATTCAGGGGGCTTACATCCTACCCACCTTACAAAAATTTCGTCCTCGAAATTAAAAATCATCCAACCGGTCAAACTATAATATGTAGCTGCTCTGGCTACAATACTCAATCTGCTATCCTTGTAATCGTCTCTTTTGTTTCTCCTACAAACTTTTTGGTTCTGGTTCAACTAAGTCCTTCTATCATAAACTTCGTCATACATCCTTTAGAATCTTCCATACTAACATTAAACCTTTATGTATACCCTAAACTATATATTGGTCATTCTCTGGACATGTCTATAAGCCTAAAATGCTTAATCATCAACCATATTTCCAACCTCAATTGTAAATACTGGATTTCCTTATCATATCCTAAGTATCCTTATTTCATCAATCCACAGTTCCTTGGCATCATTTATCGTCAATCCTTTCCTACAGTTTCTCCTTGAAATCATACGTTCAATTCTTATCCTTGGCGTAGAGCCTTCTTCTTTTTACTCAACAAGTCCTCCGAATATAAATCCTCGATTTCAAAACTCCCGATTTATTAATTACCAATGTACATATGTCTCTGTCTTGTTCATTGTCGTTTTAACTGATATCTTTCCGATCTCGTACGCAATACGATAACTCATTCTAACTTATTCTATATCAATCCACATATCGTTCTACCCTTTAATCACATGTAATTAGCTATAGGTAACCAACCAAAATTCTACGAATGCTAAAACCTCAAACTCTAAGCACAAGATTCTAATCCTCAATCCATAGTCATAACAATATAATATCTCATTTCTCCATCTTTAGATACCCTATCTCGAGTCATACTATCAATGCAATCGTTCTTAAGGGTTTTCAAGTCTACTACAGTCAGTCACCCATACTTGTCCTATAAGCTTAATCTAACCAATCCCTAGGAAAAGTACTTATCATAAACACACAATACATTTATAGTTATACTACAGGATCAGTCAACAAGGTTTGGCTATTTCGGTCGCCTATGAAATAGAAGGTAACAAGGCCTAAGACTGGGTTAAGCAATCCATAATAGTGTCCAAACAAGTTAAAGGTCAAGTAAGACGGAAAAGTTTATCGGAATATCTCCAAGAATGGTACGAAGACAACGGGATACATAACGAGAAGAATTATCCAAGAGGTTAACAAAGAAGAGTTTAGTCAAGTCATAGGAAAGATGGAACACAAAAATAATTGTGTCCAAAAGATAACGCGAAAGCAATCCTATTGGAAAGTCCTAGAGAACCTATAATTCTAGTTGTAGATGTAGATAGAACAGAGTTAATCAAGACTGGAAAGAATGATAATAAGAATTTATTCTTGCTCATTCGGTCATAACAAAGTGAACCAAGTTGAGATATGATCTGATAACCATATACGTCTTTCTGAAATCATGTTGGCAGAATTTTCGCCCCACCAGTAAGCTTAGATGCAATAAACGATAGAGTCATAACTAAGGCATACTCCCTAAAATCATATTATCTAGAATCCTCGCCACGCCAACCGGTATGGCTGCGAGAAAGTCTAAATTCTATGAATAGGATAGTATATCCGAAATCAGGCTCTATGTTTTTGTCATACTAGCTAATATGGCTGCGATAAATTCTAAACTCCATAACTAAAGCAGACGTTTACCTTATCAGGATATATCATAATTCAATCCACAAAATTTATCACGATGCAAGATCAAAGTTAACAACAAAAATCAGAAATTAAATTCAACAACGAATTTAAAGAAGAGCAAATGGAAATAAGTGGAAACTGATTTCTAGATAAGATTAGAGTGAGATTAGAGTGAGATCCTCGGGGGTCATCCCAAGGGTACAAACTTGGTCTAAATAGACCCACTGAAATACAAACAAGAGGCTAATTATAGCTAACGGTCCTATGCTGTGATGAGTTCTCCTATATTGCAATCCTAGAAATCCTCTAGGTATTCTAAATGTCATCCCTAGTGTTATCAAGTTGTCCTAGATCCTAATTGCAGGCATGCTTGGTACAATAACGTAACCAAACAACTTAAGTCTGGACCTGCATGGGCCGCCAAAAAAAATATGTCACGACCCGATACCCAAATTGTTGGGCCGGGCCGAGCCATGTCCAGCCTACGCTTGGTTAAAGCGTAGTAAGCTGTTCTAAGTATAGACAATAAAAGATCTAAGCTACTAACAGTTCTAAAATCATATTTAAAGGTTCATCACAACACAGCATCTATAAGCGAAGGTAAACAAACACAGATTTAATAATACATAACCAAAGTATCTAACTGGAGACAAAGTCCAGTATACAAATATAAGAACAGACAAAGTCTAAGTCTACTAAACACATGAAAGATAACTAAGCAAGGTTCCCCGCTGGGGCCTCTTCTGGAGCTAAGGCCAGGTCCATGGTAAGTAGGGCATGTATCCTCAGGACTATCATCTGTAATATTTTCAACAGGTCCAATCAGGACAGGAACGAGTACAACCCATCTAGAAAACCCAAATAAATGACAGAGAACTCTAAAACAGTTATAGACAGTTTTATTGATGAACATGGTAGTTTATATTCAGGTGATGGTATAGAAAAATAGTTAAGATACAAGAAAAGAAAAGTAACTAAACAAGAGAAGAATCATGGCAATGATGACGGTAATAAAAGCTAACTGAACTAGAATAACATGTATGAGTCCAGACAGTACAATATAAGTCTAATGTAATCCCAGTGTGAGTCCAGTCCATATAATCCGATACCAGATGATTTTCGATACAAGATGAGTCCAACAGTGATCAATGAATCCAGGGTGAGTCCAACTACGATCTAACAGTGTATTTTAAAATACCGAGGTCGACATGTAAACGGCTGTAGGTATCAGGCACATCTCTCACTGATCAGGCAAGAGATGGCTATGCTTTCGGTAGATTCCTGTGGGAGATTCCAGATTTTGGGTATGTCTACATGTCTTACTCAATATTTCCCCGCCCAGCAAGTGAATCCAGTACAAGACACAAAAATTGAGATGAGTCCGGCCAAATGATGATTCCAGAAATAATTCCGGAATGATTCCAGTGATTCCAGTAATAGAGATCAGTAAGTAAGGTATGTGTCGCATACATGAATCCAGAAATATCCATACGTGTTGATACAGAGAATCACATAGAACTAACTAGAACTGAAATACAGTAATTGACAAATAAATGAGAGAACTATCAGAGAATGTACTCGCCTGATACTCTGTAAAGAGTAGTGTAATATCAGATGTCTGTACCAGGGTCACAATGTTCTAAAATAGAGTAATACAGTTATGACATGTCCAAAATGAAAGTAAACGAAAGAACTAATATAATCTATATGATTTCTAAGCCAATCTAGGTCAAAGTCAACTCTAATCAAACATTTTAGTCAAACTAGTCAAGTGGGGACCTAGCATAAAAAGTCTAATGTGAAGTGCCACTATACACAAACTAACTACCTAGGATCTTTACACTAGTGCGAAGTGAGGTCCAATACGCCTATAACTCAAAACAACACAAAATATTAAAAGTCGTAACTATTCAATAAATAAATCAAATTGTACACTATGGTCCAATAATTTTAGAGATAGACAAAAAGCTCAAATATAGATAAAATAAAGTACCAAAATAATCCTTGTTAATTATAGAAATTTATACTAATTTTTCTAGAATTTATAAACCCTCATAGATATTTATTAAAAATCAGCAAACATAAATATACTGAAAATGAGTTCTGTTTTCCCATTTTTATAAAATACCAAAAGTACTTATTAAATACTGGAAAAATTATAATAAATTAGCTAAATTAACATAGTATTTAAATACTATTTTTCCAAGATTTTTACAGTAATTAAAATATATATAAAAATTCAAAACCAGAAAGTAACAATTTATGAAAAAATAATTAATTACAATTTAAGGATAATACAAAATCGAAATCTACAGATGTTGTCGGATGATAAAATAAATATCACCAACGTGTCCAGAACGGTCAAATCAGCTAGGATAGCCTACCCATAAGTCCAATTTAGATACAGGGGCAAAACGGTAATTTCGGGTCAAAATGATGTCCGCCGTTGGACACACTTTGCACCGAAAAACGTGTCAGAATAGAAGTCTACAAAACCTAACAAATTATATGTCCATGAATCCAGAATGATGATACGAACCCAACGGTATGTCCGAAATAGGGTTCCGATGTGCCGATCTCAAAATGATACGTTGACGCGACACTTGGTATCCGATTTGCACGGAAATGCGTGCCGGAGCAAATGTCTTCAAAACTCAGCAAATTATATGTCAACGAGTCCAGAATGACGATACGAACTCAACGGTATATCCGGAATTGGATTCCAATGAGCCGAACTCAAAGTGACCCGTTGACTCGAAAAGTGGGAACCGCTTTGCACCGAAATGCGTGCCAGGGCCCACGTTCTCCAAATAAAGCAAATTTTATATGAAAACATGTCTGAACGACGCCACGAGTCTACTGGTGGTGTCAGAAATTGAATCCGGAGTCCCGGGTTCAAAAATAGAATTTTACAAGTACGAATTAAAGAATTCGGACGGCCAACTTTGGCGTCGAATTCAACCAACCAAACGTGCTTAAAATGAAACGAAATCTAAAGGAGGCAGGAAGAGGGTTATACCAGCTGTGCATCGGAACTGACGGTGCACAAAACGGAGCTGCGACGATGAAGATACGAACCCGCGAAGTTGGCGTCACGAAATTGTCCAAAAACAGTTCAATTTAAAATGTCAACTTGGTGGCCAGTTTTGAGGTATCAAACAACAAAATTAACGGACGAAAATTGACAGAAGTGAAGATGGATATACCAAGATTGCGACGGAGTAAAAAGTTTGCCGATCCAACGGTCGGATCTCCCAAAAAAGCTGCGCGAAGTCGCTGCGACGGAGCGCCATTTCCGAGTTCAAAACTCGCGCGCGCCGACGGGATTCCGTGCAAAACGCACGAATAGTCTGTTTCTCGCGTCGGGGAGGACTAAGGCGACAAGGGGGGCCTCGCCCAAGGTCGCTCGGCCATGGGTGGCCGGCCACGGCCGGCGGCGGCGGCGCTGCACCGCGCGATTAGCAGGTCTCGCGCGCGGCTGTGCACGCGCTGCTGCGACTGCCTCGCTGCTGCTACTGCGGGGGTGCGCCGGCCACATGGTGGCGCACGACGCGGAAGCGGTCGCCGGGGCACGGTGTGGCGGCGGCGGAGGTGGTGCATGGTGGGAGTGGTGGCTAAGGGTGGTGGTGTAGTGTGGTGTTGGTGATGGGGTGGTGTTGATGGTGGGGATGGTGATGAAGAGAATGGTGGTGGTGATGGCTTTAATGGAGGAGGAAGAGTGGTGGAGGTGGTGGCTGTAGGTGGTGTTGCTCATGGTGGTGGTGGTGTACGTGAGGGGGGGCTGTGGTGGTGGAGTAGGGGTGTGTGTGTTTAAGTTAATAAAGAGAGAGAGAGAGAGTGGTGTATGGGTGTATACATATAATATGTATAGAAAGTGTGAGAGAGGGAGAGAGAGATATTTGAGAGAGGGGGAGGGGGAGAGAGAGAGAGGTCGGCCAAAGGGGGGGTGTTGTGTGCTGTAAAGAAAGGGGAGGGGGTGATGTATGTGAGTGTTTTAAGGAGGAGAGAGAAAGGGAGATATTTATATATATATGTATATATATAAATATGTGGGATATTTTGAAAAGTAGAGAGAGAGATATTTTCAAAAATAGGAAAAATAGAAATATTGTGTAGGGTATTTGGGCAGTCATGAGAGGACAATATGGAGCTTGGGTTCGGGTTCGGTCGAGCCGGGTCGGATCAAAATCGAACAGGATACAATATTAAAATTAAATACGTATTTATAATAATGGGCAAATAAATAATATACGGGGACTCCAATAAATGGAACACAAGCATCATGCGGGTAGTAGGCTTCATGTGGGCCACGTCCATACTTTGGGTCGACTGGGTTGGATCGATGTCGGGTCCCGAAATTAAATTGGAAATTAAATCGGGTTTCACGGTAGATAATTAATCGGCCTAAATTGACCCGGAAGTTGTGCGAAGAAAATGAAGCACAAAATGAAGTGTCTGAGTGGGACACGAAGGTCATGGGTGGAGAGCGTCTCGAGTAGATCATTTATGAGAAGTTGGTTCTGAGAAAACGACTGGTCTGGTGCTCCTAAATTAAAAGCCACGGTAACGTGCAAACGATGATCAAAGATAAAAGTGGGAATAATTATTCAACGATTAATCGGTCTAAGTTGACCCGAACTTGCGCGATACAAAAAGAGCACAAGGGAACGAGTTCAAGTGGGACACGATATATCAACATGAAGATAATCTTGCCTACTTCAAAACCCATGAAGAGAATTTACAGAGATTGGCATCCCTGACGCTCCAGAAGTCAAAGTTACGGAAAGGCACATTAATGATCTAAACAATTAAATAATAATATATTTATCGAAAACAATTCATTCAGAAAAATAAAAATAAACCCTGAAATTCAGGGGGCTTACAGAATCAAAGCAATATGGGTGTGATTCATACCCCTGTTTAGTTTGCCCTTAGCAAAAAAAATCCTGAATAGCACTGTGAGATCCTTCCCGATCACTGACCAACATTTTTGATAGAATAAAGCAGGAAACCCATCAGGACCAGGGGCCTTAAGAGCACCCATACTCCGAACAGTATGCTCAATTTCCGCTTGGTCAGGAATCGAGCCCAGAGCAGTGGACTCCTCTCCTGATAGAATATTTGTAGAGAACCCAAAATCCGGATCCATAGGAGTAGAGTCATCCGTTCCAAGGAGGGAGGAGAAGTGATTAATGATAGAAGCAGAGATTACCTCAGGTTCTGAAGTCCAATCGCCACTGGGAAGTTGAATCGATCGAATGTCATTCCTTTTTTTTCCTGATCGATGCTTTGACATGAAAGTATTTGGTACATCTGTCACCTTCAGTAACCCATTTGCATCTAGCCCGTTGACACCAATAGGCTTCTTCAATCATGAGAAGCCCATTAAGCTCCTTCACAATATCTCTCTCATCAAGCAGGAGAGGAGATGTTGGCCTACTCTTCTGGGTAGTCAGCAATTTGATTTGCAAAGAGTTGATGCGGGATTTAATGGCATTAATCGAACCCCGACCCCACCTGTGTAGATTTCTCATAAGGAAGTTTAGATTACCCATGAAATTATCACCTGGAACAGCTTTGGCAGCCGACCAAGTAGAAGAAAGGAAATCAGTATACTTATCATGTTTGAGCCAGATACTCTCAAAGCGAAGAGGTCGCTTCTTTCTCGGAGTTCGATTATTGGTGTTGAGCAAAATTAGAGCATGATCACTGTTGTATCTAGGAAGAGTATGAACAGTGGAGAAGGGGAACATACTACACCAATCACCATTCGCCATGGCTCGATCCAATCTTTCCTGGATGATGTGAGACATATTCCGACCATTGGACCACGTGAAGCCCGGGCCAATACACCCAAGGTCAATAAGCCCGCATTGATTAATCATTTGAAGGAAGGAGGAATTTGAATGACTGTCAAAACCCCGACCTCCGAATTTATCTTCAGCAGAAGTAATGGCGTTAAAGTCACCAATGTAGCACCAGGGAATAGAGAAAGATTCTGAAAGAGTCTTAATGGATTCCCAAAGCAGAGGCCGATCCTTCTTTCGTGGACAGCCATAAACACAAAGAAGATTCCAAAGAGGTGTATCATCATCATTTTTGACAGAGAGGAGAAGAAGATTGGGAGAGGAGAAACAAACTGAGGCATTTATGCCCGCAGTCCAGCCTAGCCAGAGACCACCCGATCGGCCAGTCGGGGGGACAGAGTGAGTGTTTGGGAAACCTAATGAAGGCAAGATTTGGGAGGAATATAAAGAGGAGGAGAGGGTTTCAGAGAGGAAGAATATAAAGGGATGGGTAGCGGAGAGGAATGAGCGGAGTGTTTGAACTGTCATGACATTCCTCAGCCCACGACAGTTCCAGGAGAACATTAACATTGATGAGGCGGCTGTTGGACGACAGCCGCCGTTTTAGAAGTAACTAGGGGAAGCGAGGAGAGAGGATCAGCCAGTCGTTTCGCGACTCTAGGATTAATGATAGCAGGGGGATATCGCTTTTTAGATTTTATGGAAGGATCAGCAAGGGAAATGGGAGCACCTTGACTCATACGAGCCCTGCGCTTCCAAGTCAGTTTGCGGGTGGGAGGATTCTTCGTGGGAGATGGGGTAGGCGATGGGGGAAGTTCAATGATGGGGGAATTGAAACTAGGATTCGTAACATGAGGGATATGATCTGGAACAGGATATGGGGACAAGAATTTATCAAGAGGAGTTGCTGGCCTATTATCACAGGAATGAGACCCACACGATGACTCCTCGCAGAGGACAAAATCACTCTCTACTAGATCACTGTCCATAGGAACCAGCCCCATATCAACCACAGTATCAGCATGGGAACAATATGAAGAGGTAGACGGATGTGAGAATTTAGAAGGGGGAATTGGAACAATGACTTAGGGGTACACTCCTGATGATGACTCTGGGGAGGTAATTCCCCTGTTAAAGATTGCCAATGACAGATCAACTCGGGGATCGGGGGGGGTCTGAGGTGGGGGGGTATACTTAGATGCCTGAGGAAGAGAAGTAGGGGAGTTACCCTGATCGCTGGCATCTGTGGACCTAGCAGGAGGCTGAGTATGAGGAGTGTTAATCCTTGATTGAGGCTGAGAGGATGTACCAGCTCTGGAGACTTTCGCAGCATCCTCCATAATACGGCGGGCCAATGGTCGATGCATGGATGCCCTATAATCCTCCTCTTTGATTCTAGGTTGCAATAAGACTGCAATCCTCTCCTTCTCAGCGTCGGACCAATCTTCCCCAATAAAAGATGTAGAGGACTCTCTTTTCGGGCAGAAGGTGATCGAATGACCAACCTTCGCACAGAAGGTGCAAAGCCTGGGCAAGCGTTCATATTTGATAGAAACCGAGCCCAACGATTGCCCATCAATCAGAGTGGAGATTTCTTTCTTCAGGGGCTTGGAGATATCAATCAGGATTTTAATCCTAGCGAAGGTTTTCCACTTCGCTTCATCTGCCATAGAGCATAATCTAGGAGAGCCAATGCCTTCAGCAATTCTGGTAACAGCCTTGTGGTTCAGGAATTTCGGTGGCAAGCGATGGAGTTGTATCCAGAAGTCAGTGAATTGGAATCGATACTCCTCCGGGAGTTTTCCAGGATCACACCTTTCAATAGCGAGGAGATCATCATTGATACTCCATGGGGCATCGAGGAAGATGCGATCCACCACCGCCGCAGACTCCTATCGCACCAAGAAGGTTCCGGCGTCTATATCCAGGTCAGAAACCCGGATTTGATCAGAGGTTTTCCATAGTTTAGGGAGAATGGAACCCAGGGAGGGGCTCAAAAATCGACGGGAAGAGAAGGGTTTGATGGCGATGGTGGCGGCCCAGTGATCCGCCACATGACTGTCTCGCAGAGAGGGAGACGGCCGACGCCGGGCCTTGGAGGTTGAAGAGAGCTGCCATTTGTTCAACCACGTCTCTGTAGGTGGCCATGAGAGGGGGAAAATGAATGGAGGGAGGTGGGAGATGATCAGCGAGGAGGAGAGGGGGGGGAGAAATGGTGGTGGATGCAGGGGCGGCTGGACCCAGGGGCCTAGCAGCGGCGGGCGGCGCAAACCCTAGGGGTTTGGGAAGGAATCGTCAGAGAAGACAAAACCCTAAGGGGCCGTTTGGTACGCGGAATTTATTTTTATTCCCGGGCAAATCATGATGGAAAAATTATTCCTATGTTTGGTTCACCTTATAGAAATTTATTTCCGGGAAATTAAATTGCCCAGGTAAATTATTTGTCCATAAAGCTTGGGAATCCTATTCCCTAACAAGGAGATGGGTATATTTTTTTTGCCTAGGAATAAAACTAGCAAAAAAATGTAAATATTTACATCCATTGCCATCGATATTTTCTAAAAAAATACGATTTCTTCTCTCCACTTTTCTTCTTCTTCTTCGTTCTCCTTCTCCTCCTGCCGGAGAACCTCCGGCGTCCGCCCCGAGCCTCCGCCATCCCGCGTCCTCCTCCTCCTCCACATACAATCCGTCTCTAGCGTCTCCGGCGAGATCGATGTCGTCGGGAGGGTCTCCAGCATCATCGAGATCGAACCACCATTCGAAGCTCCAGATCTCCGGCGTTCGGAAGCTTCCGGCGGGCGGACGACGGAGATCAGTAGTCGGGATCGAGGAAGTCGTGGTCATTCTCGAAGGAGGATGTGGCGGCCATTTTTGAGATCGAGATCGGTGGGAGTGGCCAATTTTCGTCGGAGGGATGTGAGGAAGAGGAGGATGTAGAAGAAGAACAAGGAATCCCCCATGTTTGCTTTGTTTGTTTGTTTAATTTTATTGGTGTAGAAGAAGAACAAGGAATCCCTCATGAAGAAGAACAAGGAATCCCCCATGAACGAGGAGTGGCCAATTTCCACAGCTTTAGTGGTGTTGAATTGTAATAAGGTATTTTATATTTTTTATTTTTAATTCTGCAGGCATAGTTCTGAATTCTTCAGGCATAGTTCTGGATTCTTTTTTTACTAGTAAAATGATGTTTCAACCCATATTTTTACGAATTGTAATTCTGGTATATTTTTTTGGTTTCTTTCAATTTTTTTTTCATCCGTTTTTCAGTTTTTCGGTTTTTTTTTTTCTTTTTGTGGTTTTTTTTTTCATTTTTTTGGGTTTTTTTTTTATCCTTTTCTATTTTTATTTATTTTTATTTTTTTCCCGGAAATATTTATATAGTTACCAAACATTGGTATATAATTTTCCAGGAAATTTAATTGCTTGGAATTTGATTTCCGGGAATATGAAATTCCCGGCTATATAGTATACCGCGTACCAAACGCCCTCTAAGGGTTTGGAAGCAATCACTCAAAATTGATTCTTATGCATGAGATGATATAATATGTTGGCTTTGTCATAAGTTAACTAATTTTATGATTTAGTTGATTCAGTTGTTTTAAGTTTTCTTATGTAGTGTTTAGTGTTCTAAAATCAAATCGGATCCACTGGTTCAACCGAACCATGAACCGATACTTTTTTCGGACCTGGTCATTGCTGACCTACTATTTTTCCACTAGTTTGTAAATGAATATTTTTGTAACTAACGTTATCCAGAAGATAGTGGAATTGGGCAGCCTAGGTTAACACATAGGTTGAACCAACTGGTTTAACCAATTATTCCGACCAAATTTCTTTTCAGGGTCGATCTACGGTTGATTTTCATTATTTACATATATGTTGGACTATTTTTATTTTCCATAATTTTAGAAGAAAATATAAAAAAGTAGTATTTTTTGGAAAATAATTCCATGGAAAATATAAGTTATCAAACACTACAATTGGTAAAAATTTTGTGATGGAAATATTTTTCATGAAAAAAAAATTCAATCAGGGTCTGCTTGGATCGAGGGAAAAAAAATAAGCAGAGTTAAGTGGAGTTAAATGAGGTGGAGTTAAGTAAGAGGAAGTAGAGTCAATACATATAACCTTATTTGGATTGGAGAGAGAGTTAAGTGGGGGGATGTTTATTAACTCTTACTTGGATTGAAGGTTTTGAGTCAGAGAAGAATTAATAAAAATATAATATTTACCAAAATAATCTTATTACATATGTCATAAAATTAAATTTGATTAAAATTTTAATTAGAACTTGTCAAAATAGTTTCACAAATTAAAAAAATACGTAGCAACTTGTTGAAAACAAAAAAATAGAGAAAAAAATTATGATATTTTAAAAAACAAATAGGATATTTATGACTTTTTAAACAAAACATCTCAATCCCCCTCGTTAACCCTCAGATATGGAGATTAAAAAAATGGACAAAAGAGTGTGAAATAAACTCTCACTTAACCCTCTATAAATCTCCCTCCTAAGTTAGATATGGAGATTAAAAAAATGTTAGATTGTATCTCGTTTTCAGCCCTCAAAAGATCCAACATATATTAAAATTTAGTCTTACATCAGGTAGAAGATGAGATCATAAGATGTAAATAATTAAAAAAAAATTCAGATCTTACATAAAAATGATTTTTTAAGACACATGAGCTCAGTCAAATATCAAGTTGTTCACTGGGCCGGTTCGGCCCGGGCCCGCCCGTGGACCGGACCGGCCCGCCCCCCTGTAAGCCCGGACCGGCCCGCCGTGGGCCCGAACCGGCCCGGCCCCCCATGTGTACTCGGTTCGGGTCGGGCCCCCCCCCCCCCACAGCCCGAGCCCGGCCCGGACCGGACCGGTCATTTTTTTTTTATTTTTTTTTTATATTAAACAGGCCCGGCCCGGTTGGACCGGCCCGGCCCGGCCCGCTGGGACCGGTCCAGCCTGAGCCGGCCGTTGTAATTTTTGATTTTTTATTTATTTTTTTTTTTTTAAACTTTTGACCGTTGGGAGGGGGGGGGGTTCTTTTACCAAAATACCCCTCCCATATAGCCGTTATTAAAACGTTGGGAGGGGTATTTTGGTCTTTTTTGGCCTAAAATTACCAAAATAACCCCAAAAAATTTCTATAAATAGCCCAAAAATCCCATTTTTCATACACAACTCATTCCTCACAAATTCTCTACATCTCTCTACGGTGCTCTGGTGTTCTACGACTTTCCCTCCCCGGTGCTCTACGGCTTCCCGATCTCGCTCCCAACTCCATTCCGGCTCTACGGCTTCCCGATCTTCCTCTCAATCTCTTACTTTCTTCTAACGTAGTTTACTTTATTTTATTTTATATATGGCTGGTGAAGGTTCAAACCCACCTGATCTTGCTGGACAGACATACCACTATTTTAGTTCTTTTTTTGACGGTACTGAAATTCCACCTGAGCAAGTTGCGACTAATCCGATTCCGGAGGGGTGCCAACAATCTCCTCCGGAAGTCGCTAGTACAACCCAACGTCCTGAAAAGAAAAAAAGGTCTAAGTATTGGGATTATTTTACTTTAATTTTTGAAACTAATCCTGATGGTTCTTTGGTTTTAGATGCCAAGGGGGAACCGAAACCGTACAAGGCGCAATGCAAGAAATGTTGCAACCAGTACGCATGGAAGAAGGGCGGTGGCACCGGGACCATATCCAGACACTACGACACTTGCTACGGGAAGGACACACTTCAAGCGTCCCAAACCCAAATAAGCTTCGGCGCCACCGGTTCTTCAATTGGTAACTTTACTTACTCAGCTGCTCGGCATAAAACCGAGTTAACTAAACATATTATTCGTGACGAGCTTCCTTTCACGACGGGTGAAAGCGATTCTTTACGAGATTATGTATCACTTTCTCTAAACCCCTCATTTACTAAAGTGAGTAGGCAACAAACTCGAAAGGAGGCAATTCGTCTCTTCAACGAGCAGAAAGCCGCTTTGAAAGCGGAATTTCAAAATATTAGTAAGTTGGCTATTACTTCTGATATTTGGACTACTAAATGGAGTTATGCTTATATTTGTATTACTGCACACTATGTAGATGCACAATGGATGTTGCAAAAACGCATCATCTCTCTTAAACTTATAGAATGTCCTCACACGGGAGCTGTAATTTCAAGTGAGATTTCAAGACACGTGCGTGAATATGATATTCACGCAAAAAAATTTTCTGTCTCTTTGGACAATGCATCAAACAACAATGCTGCTATGTCTTCTTTGTCAGTAATTTTTAAGCCTATTTTAGAAGGTAGACTTATGCATGTTAGGTGTGCTTGCCATATAATTAACTTAGTTGTTAAAGAATGTTTAAAATTTTTTGAACCCCATTTAGACACTCTGCGACAATGCTTGCTCCACCTAAACTCGTCTCCAAGTAGACAACAAAGTTTTGCATGCGCTTGCGCACATTTTGGTATGACTTTTAGAAGATTTGTGAAGGATATACCAACTAGGTGGAACTCCACCTACTTGATGTTGAAATCTGCAATTCCATTTAAGAGTGCTATTTCATATTATTGTAGTTCGGATGTCACCTTTGACTATCAAGTTACTGATGATGATTGGTTAGCAGCTGAAAGTGTTTGTGAATTTTTAGAAGTTTTTTACAATGCTACATTAACTCTTTCTGGTGTTTATTATCCCACATCTTGCTTAGCTTTACGTGAACTTTGTAACATGTCTTATTTATTTTCTAAATATAGAGATTATCCAAATTTTAAAATTGCGGTGAGAAATATGGAAGCCAAATTCAGGAAATATTGGGGTGAAGTACCTCTTTTATATTGTTTGGCTTCCATATTTGATCCTACAATCAAATTGGATGGCGTAGAGGTTTTATTAGAAGGATATGGAGAATATATGGGTATAGACGTTACTGACATGAAGGCAGAAGTTAAAGTGGCTTTGGACAGGTTAGTTATACTGTACGAAGAAGGAGCAACGTCGACCCGACCAACTCAGGGGGGGGCTAGTAGTAGCTCCGGCTTGGCGTCTAAGCTATCAGCAGCCGGTCGCATACTACAAAGGAAGAAACAAAAGCAATCTTCCCAACCTACTCAAGAGTTGTCTGCTTACCTTAACTCTTATCAAGACGAAGATGAGACTTCAGATCACTTCGCCGTTCTAGAATTGTGGAAGAGACACGACAAGAGATTTCCTGTGCTTTCTAACATAGCACGTGATCTACTGATGGTTCCGGTGTCGACGGTAGCATCGGAGTCCTGTTTTAGTGCAAGTTCGAGGATGTTGAGCGATAGGAGGAGCCGCTTGAAGCCCGATATTTTGGAAGCGATCGTGTGCGTACAAGATTGGTTGGCTGCCGATAAAAGAACACAAAACCAGAAAGATGGAGAAGATCATGACATCCACGAGCTGGATTTGGAATCGCTTTCATTGCATGAAGGCGAACAACAATGAGGCTACGGTACAAGGTATCAGGTATGTACATTTAAACTTATACATCTCAATTTTAAATTTTAACTTATACTTTCAAAAACTATTTTTTTTTTTACTTATACTATTCAAATTTTTTAATTTAACTTATATTATTCAAATTTTTTAACTTATACTTTCAAAAACTATTTTTTACTTTAAAAAAAAACATTTTTTAACTCCGCCTATGCCAAACAAGCATTTGTCGGTCCCAAGCCCGGATAAAGGAAGAGGGAGAAATGTTTTTTTAAAATTTTTATAAATTTTTATAAACATTTGTAATATTGGTATAAACATTTGTATATATTTGTATAAACATTACTTTTATAAATATTTTGTATAAATATTTTATAAACATTTAAGTTACAAATTTTAAAAATTAAAATACAAAAGAAAATGATTACTTTTACATGGTTTTTAAAATGGTTTTAAAAAGAAAATACATATTTTGTAAAAACATTTTATAAACATTTTTATTAAAAAGAAAACATTTTATAAACATTTCATCATATTTTGTATAAACATTTTATAAACAATTGTATAAACATAAAATTATAAACATTTTATAAATATTTTTTAAACATATTTTGTATAAACATTTTATAAATATTTTTTTTATAAACATTTAAGTTAAAAAATTTTAAAAATAAAATACAAAAAAAAATATTAAAAAACAAAATTAAACAAAAAACTGTAAAAAAAAAGAAAAGAAAATAATAATCCAAAAATTCGGGCCGGTCCGGTCAACCCGGCCTGAACCGGCCCGAACCGGCCCGAACCGGCCTAGGCCCGGACCGGCCCGACCCCAATAGCCCCGGTTCAATGGGCCGGGCTGGGCTACGTGCAAATAAACCGGGCCGGGCTTAGCCCGGACCGAAAAAATATGTGGGCCGGTCCTGGACCGGCCCGAACCGGGTTAGGCCCGCCGCCCCTGGACCGTGGGCCGGCCCGGACCGGACCGGTTACACCATGAGTCAAATATCACCCTCTCATGTACAACTCCAGTTTGGATCACATTGCATTTCTAACATCTGACGTCGGCAGTTCCTGTTTCCTGTATTAATAATTGGTTCATCTGTTCATCTGACATTTGAGTGTTGCCCAAACCAGTGTATCTACAGATGCCGACTCGAGATTGGCCACTGCTCATGTCATCAAATTTTCTTTAAAATTCCTATATATGTGGTGGCATGAACCAAGCATTATTATTCTACTTGAACATACATCATTTCTTGCAAGAAAGACTACTAGCTTAGTAGCCATGTGTTCAGAACGCGACAGTGGTAGTCTCAGCATGCTCTTCTTCCCTTTCATGGCCCAAGGCCACATCCTCCCGACGCTCGACATGGCCAAGCTCTTCGCCACGCGCGGCGTCAAGGCCACCATCCTCACCACCCCCGCGAACGCGCCCCTCGTGCAGCCGTTCCTCGCGCGGGCCAACGCCTCGCTCGCCACCTATCCGATGAGCCTCCGGCTCATCCCCTTCCCTCCGGGCACCGGCCTGCCCGAAGGGTGCGAGAACGTCTCGTCCTTCCCCTCCCGGGACCGGGTCGCGTCTTTCTTCAAGCTCTTTGACGCGGCAGCCGGGCTTCGCGAGCAGTTCGACTGGGTCCTGAGGGAGCTCCGCCCCGACTGCGTCGTGACCGACGTGTTCTTCCCGTGGACCTACGATGCTGCGGCTGGGCTCGGAATACCGAGGCTCGTGTTCTATGGCACAAGCTTCTTCTCCCTCTGCTTGAACGAAAGCGTGCTCCGCAACAGGCCACTCGAGAGCCTCCCCGCCAACGCGGAGGCTCTGGTCATCCCTGGCCTTCCTAATCGCATCGAAATGCTCCGGTCACAGTTGCCCGGGGTCGAGATGGAAGAATTCTTTGCTCAATGTAGAGTGCCCGACTCGAAGAGCTACGGAGTGGTGGCGAACAGCTTCTACGAGCTGGAGCCGGACTACGCGCGACACTACCGGGAGGTGGTCGGGAGGAGGGCCTGGCACATAGGCCCCGTCGCTCTGTGCAACGGCGACACAAACGCTGATAAGTCCGCGCGGGGATACGAGGACGCCACCGGCCGCCGCGACGACTGCCTGGAGTGGCTCGACGGCAAGGGCGCCGGTTCGGTCCTGTACGTCTGTTTCGGGAGCATGGGCGAGTTCAGCGCGGCTCAGCTCCGCGAGTTGGCTCTGGGCCTCGAGGCCTGCGGCCATCCGTTCGTCTGGGTCGCGAGGAGCGACGGAGGCGACGACGAGTGGGTCCCCGAAGGGGGGTACGAGGAGAGGGTCGAGGGTAGAGGGCTTGTCATAAGAGGATGGGCTCCGCAGATACTGATACTCAACCATCCCTCGGTGGGTGGGTTCGTGACGCACTGCGGGTGGAACTCGATCCTCGAGGGGGTGAGCGCGGGCCTCCCGCTGGTGACGTGGCCCATGTTCGCGGAGCAATTCTTCAACGAGAGGCTGATCGTGGACGTGCTGGGGATCGGAGTGTCGGTCGGGGTGAGGGAGTACGCTATGAAGTCGGAAGACAGGAAAGTGGTGGAAGCTGAAACTATAAGGAAAGCAGCTGATGAAGTGATGGGCAGCGGCGATGGGGCGCAGGAGAGGAGGAGGCGGGCGAGGGAGCTCGGAGAGACGGCACGGCGGTCGGTGGAGAAGGGAGGGTCTTCGTACAAGGACATGAGGGAGTCGGGGGTCGTTCGCCGGCGAGGGAGTCGGGGGTCGGGGCCGACAAGGGAGCGGGGGGTCGGGGCCGGCGAAGGAGGAGGAGGGGGTCGGGGCGGCTGGGGGATCGCCGCTGGCGGGGGGGGGGGGGGGGGGGGGGGGGGGGGGGGGGGGGAGGGGGGGGGATCGCCGGCGATGGGGGGGGGGGGGTCGGGGGGGCCGGGGGATCGCCGGCGGCGGGGGGGGGGGGAGGGGGGGGTGGGGGCGAGGGGGTCGGGGGGGGGGGGGGGTGGGGGGGGGCGAGGGGGTCGGGGGGGGGGAGGGTGGGGGGGGGGGGGGGATCGTCGGCGTTGGCAGGGCGGGGGGGCTCGCCGGCGCCGGCGCCGCCGGAGGGTGGGGAGGGGTATTTTTGGTATAAATTTTTTAAAATTTGGCTGGAGGGGCCTAATCGAGCGGATATATAATCTAAGGAGGGATAAACTGACAAAAAAATTCTAAAAGGTCATTTAGTGCAAAAGTAACATATTTAACGAGGGATTTTTTGTACTTTACCCTAAAAATAATAATGTAATTTTTAGAACAGAGAGTTGTGAAAATTGATGTGTTTACGACAAAAAAAGAGAGACAAATTTGGGAACTTTTACGGATATGTGGGATGTGCTACATCCAACACAAATTTTGGATTCAGCTCCATCTAAGATGGTGTCGGATACCATTGTAATTCTAGGATCTACCGTTAACTTATATGGCGTCCAAAGGTTTTTTTTTTTAGTTTTTAATTTTTTTTTTAATCTGTGATGTGAGAAAGTTGATTTTTTTTTAGCTACTTATGTACAATATTATCTTTTAGTTTTTTGTCCTTCAAATTTTAGATATTTATTTAAATCTAATATTAGAAAAATATCTTAAAGATAAGTCTAAAAAATATAATTTAAAATTTAAATTTTTTTTAGATATAATTTGAAATCGTAGATAATATTTTCACATACAATTTAAAATGTTTTTAAAGGTAAGTTCTTAGATAATTTTTTCAAATCTAATATTAAAAAAACTTGTGTTTGAAATCTGTAACCCCACTTCTCTAATATGGTTAGTCATTTCCATCTATTATTGTAGGCTTCCAATTAATCTTTTATTTCAATCTAGGATGATTGTATCAGTCCACAGGCTATTATATTTTAGAACCCAATTGATTTTTCCATGCCCATGAGATGGGCCAGGCTAAAAAAAAAAGTCATTATTTTTCTACGTCTGGGTGACAAAGAAATTGAAGAGAAAATAAAAGTGATTTGCAAAGAAAAAATTACGGAGGGAAATGGTTTGATCCAAGCAAGGATTCACTTTTCTTTCCAATTTTTTCAGCATTTCCATACACCAAATTTTTTTTGATGAAAATTGTAATTTCAAAAGAAAAAAAATACATTTCCTTTCCTTTCCGTAATTCCTTCCAATTTCTTTAGCATTTCCAAAAACCTAATTTTTTTTTATGAAAATTATAATTTCCAAAGGAAAAAAAAAAATTGAACCTTTTAATATAAATGTTTATAAAAGGGAGTTTCAGCAGAAGAATTTCAACATGTGTGCTGGGGACAAAGGGAAAACGACAGAAAGTGCCAAGTAGGATTGAACTCATTGAAGCAATGAAGTAATGAACCCCTCTCTCTCTATATCACTTCTTCATGTTGTACTGATTGCTTCGAGTTATTGAAGCATAGAGAGCTCTTCTCCTCCTCCTCCTCCTCCTCCTCCTCAACAAGTAGGACGACTGAGCCCTCAACAGTGGATGACAAATGAGTTGATAATTTAGCTCCACATCGGGTAGAAGATGGAATTGTTGGAGTGGGTGGGGTTTCCAACCTATGTGGAAAATACTTCGGAGAGCGACGAGCGCCATCCGTTGTGTCGAAAAAGCTCGGGGAGTGCATGGATCCTATTTTGGAACATATATGGTAAGGAAATATATGATTGGATTTTCTTATTTACTTTGATTATATATTTATGATTCGACCCTTCATATATTAGCTTTCCATATAATTGGGCTTCCGATTATGGCAAGCCAATTATGATTGGATTTCCATTAAATATATGATTGATGCATATTGAAAGTTTTCATATATATTGTCCTTCCATGTATGGATTACCAAGGGCTTATAAAAGGGTGATGCATGCTAGTTGAAAACTCATCTCAAAACAAGAGTGCTTACAATCTTTGAGAGAGAGAGAGAGAATTAAGGACTATTGTAAAGGAGAGATTGCTTCGAATAAATTTTCGGCATCTCTTGTTCTTCGAAGTCCGCAATCAAATTATTTTTTTCTTTCAAGTGAGTTGTGGTGATCCGTGTTGGATCGAGAGGAGCTTGTAGAGGGTGTATTCTCTTTATTCCATTAGTGGAGGTTCTTCAGGGTTGGACTCCGATCGTTCTGTGGTTTTTTTTGCAAGGGTTTTCCACGTCAAAAATCTTTGTGTCTGCGATTGTGTTTGGCGTTCTTTTGGTTTGTGTGCTTTTGCTCGGTTCTCTCGCAGGACTTTCTGGTTTGGGAGAACGATTTTCGCGCTTCGTTCCCAACAGAGTGGTATCAGAGCTTTGGGTTCAAAGAAGTGTCAGGAGTTGACAGTTAAACGAGGAAGCAGAGATGGACAAGAAGCCGGTGTGCATGGTGAACCTGAACGGTACCAACTACCATTATTGGCGGAGCAAGATACAGGATTTGCTGTTCGTCAAGAAGCTGCATCTTCCAGTATTTGCATCCGAGAAGCCCAGTGACAAATCCGATGAGGACTGAAACTTCGAGCATATACAGGTGTGTGGGTACATGCAGCAGTTCGTTGACGAGAACGTGTACAACCACGTTGCCAATATTGAGCACGCGAAGACGTTATGGGATAAGCTGGAATCTTTGTACGCGAAGAAGACCGGGGTAAACAAGCTGTTCCTGATTCGGACGATGATGGATCTGCGGTACAAAGATGGGACGTCTATTACGGATCACTTGTGTGATTTCCAGGGCGTGGTTGACCAGCTGTCTTCGATGGGAGTCAAGTTCGACGAAGAGGTTCAGGGACTATGGTTGCTGTGTACATTGCCAGACTCGTGGGAGACCGTACGAGTATCTATGATCGCTTCTGCTCCAGAGGGCGTGGTCAGTCTGGAGTTTGCCAAGAGCGGGGTGCTGCATGAAGAGATGCGGAGACGTTCTCAGAGCACTTCATCCACATCCTACCACTCAGAGGCATTGGTTTCAGAGAGCCACGGAAGGGGCAAAAAGCAGGGGTCCAGGTGGTGGCAGAGACAAGAGCAGGGGGAAGTCCAAGGGTGTAGCTCCCCTTCCCGGAAATTGTTGAATTATTTATTATTATTATTATTAAATGGCGATTTTTAGATTTTTATGAATAATCATTTAGTTAATTATTACGGTAGGTGACTTTAGCCATGGTTAAGATTTGGAGTACAAGGCGACTAGAAATTGTGACACGGGTAGTGCAGTGGCGTGCTTTGACTAGTGTTTAGCCATGGTAGGGGAATACAAAGCTATAGGAGTGTCCTAACTAGGAAAACCAGGCCAAGTTGCGACTTAACCCTTGCCGAAGTTTTATTTATTATTTAATTATATTATTGAGTTTTAGGGAACCCGGTTGTACCGAACCTATCCAGAATGGGCCCAAGTCAAATCCAAGCCCATGAGGTGTTGCATTGTGACCAAAGACGTCAGTGTAGACACATATTGTATTGGTATTACCTTGGTAATTTTGGAGACAATTCTAGGAACAATTACTATATATATAATATATTATATGTGCTTGTTATTAGACATAATATTTTATTTAATAATATAGTAAATATTTCTCCTTAAAAAATATGTAGGACTCTATGGAAATTATCTAGGTTATATATAAATATAGAAGTGTATTTTCGGTATATGGAAAATTAGGCTTATATATATATATATATATTTTTTTTTGGCTTATATATATATATATATATATATATATATATAGTATCATTGTATCATATTTGTGTGAATTTTGGTATAAAAATTAAGAATTGAATTTCAAATGTTAATTATACTTAATAGTTATTGCTCGTATTTGTGGTATGTGTGTGTGTATATATATAGATATATATAAATAGATAATATTGAGATTGTATTTCTATTAAACTATCTATTAGATTTTTGGAGATTGTTATATATATATATATATATATATATATATATATATATATATATATATATATATATATATATATATATATATATATATATATATAGTAAATAAAGGGATATATAAATGTATGTGTATATGTATATATAAAATATATATGTATATGTGTGAATGTGAATATATATATAAATAAATTATATAATATATATATAAATAAATTATATATGTGTGTATGTATATATATATATATATATATATATATATATATATAAATATATACATTATGTACAAGTACATATGTATGCGGGTGTATGTATATACATATATTAAAAGAAAAAGAAAGAAAAAAAAGAAAAACATAGCAGCCGGCCAGGCCCAAGACCCGAGCCCATAGCAGCCCGGCCCACAGCCAGTGCTAAGCCAGCCCAGGCTAGCAAACCCACACAGCAGCTCCCTTAACGAACCCAGCTGCACCCAGGGTCGAGCCCGGCCCAATGTGTCACTCTCCGTTCCCAGAATGCATATTTTTATACATGTACAACTCATATATATATTTATTTAGTATTTATCATGTATATATTTATTTAGTATTTATCATGTATTATCCTGTATTTAAATTCCTTTAATTTTATGTTAATTAATTATCTGCATTTTATTTCCTGCTGTTATTCTCTGCTTTTAGTCTTGCTTTTAGGTTCGGCCTATGGAGGGTTCTTCTCGGGTTCATGGTGGTTCACATGAACCGAACCCCACCTACCACCACCCTTTTCCATTTAAAGCCCCCATCTCCTTCTCTCTCCTCATAACTTTCCTTCACCATTACTTCATCTTCTTCTTCCTCATCACTCTCTCCACCTACCAACAGCAGGCAAGTACATCTTGCTTCTTGCTTCCACTTGGAGAACCATTTTTATGGTTCATTTGCCTTCTTCTCATGATTCTGAGAGAGTTTAGTACTTAGCATTTTTGATTTCTTTGGCTTGTTTCTTCTAGATCTAAGTTGTTGTATTCTCGGTTGTCCATGGGTTTTGATCTCCCAACCTGGCGTGCTTTCGGAGTAGATGGTTCTTATGGCAGAGCTTCTCATTCTTCACCATTCTGAACCATGGAAACTTCATTTCTGGCTTGGAACGAAGGCTCCATAAGATTGGAGTTCGGGAATTTAGTCACGCACACGTCCTTACATGTTAGCGTGAATTTTGAGTCACGCTCACGTTCTTACGTGCCAGCGTGAATTTTGAGTCACGCTCACGTTCTTACGTGCCAGCGTGAATTTTAGTCCCGCTCACGTTCTTACATGCGTGCGTGAATTTTTAGTCACGCACACGTTCTTACGTGTTAGCGTGAATTTTTAGTCACGCTCACGTCTTTGCGTACGTGCGTGGATTTCTTATCACGCTGTGCGTGCGTGAATTTCTCATCACGCTTTTCACGCTCATACGCTCACGCTGTACGTGCGTAAGTTACTTTTCACGCTCACGTTATGAGTGCATGAATTACCCTTCACGCTCACGCTGTGCGTGCCAACATGAACCACTTTTCACGCTCACGCTGTTTATACGCTCACTCCTACCCACTAAACTTGGCGTACCCTTTTTACGCGTACGACTCTTGCGTGACTTGTTGGCCTTAGCATAGACTTGTTGGCGTAACTTCCTGACCTGGGTGTCTCTATTTGTTCTATAATTTATTCATTTAATGGTGGCATGATAATTCTCCTATTATATCCTTACGCCTTTTTATGAACTCGATAATCTTGGCATGTTAATATTTTTAATAGATATGGTTATGTAGAACGTGCCCTGCGTCTTGATTGGGTTATGGATACCCAGTAAGACTGGAACTTAACCTTGAGAGTTATAGACTCGACCCCATTTAATACCAATTGACTTTCATGCCTTGTCACCATTGATAATAATGGTTATCTTGACTAAATTGATCATGCGTTCCTAGTTGGAACTAAGAGACTGGCTAGTCGTCTTATTGAATTAAATGAATGAGACACGTTCATGTAATGAACTATTGTAATCGACTGGCTGATCTCGAATATTGACGTACAGGCACATGCAGGCTTCAATTTATTTATTTATTTTTCTACAAAGCAGCATATGTACTTTATGGTCAAGGCATGATTACTCCGTGGTAGATTTGATTGTTGTATTACGCTATGTAAGACCTACAACCTAGCCATACAGGTATCGTTGTAGAGTTGCGCATATCGTACCCCGTACGAAAGTACTCATTTGAATGACCATGATCCACGGCATGGGATTTCACTCAACGTAGAGACTATTAAGTTAAATAAAATAATGATTGCATGGAGAGAATGGATCTCCGAGTTCTTACATGGCAGCCCTCTCGGGACTAGTAGTGCCCGACAGGCCGGCAGGTTTCCACAGATACTGTAAACCTGCCACACGGGCAGGAAGCGGTATCTGCTTATATTATTATTGTATATTGTATATTGATGACGGGTGTCCCGCTGGGAATCGTCTAATTCATGATTGACGCAATTGATTGACTGGATAGACTAGCCTTGCTCGCACATAGTAAGAACTGAGGAATCCCTATTTGCATAATTCTAGGATAACTTGGGACTCACAATAGCAAGCCGTAGGAGTTGATTTGGCCGTTCAAGATGATTTGTTTGTGTACTGTACCTACTCTGTTGCCTAACTGAGATGATCAGAATGTCAGGACATGACGGGCCAACTTCTGTCCTTGTTTGGTTGGGAGGTTGGTTCGAAGTATCGTGATGTTATATGAATCCTAGTGGAAAGCAGAGATCTATTATTATATTCTCTTACTTACTGATTTAATCCTTCATATCGTGCTTCCTTGTGGTACTTGCTATTAGAGGTCTAACCTCTCTGGTTTTGCATGGCCAGATTTAGAGCCAGTTCCCGAGGACTCAGCTTACTTCCACCTCCAAGATGGTCAATACTAGGGGAATGATCGCAGGAGGACTCGAGTGGGTTCCTTACTTCACCGCTCGTTTTGTTATTTACTTCATACTTAGCCGTTTGGCACCGACATGTTAGTCGGATCGTCTTGTACTTACTTTTACATAATTGTAACTAAGTCAGACTGCAGAGGATAACAATTGTGTATATGTTACTATACCATCTGGCTATGTTTTGTAAAGCCAGATCTCAAGAACATTTTGACTAAGCGTTTGGGACGCCTTACTGCTTTATCTTATATGTTCTCTATTCTTGCTTCTTGTTTGAATGATTGAGACAATAGATGTGAAGTGACCATAGTAAGACTTTTATGTAGTATGTACCCTCTCGTCTGGTTAGACAACATTGACCGTATTATACGGTATTCATCTACCCGTAATACGTAGCTGGCTGAGTCATTCCCCCGCTCTCCAGTATTCTGGTTCTGGGGCGTGACAAGGTTTTAGTGGTGGCCCATGCAGGTCTGATTTCAGACTTGTGGGGTGTTTTGATTTATAGGATGTCTCAATCACACGTGTTCCCCCCTTGATCTCATGATTCGTTATTTTCAACCCTTGCTTGACATTCCGGTATCCTTTGACTTCATTGACCCTTCATGTCCGGTTGTTTGATTGAGGCTATTCTGACAGCAGCTAAGGTACCGGCAGAAGAACGTGTGGATCTAGTGAAGTTGTTACTTCAGGATCTCGCACGTGATTGGTGGGAATCAGAGGAAGTGGGCATCAGACGTCCTGTGGCTTGGGACGATTTCACTACAAGATTCAAGACCAAGTACTATGGAGTTGTGGCACGGTTTGAGCTACAACAGAAGTTTATCAACCTCAGGCTGGCCGGCAAGACTGTATATGCTTATGCAGCGGAGTTCTGCAGATTGAGTAGATTCGTCCCAGAGATGGTAGCAACAGAGAGCCAGAGGGCCATGAGGTTTCAGCAAGGGTTTCATCTTGAACTCTTGCAATTGATAGAGGGGCACAATTACCAAACTTTTGACGAAGTATTGACGGCAACTCGAAGGCATGGCACGGTTTGAGCTACAACAGAAGTTTATCAACCTCAGGCTGGCCGGCAAGACTGTAGATGCTTATGCAGCGGAGTTCTGCAGATTGAGTAGATTCGTCCCAGAGATGGTAGCAACAGAGAGCCAGAGGGCCATGAGATTTCAGCAAGGGTTTCATCTTGAACTCTTGCAATTGATAGAGGGGCACAATTACCAAACTTTTGACGAAGTATTGACGACAACTCGAAGGCATGAGATCACCATTCAGAGGCTTGCGACAAGGACTGGGGGTCAGATGAGATCCCACAGTCAGATTGAAGGAGGAGGGGGAGCAGCGCCCCGAACAACAGCACATCCACTGGCATTCGTATCCACGATGTGGCGATACGAGGACCAGCGCCACCACCCAGGCAGCAGCAACAGCAACAGAGGAAGAACCAGCAACCCCCGGCGGGCTGCACTTATTATGGGAAGATGGGGCACACTAGAGATGTGTGTCGGACATTGAATAGACTGTGTCTGATATGTGGAAATCTAGACCATCGGGTTACCACATGTCCCATGAATTCGAGGTCAGGAGGACCAGGGCAGCAGTTTCCTGCTCTGCCAGCACCAGGGGCAGGCCAGTATCGAGGACCAGCGGTGGCAGTAAGGCCGTTGGCACAACGTCCGTTAATGCCGCAGGCTCAGATGTTTCGGCAGCAGGGGCCGTCGATGCAGCAACACCAGCATAGACCACCCCAGCATCATCAAGGAAGGGGCCAGCAACAGCATCAGGCTAGGCCGCAGCATGGAAACCAGTAAGGAGGTCGAAGGCAAGCATTCACTCTGTCCTTGTAGGAGGCATTAGCATCGGGAGATGTTGTGGCAGGTAACATTCTCGTCGCCTCATATCCCGCAGTAGCATTGTTTGATTCGGGAGCATCACACTCATTTATATCTGTACAATTTGCGACACGACTAGGAATGGAGTTCGAGGCATTGCCAGGGAGGTTGAATATACTCACTGGTAATGGGCTCGTAGGAGTTAGTAGAGTTATTTTAGCATGTAGTGTTGTAGTTTGCGGGCATTCCTTATCCGCCCGGTTGATAGAATTTTTTGTTAGAAATTTCGACGTTATCTTAGGCATGGACTGGCTGAAAGACAGTCATGCGACAATAGATTGTCGTAGAGGGAGTGTATCTTTTGATATTCCAGGCATGAAACTGTTCACCTTAGTCAGATCAGGGGCAACTCAACAAGAGCAGGGAGTAATAACGGCAATGGAAGAAGTTCAGATTCCGAAGGTAGTTGAAGAGTTTCTAGACGTATTTCCTGAAGAACTTCCAGGTCTACCACCGGTTAGAGATATTGAGTTCAGTATAGAATTGGCACCTGGAACTAAATCGATATCAGATCGAGTTTACAGAATGGCGGATTCAGAGCAGGCCAAGGTATATCAGCATATAGAGGAACTGAAGGAGAAGAAGTTCATCCAAGCTAGCGTGTCACCATGGGCAGCACCAGTGGTACTTGTAGGAAAGAAGGATGGGTCATCCAGATTGTGCATTGACTACAGGAAGCTTAACGCAGCAACAGTGAAGAAAAAGTACCCATTACCCAGGATCGACGACTTATTTGATCAGTTGAGCAAAGCTAGAGTTTTCTCCAAGATAGATCTTCGTTCAGGGTACCATCAGGTGAGGGTTCGGAAAGAAGATATTCCCAAGACAGCATTCAGGTCGAAGTATGGGCATTATGAATTCTTAGTAATGCCGTTTGGTTTGACCAATGCTCCAGCAATATTCATGGATTTGATGAATCGCATCTTTATGCCATACTTAGATCAGTTTATCGTGGTATTTCTCGACGACATTCTCGTATACTCTGCTAGTGAAAAGGAGCATGAAGACCACCTCAGGAAAGTATTACAGGTTTTGAAAGAGAACCAGTTGTATGCCAAGCTCAGCAAGTGTGAGTTTTGGTCGGATCACATTTCATTTTTGGGTCACATCATATCAGGAGCTGGAGTAGCAGTAGATCCCAAGAAGATAGAAGCTGTAGAAAGTTGGCCAGTACCCAAGACCGTAGCAGATGTGCGGAGTTTCTTGGGACTGGCAGGATATTACAGAAGGTTTGTGTCAGACTTTGCAAGGCTTTCAGCACCCATGACCCGCTTGACCCGGAAGAATGTACCATTCGTTTGGTCGGCAGAATGTCAGGCATCATTCGAGACTTTGAAGCAGAAATTAATATCAGCACCTATTACAGTATATTGTGATGCGTCAGGTAAATGACTTGGATGTGTCCTTATGCAACATGGGAAGGTGATAGCATATGCATCTAGGCAGCTTCGGGACCACAAGAAGAATTACCCAACTCATGATTTGGAGTTAGCGGCAGTAGTGTTTGCTCTGAAGCTATGGAGGCATTACTTATATGGTGACCGAGTGGACATGTACACAGACTATAAAAGTCTGAAGTACATCTTTACTCAGAAGGAACTAAACATGAGGCAGAGAAGATGGTTGGAGTTGATCAAGGATTATGACGTAGAGCTTCAGTATCATCCAGGCAAGGCTAATGTAGTGGCAGACGCTCTTAGCAGGAGAGGCGGGGCATTTATGTTGACAACACAGAGGCATATCTTAGAAGACCTTCAGGAGATGGGCATCGAAGTTATACTTCCTAGTGATGTAGGAGTTCTAACAAGTCTGCAAGTTCAATTCGACTTGGTAGGCAGGATCAAGGCAGCTCAGGCACAAGACCCAAGGATTCAGAAGCTTAGGACAGAATGTGAGTCAGGACTCAGGAAGGAGATGAGAATTCATGAAGATGGTACACTTAGGTTTGGATCACGTCTATGTGTGCCTAGTGGAGATATCAGACAGGAAGTTATGGCAGAAGCTCACAGTTCTCAGTATTCTATTCATCCTGGAGGGACCAAGATGTGCCAAGATATCAAGCAGCATTTCTGGTGGAACGAGATGAAGAGGGAGATAGCTAGGTTTGTTTCCCGTTGCTTGGTATGTCAGCAAGTGAAGGCAGAACAGCAGAGGCCGGCTGGGTTATTGCAACCGCTTCCTATTCCGGAATGGAAATATGAGCATATTACAATGGACTTTGTGACCGGTTTACCGAGATCACCAAGTGGTAAGGACGCTATTTGGGTAATAGTGGACCGACTTACAAAGGTAGCACACTTTCTTCCTTTCAGAGTAGGGCAATCTACAGAAAAGTTGGCAGAGTTGTATATGCAACAGATAGTCAGGCAGCATGGAGTCCCTGTCAGTATTGTGTCGGATCGAGATACCCGTTTTACATCACATTTCTGGAAGAGCTTACATCATAGTCTGGGTACCAAGTTAAGATTTAGCACGGCTTACCATCCGCAGACGGACGGGCAATCAGAAAGAACAATTCAGACTTTAGAAGACATGTTACAAGCTTGCACTCTAGATTTTGGAGGGTCTTGGGAGAGTCACCTGCACTTAGTCGAGTTCTCATACAACAACAGTTATCAAGCCAGTATCCAGATGGCGCCATTCGAAGCACTATATGGTAAGAAGTGCAGGTCACCGCTTGCATGGGATGATATCGGGAAGAGGAAGATGTTAGGCCCAGAAATGATTGTTCAGACGGTTGAAGTGGTTAAGGGAATTAGAGAGCGACTTCGAGTTGCGCAGGACCGGCATCGTCATTGGGCGGACCAGCATCGTAGGCTGTTAGAATTCTTTGTTAGGGACCACGTATTCTTGCGGATCTCATCTACTCGTGGGGTCATTAGATTTGGCGTTCGCGGGAAATTGAGTCCGCGGTACGTGGGCCCATTTGTTATCCTTGATCGGATAGGTGATGTTGCTTACCGTTTATCCCTCCCACCTTCGTTACGAGAGGTGCATGACGTGTTTCATGTATCTTAATTACGTAGGTATGTATCGAACCCAAGCCATATCCTCGATCATTCTGAGCTGGTTGTTGGTACCAACCTGTCTTACGAGGAACAGCCTTTGTCCATTTTGGATCGAAGAGAGAAGATACTCAAGAACCGAACAATTAGTCTTGTCCGTGTTGCTTGGGGTCATCACTCCTTGGGAGAGTCAACGTGGGAACGTGAGGATGATATCCGATCACGGTATCCACACCTGTTTGACTCACAAGGTATATCTCTTTCTGTATACCTTGATTGTCCTGATTCTTCATGCTTATCACCTTGTGGGTAGAGCTACTTGATATCGTAGAATGATGAATTTACATATATAGTACATGCTTTTGATATGGTAAAAACGATTGCTTGATCACTAGAATTGCTTGTATTAGTTTAGCTCCGATATTTTTACCTGCTTGGATTTGAAATTCCGAGGACAGAATTTTTCTAAGGTGGGTAGAGATGTCACTCTCCGTTCCCAGAATACGTATTTTTATACATGTACAACTCATATATATATTTATTTAGTATTTATCATGTATATATTTATTTAATATTTATCATATATTATCCTGTATTTAAATTTCTTTAATTTTATGTTAATTAATTATCTGTATTTTATTTCCTGCTGTTATTCTCTGCTTTTAGTCTTGCTTTTAGGTTCGGCCTATGGAGGGTTCTTCTCGGGTTCTTGGTGGTTCACATGAACCGAACCCCACCTACCACCACCCTTTCCCATTTAAAGCCCCCATCTCCTTCTCTCTCCTCATAACTTTCCTTCACCATTACTTCTTCTTCTTCTTCCTCATCACTCTCTCCACCTACCAACAGCAGGCAAGTACATCTTGCTTCTTGCTTCCACTTGGAGAACCATTTTTATGGTTCATTTGCCTTCTTCTCATGATTCTGAGAGAGTTTAGTACTTAGCATTTTTGATTTCTTTGGCTTGTTTCTTCTAGATCTAAGTTGTTGTATTCTCGGTTGTCCATGGGTTTTGATCTCCCAACCTGGCGTGCTTTCGGAGTAGATGGTTCTTATGGCAGAGCTTCTCATTCTTCACCATTCTGAACCATAGAAACTTCATTTCTGGCTTGGAACGAAGGCTCCATAAGATTAGAGTTCGGGAATTTAGTCACGCACAAGTCCTTACGTGTTAGCGTGAATTTTGAGTCACGCTCACGTTCTTATGTGCCAGCATGAATTTTGAGTCACGCTCACGTTCTTACGTGCCAGCGTAAATTTTGAGTCACGCTCACGTTCTTACGTGCCAGCGTAAATTTTTAGTCACGCTCACGTTCTTACGTGCGTGCATGAATTTTTAGTCACGCACACGTTCTTACGTGTTAGCGTGAATTTTTAGTCACGCACACGTCTTTGCGTGCGTGCGTGGATTTCTATCATGCTGTGCGTGCGTGAATTTCTCATCACGCTTTTCACGCTCATACGCTCACGCTGTGCGTGCGTGAGTTACTTTTCACGCTCACGTTATGAGTGCGTGAATTACCCTTCACGCTCACGCTGTGCGTGCCAACGTGAACCACTTTTCACGCTCACGCTGTTTATACGCTCACTCCTACCTACTAAACTTGGCGTACCCTTTTTACGCGTACGACTCTTGCGTGACTTGTTGGCCTTAGCATAGACTTGTTGGCGTGACTTGTTGGCCTTAGCATAGACTTGTTGGCGTGGCTTCCTGACCTGGGTGTCTCTATTTGTTCTATAATTTATTCATTTAATGGTGGCATGATAATTCTCCTATTATATCCTTACGCCTTTTTATGAACTCGATAATCTTGGCATGTTAATATTTTTAATAGATGTGGTTATGTAGAACGTGCCCTACGTCTTGATTGGTTTATGGATACCCAGTAAGACTGGAACTTAACCTTGAGAGTTATAGACTCGACCCCATTTAATACCAATTGACTTTCATGCCTTGTCACCATTGATAATAATGGTTATCTTGACTAAATTGATCATGGGTTCCTAGTTGGAACTAAGAGACTGGCTAGTCGTCTTATTAAATTAAATGAATGAGACACGTTCATGTAATGAACTATTGTAATCGACTGGCTGATCTCGAATATTGACGTACAGGCACATGCAGGCTTCAATTTATTTATTTATTTATTTTTCTATAAAGCAGCATGTGTACTTTATGGTCAAGGCATGATTACTCCGTGGTTAGATTTGATTTTTGCATTATGCTATGTAAGACCTACAACATAGCCGTACAGGTATCGTTATAGAGTTGCGCATATCGTACCCCGTACGAAAGTACTCATTTGAATGACCATGATCTACGGCATGGTATTTCACTCAACGTAGAGACTATTAAGTTAAATAAAATAATGATTGCATGGAGAGAATGGATCCCCGAGTTCTTATATGGCAGCCCTCTTGGGACTAGTAGTGCCCGACAGGCCGGCTGGTTTCCACAGATACTGTAAACCTGTCACACGGGCAGGGAGCGGTATCTGCTTATATTATTATTGTATATTGTATATTGATGACGGACATCCCGCTGGGACTCGTCTAATTCATGATTGGCGTAATTGATTGACTGGATAGACTAGCCTTGCTCGTACATAGTAAGAACTGAGGAATCCCTATTTGCATAATTCCAGGATAACTTGGGACTCACAATAGCAAGCCGTAGGAGTTGATTTGGCCGTTCAAGATGATTTGTTTTTGTACTTTACCTACTTTGTTGCCTAACTGAGATGATCAGAATGTCAGGACATGACGGACCAACTTCTGTCCTTGTTCGGTTGGGAGGTTGGTTCGAAGTGTCGTGATGTTATGTGAATCCTAGTGGAAAGCAGAGATCTATTATTATATTCTCTTACTTACTGGTTTAATCCTTCATATCGTGCTTCCTTGTGGTACTTGCTATTAGAGGTCTAACCTCTCTGGTTTTGCATGGCCAGATTTAGAGCCAGTTTCCGAGGACTCAGCTTACTTCCACCTTCAAGATGGTCAATACTAGGGGAATGATCGCAGGAGGACTCGAGTGGGTTCCTTACTTCACCGCTCGTTTTGTTATTTACTTCATACTTAGCCGTTTGGCACCGACATGTTAGTCGGATTGTCTTGTACTTACTTTTACATAATTGTAACTAAGTCAGACTGCAGCTGATAACAATTGTGTATATGTTACTATACCATCTGGCTATGTTTTGTAAAGCCAGATCTCAAGAACATTTTGAGTAAGCATTTGAGATGCCTTACTGCTTTATCTTACATGTTCTCTATTCTTGCTTCTTGTTTGAATGATTGAGACAATAGATGTGAAGTGACCATAGTAAGACTTTCATGTAGTATGCACCCCCTCGTCTGGTTAGACAACATTGATCGTATTATACGGTATTCATCTACCCATAATACGTAGCTGGCTGAGTCATTCCCCCGCTCTCCAGTATTCTGGTTCTGGGGCGTGACACAATGACTGCTCGGTTAAACAGAGGCAGCAACAGCCGCATATATGCAGGCCGAGAGAGAGAGAGAGAGCCGAACAGTAGAACAACTCCTATCAAAACCCTAAGCCTCGGGATCGAGCCGCTTCTACGCACGCACGCCACCCTTCCCCAACCCCTGGGCGGCCACCCGCCGCCATCGCCGCCGCCGCGCGAGCCGGAGGCGGCCAGGAGCGCGCGCGTGCGGATTTAGCGGTGACAGCAGTCACACATAAGTGTGCCGACTTCCAGGTCAATTTTCTCCCTCCATGTTTGATCGTTTCACAATCTACGAATTCCTATGCATAGAAGATATGACCCCCTAGAGATCCTAACAAGTAGAATCTAACATAGTCGAGCCATCGATTCACAAAATCGATCAAAAATCAATGAAAAATCATTGATAAAACAGTTTAGAAAACAGTTTAGAATGCCATATTCGGAGATCAATTTCGATCGATCCAGTAACCATTTAGAAATTCTACTTGAACACAGCTATAGACCACATGTAGAACTCTAAAACCCTTTAGATAGATTAATTTTTCGTTCACTGTATAAAGAATAATTGGATAGTAAAGTTACGAAAAAATCTGTTTTCATAAATATAGAAAATAGGAAAATTTGTCCGAGACGACGTGCGTCCCGTCAATCCGGACGACGTGGTCGCGAACCGAAGGCATCGAAAGGTGCGTAACAGCTTCGTGGTCGTGTGGGCATTGACGGAATTCAAATATGTCGCGTGTGCACGACGAATTTGATGCGTATCCGTCGAAATTTACCGTATCGGCCTCTGTGGAAATTCTCCAATTACTTTGTGCACGCTCGTCAGATCGAGACGAAACTTGCGCCAACATGATCGTATCGTTTTTCTGATCCTATATGCCAAGTTTGGTCCGATTCTGAGACAGTTGATAAAATCGCTATTTTGTGGGCCCCACGGTCCGACTCAACGGGTGATTTTATGCACGGCCTGTCAGAATCCAACTTTGGACATACGGTTGGATTCTGTCATGCCCCAGAACCAGAATACTGGAGAGCGGAGGCAGACATAGCCAGCTACGTATAATAAAATGGAATCCATCTCACCATACGGTCACGGCTGTCTAGATGTGTGAGGGTTTATCTACAAGCCATCAGTCTATTAAGGTCATAAATTATCCTAATGTCTCAATCTCAACCAACTAGTAATAGTTACAAGATATCAGACCACCAAATATACAATTGTAAGGCATCCCAAACATTACATATCCAGATGATCATGAAGCTAGTCGTACAAAATGTAAGCACTAGCAAGAGTTAAGTTATACATGATCAACCTCGAGTTGCCAATCATGTTACAGCCCGTAGGCAGACAGTAAGTAAAATATACACGAGCTAACACTTGTTCGGCGGCTAACGCCTCAAAAGAATAATATACAATAGAGTGGGAGAGCCAAAATTAACCCATTCGTTGCCAGGATTCCCTCTAGTGGTCACCATATGGCTGGAAGGCAGGTAGATCCTTTGCTGCTGCTTCGGTATCTGGCCATACAAAACCAGCTGGGTCAGACCCCAGAAAAAGCAAGTGCCACAAAGGAGGATTCACTTAGGAACTAAAACCAACAATTAACACAAAAATATAATTACTTAATAAGAGACAGTAATTTAAGAAAAGCATGAAAGGTGAATATAAAAGACAATCTTGTACCGAATCAATAAAAGACAGAACATATGGAAAAGCATGACAGGATGATATACGATGAGATAACCATGGGACTATTTAGATAACCAGGTTACAACCCGTAAACCAAACAAGGACCGGGGTTGTAACCCTTCGTCTGAACGGAACTTGGCTTCTCCCACCATTTATCGGCAAGGTAAATATAAAAAATCGAGACATGTAACAATCTTGTACATGATCAAGACAAGACTAGACAGATTATTCTCATACAATCAATCATGGCCAAGCAGTAAGTACGGCTTGCTACTTTAACTAACTAGGGTTATCACAGACCTAGTTACTAGCAAGATGCAAATGAGAATTCCAAGTCCGATTACCTGTTTGTTACTACCTGAGTGATCCCAGCAAGAAAAGAAAAAGATAGCAGGATATAGCAGACACACTGTAGTAAGATACATGTGTCCTAAGGTACCACACTCGACGGCGGACTGGAAGTGCGCTCATCTCGACGGATAGCAACAAATCCCATGTATATATATATAAGGCCGGGACCAAAGGGGCAACAGGTAACTGAAAAATTCTCCATGAACTATTTGATCAATCTAGTCATTAACCTAGCCAGATTCAGTATGAATCCCTGACCGTGGTACTCAGGGATCATGCCCTAGACATGATGTAAGACACAACCGGACTTGTAGTTTATACAGGCACAATCAATGCAAACAACCACGGTGTCAGGATTAATTATACAGGTCATGTCATGTCAGGTAGCCGTTGCAACGGCTATTCGAGATAATCATGTCAGGTTTATCATATCAAGTGTGCTAGTCAGGAGTGCGCCACGACGGGTCACTATCAGGTCATGTCAGGTTATCATGTCAGGAGTGCACCACTACGGGTCATTATCACGTCATGCTCAATTATCAATTCCAAACATATCAAATGAATTCATGATTTTCAAGTTCAGGACAAAAGGCGTAAGGATATAAAATGGGCGTAAAAATATACAATAAGGAGTTACAAAACATGGGTAATTAATGATAAATAATAATACACAGGGTTATTAGAAAGTCATACGGCTCAGGGGGACGAGTGCGCATGCGGCCCAATTAGGTGAGTCTCATGCGGCTAGCGGAAGAGAAGTCCATGCGGCTGGATCTGGGCCAGGCGCATGCGGCTTAGTAGAAGCCCATGCGGCTGGGATTAATCAGGGTCATGCGGCCCGGACTAAGAAGTCCATGCGGCAGGGTCTGGGGGTTCTCATGCGGCTCGAGGATCAGGGCCTATACGGCTCGGGGATCCAGACAGTCATGCGGCTGAGAGGACTCGAGTCCTCATGCGGCCAGCGAGTAACTGGTCTATGCGGCTCGCGGGGAAAAAGTTCATGCGGCTGAGAGACCACTTGCCGCATGAAATATTCATGCGGTCAAGTCAAGCCCCTGCGGCCAGGACTGTCGTATGAAGGCTCATGCGGCTCGGAATCACTAGCCGCATGAAGTATTCATGCGGTCAAGTCTAGCACTGTTCTTCTTCTCTAAGCTTCCGAGAAGAAGAACGCCAAGAGTCCATGCTCCAAGCTCCATGAAACTTTCATCCGGAGTCCAAATCCGAACTTTTATAGGTCAAAATAGGGTAGAACGAAATTCTCTACAACATGGAACCATCAAAACTCAGAAATAACAGGATTAAGTAGATCAAAACCCAAGAAATCCGAAAATAAAGTAAACTTAGATCTAGAAGAATCTAGCCATGGAAAGTGAAAATGCCAAGTGCTAAAGTAAGTTAAAATGCTGTAAGGAAGAGAATGAAGCAATAAATTTTGAGTTCCTCCATGAAGCAAGTTGCACTTGCCTAGACCTCTCTCTTCTCTTTCTGGTAGGTGAAGGGAGTAAATGGAAGAAGAAGAAGAGGTTAATGAAGAGAGAGAAGAAGAATAGGTAATAAATATGAGTGGTGGTGATAGGTAGGGGGTTCACCCCTTGGCTCATGATGAACCAAGAGCAATCCCAAACTGAACCAAGCCAACCCAAACCAAGCCAGGCCAAATCGAGCCAACCCAATCCTCCTCCTATCCAAATAAAACCAAGCTCCACTAATCAGAATTAATCCACGAACGATAAATGACAATTAAACCACAATGCTAAATATAAAAATAAACCACAACTAACTAATCAAGGAAAATAGAAATACGGGTCAGAAATACGAACACGTATAAAATACGTATCACAAATTTCGGGGCACTACAGGTTCGTATCAGAAAAATAGACTTGTAGATATGTAGTTTGACGACTTTAGAGACCATTGACTCTGGCACGCTTTTCGGTGCGAAGCGTGTCCAACGGCGGACACCGTTTTTGCCCGAAATTATCGTTTTGCTCCTGTGTCCAGAATTGGACTTAAGGACAGGCAATCCTAGCTAATTTGACTATTCTGAGAATGATGGTAACAATTATTTCAGCTTTCGAAGACAGTTGTGATGACTTGAAATTTCTGACTTGTTGATTGGCGATACATTGTTGGTTCTCCGTGCAACCCCCAGGCAAGTATACCTTGCCGAACATATACAGTATTTATATGGTTTCTCTTTCCTTATTGTAGTCCTTTTTATATTGTCACATGATTCCATATTGTGATTGATTCGTCCTTGATTGCTTTACTTGTTCTAGATTACGTGCACGTATAGGATGTTTGACATTGCTAGAATATTGGTCTCTTTGTGTTACCCTTTTCTCGTGATTGAGTTGTCAGTTTGTATATCTGTCCTTGACCATTCTCGACTGGGAGTATCTTGCATTGTACTACAGTTGAGACATACTATAGCTTGGGAGTATCTTACATTGTACTACGACCTATAGCATATATTGATTAATTGATTGACTTGACTTGCGACACTATAAATTGGGAGTATCTTGCATTGTACTACGATTTATAGGAGTCTACTTGACTTTGTATCCTTTAGGAGAGGAGATCGATACTAGAATTGGATAATCTTGACTGGGATTATCTTGCATTATATTACAGTCAAAATCTACTATAGATTGGGAGTATCTTGCATTGTACTACAAGCTATAGAGGTTAATCGATTGATTGGTAGCCAAGTCTAGTATTACATTTCCTCACGACTTGTCGTCCTTAGATGTTCTTCTTGCAGTGTTCTTATCCTCCACACCTGTTATTTACTGTCATATTAGTAGGCATGTTTTATGTATCTTGCTAGCCTCTGAGGACCTGATGATCTCTTCAGGTAGCTGATTACACGGAGTTAGTTAGCTGAGCATGTGGTAGTTGACTTCATATGCATGATTCAGGTATTTTGTTAGTATTATTGATTTACTATCTTTCTCGTGCTTTCATTATATATCATGCTTATCAGCTTAGCTTTATAGACTCATATTATTCTTAGAGTCTAATCGGACAATATGCTAATGGGCTGCAGACCATGACCCATAATTGTTCATTTGTGTTTCGTATATTTATTGTGGATTGAGATATAGATTTGTTTGCCATGATTTGGCAGTATACCATGACCTTGACAGCTTATACGTACTCGAGTCGGGCTGGAGTCCGCTCGATACGTAGCTGGCTTGCTCACGAGCTCGCGTCCGAAAAGCGGGTGCGGGTCGTGACAAGTTTTTGTGGTGGCCCATGCAGGTCAGAGCATATCGTATCGGTTACGTAACTGTACCGATACGAGCCTGCGACTTTGACTAAACCTTAAAAATCTCAATCCATACTGCCTTGAAAATTCTCCTAGAAATTCTCTACGTCCTTGAAAACTCCATATTTGCTCTCGAATATACTTCCCTGCTTTCCGTACCCTTGACCCTCGTCCCTTCATATTTCGGGGTGACGAATGATCGTGCTGTCTAGAATTCATCAGAGATTCTTAAGTTATATTAGAATATTGCTTGATTTTGAATATTTGGTTGTTTGATAGATATGGGGGATTAAAGATACCATATGTCCTAGATATCCCTGGTAGAATTATTGGCCACTAGTTAGAAGGTTATAATATTTTAGTGACCATGTTTTGAGGAGTAGTGTGACCAAATGTGGGTAGAAGTCCTCGAGATTTCATAATTATAAATGGCTAGAGAGGGTTATAAAATATTTTTGGAGAAATTAAATTTGAGGAGATTAAGGTAGACTTTGATTTTTAAGGCATAATTATGAATTAGAATTTCGAGGACGAAATTATTTTTAAGGTGGGTAGATTTGTAGCTCCCCTTTCCGAAAATTGTTGAATTATTTTTTATTATTATTATTAAATGGCAATTTTTAGATTTTTATGAATAATCATTTATTTAATTATTACGGTAGGTGACTTTAGCCATGGTTAAGATTTGGAGTACAAGGCGACTAGAAATCGTGACACGGATAGTGCAGTGGCGTGCTTTGACTAGTGTTTAGCCATGGTAGGGGAATGCAAAGCTATAGGAGTGTCCTAACAAGGAAAACCAGGCAAAATTACGACTTAACCCTTACCGAAGTTTTATTTATTATTTAATTATATTATTGAGTTTTAGAGAACCCGGTTGTACCGAACCTATCCAGAATGGGCCCAAGTCAAATCCAAGCTCATGAGGTGTTGCATTGTGACCAAAGACGTCAGTGTAGACACATATTTTATTGGTATTTTACCTTGGTAATTTTGGAGACAATTCTAGGAACAATTACTATATATAATATATTATATGTGCTTGTTATTAGACATAATATTTTATTTAATAATATAGTAAATATTTCTCCTTAACAAATATGTAGGACTCTATGGAAATTATCTAGGTTATATATAAATATAGAAGTGTATTTTCGGTATATGGAAAATTAGGCTTTTATATATATATATATAATATCATTGTATCATATTTGTGTGAATTTTGGTATAAAAATTAAGAATTGAATTTCAAATGTTAATTATACTTAATAGTTATTGCTCGTATTTGTGGTATGTGTGTGTGTATATATATATATATATATTATATATATATATATATATATATATATATATATATATATATATATATATAGATAATATTGAGATTGTATTTCTATTAAACTATCTATTAGATTTTTGGAGATTGTTATATATATATATATATATATATATATATATATATATATATATATATATATATATATATATATATATATATATATATATATGTGTGTGTGTGTGTATAAGATAGATATATATATAGAGTAAATAAAGGGATATATAAATGTATGTGTATATGTATATATAAAATATATATGTATATGTGTGAATGTGAATATATATATAAATAAATTATATATGTGTGTATGTATATATATATAAATATATATACATTATGTACAAGTACATATGTAAGCGGGTGTATGTATATACATATACATATATTAAAAGAAAAAGAAAGAAAAAAAAAAGAAAAACGTAGCAGCCGGCCCAGGCCCAAGACCCGAGCCCATAGCAGCCCGGCCCACAGCCAGTGCTAAGCTAGCCCAGGCTAGCAAACCCACACAGCAGCTCCCTTAACGAACCCAGCTGCACCCAGGGTCGAGCCCGGCCCAATGTCTGCTCGGTTAAACAGAGGCAGCAACAGTCGCATATATGCAGGCCGAGAGAGAGAGAGAGAGAGAGAGAGAGAGCCGAACAGTAGAACAACTCCTATCAAAACCCTAAGCCTCGGGATCGAGCCGCTTCTACACACGCACGCCACCCTTTTCCAACCCCTGGGCGGCCACCCGCCGCCGTCGCCGCCGCCGCGTGAGCCGGAGGCGGCCAGGAGCGCGCGCGTGTGGATTCAGCGGTGACAGCAGTCGCACACAAGTGCGCCGACTTCCAGGTCAACTTTCTCCCTCCATGTTTGATCGTTTCACAATCTACGAATTCCTACGCGTAGAAGATATGACCCCCTAGAGATCCTAACAAGTAGAATCTAACATGGTCGAGCCATCGATTCACAAAATCGATCCAAAATCAATGAAAAATCGTTGATAAAACAGTTTAGAATGCCATGTTCGGAGATCGATTCCGATCGATCCAGTAACCGTTTAGAAATTCTACTTGAACACAGTTATAGACCACATATAGAACTCTAAAACCCTTTAGATAGATTAATTTTTCGTTCACTGTATAAAGAATAAATGGATAGTAAAGTTACGAAAAAATCTGTTTTTATAAATATAGAAAATAGGAAAATTTGTCCGAGACGACGTGCGTTCCGTCAATCCGGGTGACGTGGTCGAGAACCGAAGGCATCGAAAGGTGCATAACATCTTCGTGGTCGTGTGGGCTTTGACGGAATTCAAATTGGTCGCGTGTGCGCGACGAATTTGATACGTATCCGTCGAAATTCACCGTATCGGCCTCTGTGCAAATTCTCCAATTACTTTGTGCACGCTCGTCAGATCGAGACGAAACTTGGTAACACCCTATTTCTGAAAATTGGGGATTTTTGAAAATTTATTATTTTTATTATTTATTAGTGGTATTTTAGTCATGGTGTGATTTTCTGGTGAATTTAGTTAAGTTAAACCATTTCTAAAGTCATGCTAAGTCATGACTTATGACTTTGTGATTTTGGTTAGTATAACTTAGTGTAAACCCTAGTTTCTCTAACCTAGAAGTTGCCATGACCATGAGAACTTGACCATAGGCTTAGAATATCATTTTGGTGATTTTTAGCCATAGGGGTATTTTGGTAATTTCTAGGAAATTATTGGGTTTAAGGTTGGATTAGTGAGAAATTACTATTCATGGACTTCTTAATTAGTGACTTGCTAATCCCTAACCTAATTACCCTAATCCATAGGTTAGCTACTAACCTAGAATGGCTAAGGATGATATTTTCATTTAGTTAAAGGAAGGGAAAATATCTACATTCACCTTTATAGATATTTTGCTTAAATTGTGCAAAATATCAATTAATTGTCACATAAGTCTTTCTCTTAGCCTAGAAGTAAAACCACACCATGCCACCCTAGTCCTAGGCCATACTTGGCCGGCCAAGGCACCCCCCCTTTGGGTTGATCATTCTATATATATTGGTTCATTTCTTTGCATTTAAATTTACATGTTTAAACCATCAAAATAGCCTTTCCTTGAAAAATCCACAACTCTCACCATAGTGATCCAAATCACTTCAAACTTCTTGCATTGGGTTCCTACAATCTAGAGGGAGCTAAGGGAGGCTAGCAATCAAGAATTTGGAGGCTTTTGTCATCATCAAGTTGAAGAACAACACCCCCTCTTCTTTGAATTTCCTTGAAATTCACCAATAGGTAAATTTCCACAAACCTAGTCAAATTCCTATTTTTCTTTCATAGATGCATTCATATAGGGGTAACAATATTGTGGGTAAAGTTTGGTAGGATTTTGATGTGTTTTGGTGTCGTGTTGGACACGTATCCTACTAGTCTAGAACCCTAATTTTACTCACTGTTTGAGCACTGTCATTGTGTATTTTGATCACTGTTTTTCCAAACTCTTTGAACAAAAACCTAGCCTAACTAACCCTAACCCTAATCCTATGTCACTGGACACAATTCGACTTGTGTCGTGTCCAAATTTGGACACACGAGCTCTCGGGACACAGGGCAGTACACAGGAATTGTGTCCTGCTGCCACAGTGTCCCCACGCACTGTAGAAGCCACGTGGACACGCCAAAATTGGCACGGAGCACGGGGCAATGACTGATAGGTCATCCCCAAAGTTTGGGATGACCTCGTGTCGTGTCGGACACGGAATCGACCCCGCAAGGGTCGTTCTAAACACTGTGTACACACGCACAGACACTGTACTTTGAACGTGTCGTGTCCACTGTACACGACACGTGGACACTTGGTACTGACATGGACACGAAGCCTGTATGTAGGCGAACACATTGGACACAACCACGTGGTGTTACGTGTCCCGTGTCGCGAACACGAGACACGCGAAAACGCTGACACGCAGTCTGAACACGTAATTTAGGGCTTCTGATACGTGTGTCGTGTCCCCTCTACACAACACGTGGACACGTATCAGGCCCATGGACACGAAGCCCAACCCTAGGCGCACCTTCGGGCACGAGCACGAGGCCTGTGTCGCTTTGTGTCGTGTCCTAGACCCCTATTGGTTTTACACTGTGTCAGTTAAACCTAATTTACCCGGGTGACTTTAAATCCTTGTGGACACGCCGTGTCGTGTCGTGGCACCGTGTCAGGCTACTAGGGACCTAGTCTAACCTAGGGGCTGTCATTACCAACCGAGCTTGGGTCACCTTAGTTCGGTTTAGGTGATGTTTGAACTAACCCAAGTTGGGTTTTCACTGTCCAATTTCCAGTTTTCTGGAAATTCCAGATTTTCGCAAAATCGATTTTTGAATCGATTTTGCTATTGATTTTTGCATTGTATTAGTGTATTTTAATGTGTATATGTGTAGTATATGTATATTTGAGGGTGTGGGTCGAATTTGAGGGGATTTGGATGTGTGTGTGTATAGTTATGTATATATACATATCTATGTATATATGTTATGTGTGTGTGTGTTTGGGGGTTTGATTGTGGGTTCCAGGTTCTGGAATTTCCCCCCCTGTCTGATCTCTCACTCTTCCTCACAGTCTCTCTCTCTCACTGTCTCACTATCTCTAACTCTCTCTCTCTCTATTTCACTCTCTCTCTTTCCTCTCTCTATATATGATATATATATATGATATATATTTTGTGTTAGATATATACATAGTGTTATATATATATATATGTAGGGTTGGGTATTATATATAGGTATTTCCATATTAATATATAGTTAGGCCTATATATATATATATATATATATATATGTATAGCCTTAGTTATAGGTTTATGTGAAAACCTAGACAATGGCCTATGGCCAAGAGCAATGGCCTATGGCCTAAGTGACTAGCCCATAGTCTTGGGACCAACCCCATTGACCTAATGACCTAAAAAAACCCAACATGTTGACCCTTGTTGACTAAGGGTTGACCAAAGTCAACATTAGGTCAAGTTTGACCTAGTTAACCTAGAAATGTCTAGGAATGACCTAAATAACTAGTTTAACATTGTTTGACCTAACTTGGACTAGTGTTGACCTAGCCTTGACTTAGAGTTGACCAAGAGTTGACTTTTGACCAGTTTGACCTAGAATCATGTAGTATGCATTGTATACTTTATTTTTATCATTGTGGATACATTGTGACCTGTGTTGCTCTGACTAGGAGCCACACACCTCTCCTCAGGCAGTATATCTTCTTCAGACATTCAGTTATCAGGCGAGTACATTCTCTGACCGTTTCATATTTGCCTGGATTTATATTCTTGCTCTAGATTACTTTACTTGATGCTGACACGATTGTTATCACGGATTGGTACTATATGGATCTTTTCATGAGATGTTATCCCCCTCGGGAGCATCAGATACGGCATGTTTGTGCTTTTCACGAATCATCATGTATCTCTATGCTTTCATAGATTCACGAATCGCTTGTGACTCATGTACTCTCATGCTCACAGAGCCTCTCATGAATCTCCCATTTATGGGCTTATCACGAATCTTAACGTAACCTGAATGGATCCTTGTGTATTGATTGGGGATGGGGGAGTGGAAATAGTCATGTGGATATTACCCCAGTAGCTGTAGTCATGAATCACTTCTAGCTGTAGTCATGAATCTCCTATGCCATTTCACATGTCTATATTTTACTCTGACTCACTAGACACTGCTAGTTCTCTATATACAGTAGATATTCCTTTACAGCTATCTCTTTTGCTACATGTATCTTCCTTCAGCAGTTCCTGTATTTTACTCTATTGCATGCTTTATATCTCCTATCATTCTATGCACTGCGTGAGATGTATTGTGCTCGTTCCCGTCCTGATTGGACCTGTTGAAATATTACAGAGGATGAGGAGGAGGCCCTGGTGTCTACCTATTATGGAGCAGGACTAGATGATACTTATGTTGTGGACCCTCAGCAGGATCCACCTGCAGCTGAGGAGGATGTTCCAGTAGTCTAGACCAGTTTAGTCTAGGCAGTCTTCCTATTTGTCTTTTGTCTCACATCTGAGTTGTATTTTGAGATGTTGAGTTATGTAGACTTTCAGTCTTTGTATTATGAGTTGACATTCTGGATGTTATATATCTTAGACACTTAGTCTTATTTCATCTATGCTATGGTTCTCTTTGAGTTACTATCTATCTTCTGTCTTTCGTTCTTCTACCCTAGATGTGATTGAGATGTATATTGTTATGTCACCTCCATTCGGAGAGTATAAACTGTACAGGTACTTTGGTATTGTTAGATGATTGACCTAGGACAGCGTTCTACCGCCGACACTGCGGCGTAGGCTGGACGTACCCACTTCTCGTGCCCTTACTCTAGGGTGCGGGTCGTGACACGTTTTTAGTGGTGGCCCATGCAGGTCTCGAGTTTATGTAGTGGTATTCGAACTAGAGTATCACTACAGCCTGCGATAGGATTTAAGGAATAGGCTTAGAGAGAGTGGATACTCAATCACAAATTAGGAAAAATTTCCATGGATTTGAATCTACTGACTTTTGTTCAAATCTATATAATCTACTTCATATTGTCCTTTGATACTATCATCCTTGTACCGTTATTGACTTCCTTATTGATCTGTCTTCAGGATGGTGGAGACACGATCGCAGCGTCTCGGTCCAGGTGATACCACTGAGAGGTCTGCCACCTCTCGTCCAGCTCACCAGGACCCGGGGACTGCAGCTCCCCATACTCCAGCTCATGTGGGAGCTTCTGCCCCAGTTGGGGGTGCACCTCTTACTATTCAGGGGGTCATTCCAGCTACTCCAGACATGCCTCCCCCGCAGTTTCGTCAGCCTCAGTTTCAGCCGGAGTATCAGCAGCAGCAGCAGTACCAGCAGGGGTACCAGCAGCAGATGCCATCTGGGTATGTGGATGCTGCACAGATGTTCTCCTACTTCCAGCAGTTTCTCGAGTCGCACCAGACCCAGACTCAGCGTCAGACGACGGCTTTTACCAGAGGCATTGATGATGTCCATCAGCTGGCCACGGCGACGATAGAGAGGTTGGCAGCCCAGCCACAGGGAGGATCAGGACAGCCGCAGCAGCAGAAGATTCCGGGCATACAGGACTTCAAGAAGATGAACCCCAGGGACTTCTTGGGGACTGAGGGGATTCTTTATGCTGATGACTGGATCGAGCACATCGAGGAGATCTTCCGACTGGCGGAGATACCAGCCGGACTCCAGGTGGAGGCAGCAGCTAGCCAGATGCGGGATCTTGCCCGTACCTGGTATCAGACGGACCCGAGAGTAGGTACTCCAGGGCAGGCATGGAGAGCTTTCAAGGAGCTCTTCAAGGGGAAGTTTTTCCCAGATCAGGCAGTCGGCGCTTTGGAGACACAGTTCGAGAACCTGGTTCAGGGGAACCAGACCGTAGAGGAGTACGCCGGTGAGTTTTTGCCGGTTGAGCAGATTCGTGGAGGGCCTTAGCGAGGCAGCGAAGGTGAGGAGGTTCAGGAAGGGCTTGGTCAAGGAAGTCAAGTCCTTGACCAAGAGTGAGAGGAGTGCCACATTTGAGGATATTCTAGCAGGAGCGATGGCGGCTGAGGATGATCTTGAGCTGAAGCTCAAGAGGGGCCGTGATACACAGGGAGCAGGCAGCAGTGGAGGTCAGGCCAAGAGGCCTCACTATCAGCAGCAGCAGAGGCAGCCACAGCAGTATCAACAGCCGAGGCAGCAGCAGCAGGTCCCGAGACAGCAGACTACCAGTTGTCCCTACTGTAAGAAATCGGGACATGGATGGGGAGAGTGCAGGAAGAGGCTGGGCTCGTGCCTACTATGTGGGCAGCGGACCACCAGCTGAGGGAGTGTTCCCAGTACACAGGCAGAGTAGCACAGGGAGCAGCACCAGGAGCAGGAGCCAAGGCTCCGGTAGGACAGCAGCAGAGAGGACCATTACAGCCACAGCAGCAGAGATTTTTGCAGTTCCAGCAGCAGGCTGGAAGGGGTCAGCAGGGGCGTGCTTACGCCATGACAGTTGAGGATGCTCAGGCAGTTGGCGATGTGCTTGCAGGTTCTGTTATTCTAAATTCCATTCCCACCTTGCTTCATTATATCTATCTTAAAATCCAATTCCATCTGCTCCTACCTGTTCTTTATTAGTGATCAGTTTTGACCTGTTAGTTCTTTGATTTTGTCGATTGTTGTTGTTTCTTCATCTCTTACATAGGAGTAGGAGTAGGAGTAGGAGTAGGAGTAGTTTAGTTGTTAATATAATTCTTGACTAAACTCTTTTGTCAAGAATTTTCTCTAAATAAATTAGTGTATATATATGTTATGCCTTTTTGATATAGTATCTCTGACCATAGAATGGTAACCCTTTTAGCCCTGTGATTTATTGTTTCCTTATCTTCCTAGTCTATACCTATGACCAGGACTGTCCCACCTAACCTGTCCTTTACACTACTATTCATCATGATTTTTGGTTCAATTTAGGCCATAGACTTTTTTTTTTTCCACTCTGAATTATGATCATCGTAGGTACATTACCGTGACTTTTAAATTTGGAGCACAAGACTAGTTGTTTTCTCAAAACTGACTTCACATACATGACCTAGACATGACATACTACACCTTATGACCTAAAACTGCCAGCCAATTTTTGGACATGACCCAGTATAGGTCTACTACCCATATTTTGCTTGTTGACCTTGTATGTTGCCTAGGTAGTGGCTTCGTCCTTGATTGTTGGAGGTTTGACCTAGAAGGAGTACGACCATCTAAATTTCGAGGACGAAATTATTTTAAGGTGGGTAGACTTGTAACACCCTATTTCTGAAAATTGGGGATTTTTGAAAATTTATTATTTTTATTATTTATTAGTGGTATTTTAGTCATGGTGTGATTTTCTGGTGAATTTAGTTAAGTTAAACCATTTCTAAAGTCATGCTAAGTCATGACTTATGACTTTGTGATTTTGGTTAGTATAACTTAGTGTAAACCCTAGTTTCTCTAACCTAGAAGTTGCCATGACCATGAGAACTTGACCATAGGCTTAGAATATCATTTTGGTGATTTTTAGCCATAGGGGTATTTTGGTAATTTCTAGGAAATTATTGGGTTTAAGGTTGGATTAGTGAGAAATTACTATTCATGGACTTCTTAATTAGTGACTTGCTAATCCCTAACCTAATTACCCTAATCCATAGGTTAGCTACTAACCTAGAATGGCTAAGGATGATATTTTCATTTAGTTAAAGGAAGGGAAAATATCTACATTCACCTTTATAGATATTTTGCTTAAATTGTGCAAAATATCAATTAATTGTCACATAAGTCTTTCTCTTAGCCTAGAAGTAAAACCACACCATGCCACCCTAGTCCTAGGCCATACTTGGCCGGCCAAGGCACCCCCCCCCTTTGGGTTGATCATTCTATATATATTGGTTCATTTCTTTGCATTTAAATTTACATGTTTAAACCATCAAAATAGCCTTTCCTTGAAAAATCCACAACTCTCACCATAGTGATCCAAATCACTTCAAACTTCTTGCATTGGGTTCCTACAATCTAGAGGGAGCTAAGGGAGGCTAGCAATCAAGAATTTGGAGGCTTTTGTCATCATCAAGTTGAAGAACAACACCCCCTCTTCTTTGAATTTCCTTGAAATTCACCAATAGGTAAATTTCCACAAACCTAGTCAAATTCCTATTTTTCTTTCATAGATGCATTCATATAGGGGTAACAATATTGTGGGTAAAGTTTGGTAGGATTTTGATGTGTTTTGGTGTCGTGTTGGACACGTATCCTACTAGTCTAGAACCCTAATTTTACTCACTGTTTGAGCACTGTCATTGTGTATTTTGATCACTGTTTTTCCAAACTCTTTGAACAAAAACCTAGCCTAACTAACCCTAACCCTAATCCTATGTCACTGGACACAATTCGACTTGTGTCGTGTCCAAATTTGGACACACGAGCTCTCGGGACACAGGGCAGTACACAGGAATTGTGTCCTGCTGCCACAGTGTCCCCACGCACTGTAGAAGCCACGTGGACACGCCAAAATTGGCACGGAGCACGGGGCAATGACTGACAGGTCATCCCCAAAGTTTGGGATGACCTCGTGTCGTGTCGGACACGGAATCGACCCCGCAAGGGTCGTTCTAAACACTGTGTACACACGCACAGACACTGTACTTTGAACGTGTCGTGTCCACTGTACACGACACGTGGACACTTGGTACTGACATGGACACGAAGCCTGTATGTAGGCGAACACATTGGACACAACCACGTGGTGTCACGTGTCCCGTGTCGCGAACACGAGACACGCGAAAACGCTGACACGCAGTCTGAACACGTAATTTAGGGCTTCTGATACGTGTGTCGTGTCCCCTCTACACAACACGTGGACACGTATCAGGCCCATGGACACGAAGCCCAACCCTAGGCGCACCTTCGGGCACGAGCACGAGGCCTGTGTCGCTTTGTGTCGTGTCCTAGACCCCTATTGGTTTTACACTGTGTCAGTTAAACCTAATTTACCCGGGTGACTTTAAATCCTTGTGGACACGCCGTGTCGTGTCGTGGCACCGTGTCAGGCTACTAGGGACCTAGTCTAACCTAGGGGCTGTCATTACCAACCGAGCTTGGGTCACCTTAGTTCGGTTTAGGTGATGTTTGAACTAACCCAAGTTGGGTTTTCACTGTCCAATTTCCAGTTTTCTGGAAATTCCAGATTTTCGCAAAATCGATTTTTGAATCGATTTTGCTATTGATTTTTGCATTGTATTAGTGTATTTTAATGTGTATATGTGTAGTATATGTATATTTGAGGGTGTGGGTCGAATTTGAGGGGATTTGGATGTGTGTGTGTATAGTTATGTATATATATACATATCTATGTATATATGTTATGTGTGTGTGTGTTTGGGGGTTTGATTGTGGGTTCCAGGTTCTGGAATTTCCCCCCCTGTCTGATCTCTCACTCTTCCTCACAGTCTCTCTCTCTCACTGTCTCACTATCTCTAACTCTCTCTCTCTCTATTTCACTCTCTCTCTTTCCTCTCTCTATATATGATATATATATATGATATATATTTTGTGTTAGATATATACATAGTGTTATATATATATATGTAGGGTTGGGTATTATATATAGGTATTTCCATATTAATATATAGTTAGGCCTATATATATATATATATATGTATAGCCTTAGTTATAGGTTTATGTGAAAACCTAGACAATGGCCTATGGCCAAGAGCAATGGCCTATGGCCTAAGTGACTAGCCCATAGTCTTGGGACCAACCCCATTGACCTAATGACCTAAAAAAAACCTAACATGTTGACCCTTGTTGACTAAGGGTTGACCAAAGTCAACATTAGGTCAAGTTTGACCTAGTTAACCTAGAAATGTCTAGGAATGACCTAAATAACTAGTTTAACATTGTTTGACCTAACTTGGACTAGTGTTGACCTAGCCTTGACTTAGAGTTGACCAAGAGTTGACTTTTGACCAGTTTGACCTAGAATCATGTAGTATGCATTGTATACTTTATTTTTATCATTGTGGATACATTGTGACCTGTGTTGCTCTGACTAGGAGCCACACACCTCTCCTCAGGCAGTATATCTTCTTCAGACATTCAGTTATCAGGCGAGTACATTCTCTGACCGTTTCATATTTGCCTGGATTTATATTCTTGCTCTAGATTACTTTACTTGATGCTGACACGATTGTTATCACGGATTGGTACTATATGGATCTTTTCATGAGATGTTATCCCCCTCGGGAGCATCAGATACGGCATGTTTGTGCTTTTCACGAATCATCATGTATCTCTATGCTTTCATAGATTCACGAATCGCTTGTGACTCATGTACTCTCATGCTCACAGAGCCTCTCATGAATCTCCCATTTATGGGCTTATCACGAATCTTAACGTAACCTGAATGGATCCTTGTGTATTGATTGGGGATGGGGGAGTGGAAATAGTCATGTGGATATTACCCCAGTAGCTGTAGTCATGAATCACTTCTAGCTGTAGTCATGAATCTCCTATGCCATTTCACATGTCTATATTTTACTCTGACTCACTAGACACTGCTAGTTCTCTATATACAGTAGATATTTCCTTTACAGCTATCTCTTTTGCTACATGTATCTTCCTTCAGCAGTTCCTGTATTTTACTCTATTGCATGCTTTATATCTCCTATCATTCTATGCACTGCGTGAGATGTATTGTGCTCGTTCCCGTCCTGATTGGACCTGTTGAAAATATTACAGAGGATGAGGAGGAGGCCCTGGTGTCTACCTATTATGGAGCAGGACTAGATGATACTTATGTTGTGGACCCTCAGCAGGATCCACCTGCAGCTGAGGAGGATGTTCCAGTAGTCTAGACCAGTTTAGTCTAGGCAGTCTTCCTATTTGTCTTTTGTCTCACATCTGAGTTGTATTTTGAGATGTTGAGTTATGTAGACTTTCAGTCTTTGTATTATGAGTTGACATTCTGGATGTTATATATCTTAGACACTTAGTCTTATTTCATCTATGCTATGGTTCTCTTTGAGTTACTATCTATCTTCTGTCTTTCGTTCTTCTACCCTAGATGTGATTGAGATGTATATTGTTATGTCACCTCCATTCGGAGAGTATAAACTGTACAGGTACTTTGGTATTGTTAGATGATTGACCTAGGACAGCGTTCTACCGCCGACACTGCGGCGTAGGCTGGACGTACCCACTTCTCGTGCCCTTACTCTAGGGTGCGGGTCGTGACACCTGGGCGGCCACCCGCCGCCGTCGCCGTCGCCGCGTGAGCCGGAGGCGGCCAGGAGCGCGCGCGTGTGGATTCAGCGGTGACAGCAGTCGCACACAAGTGCGCCGACTTCCAGGTCAACTTTCTCCCTCCATGTTTGATCGTTTCACAATCTACGAATTCCTACGCGTAGAAGATATGACCCCCTAGAGATCCTAACAAGTAGAATCTAACATGGTCGAGCCATCGATTCACAAAATCGATCCAAAATCAATGAAAAATCGTTGATAAAACAGTTTAGAATGCCATGTTCGGAGATCGATTCCGATCGATCCAGTAACCGTTTAGAAATTCTACTTGAACACAGTTATAGACCACATATAGAACTCTAAAACCCTTTAGATAGATTAATTTTTCGTTCACTGTATAAAGAATAAATGGATAGTAAAGTTACGAAAAAATCTGTTTTTATAAATATAGAAAATAGGAAAATTTGTCCGAGACGACGTGCGTTCCGTCAATCCGGGTGACGTGGTCGAGAACCGAAGGCATCGAAAGGTGCATAACATCTTCGTGGTCGTGTGGGCTTTGACGGAATTCAAATTGGTCGCGTGTGCGCGACGAATTTGATACGTATCCGTCGAAATTCACCGTATCGGCCTCTGTGCAAATTCTCCAATTACTTTGTGCACGCTCGTCAGATCGAGACGAAACTTGCGCCAACATGACCGTATCATTTTTCTGGTCCAGTATGCCAAGTTTGGTCCAATTCTGAGGCAGTTGATAAAATTACTGTTTTGCGGGCCCCACGGTCCGACTCAACGGGTAATTTTGTGCACGGCCTGCCGGAATCCAACTTTGGACATACGGTTGGGTTCGTATCAGAAAAACAGACATGTAGACATATAGTTTGATAATTTTAGAGACCATTGACTCTGGCACGCTTTTCGGTGCAAAGCGGATCCAACGGCGGATACCGTTTTTGCCCGAAATTACCGTTTTGCCCCTGTGTCCAGAATTGGACTTAAGGACAGGCAATCCTAGCTAATTTGACTATTTTGAGAATGATGGTAACATTTATTTCAGCTTTCGGAGACAGTTGTGATGACTTGGACTTTCTGACTTGTTGATTGGCGATACATTGTTGGTTTCCGTGCAACCCCCAGGCAAGTATACCTTGCCGAACATATACAGTATTTACATGGTTTTTCTTTCCTTATTGTAGTCCTTTTTATATTGTCACATGATTCCATATTGTGATTGATTCATCCTTGATTGCTTTACTTGTTCTAGATTACGTGCACGTATAGGATGTTTGACATTGCCACTACCAAAATTTATCGATTTAGCGACGGCCCTATCCGTCGCCAATCCGACGGTAATTACAATTAGCGACCGATAACCGACGGATTTTGGCCAAAAAAATCCGTCGGCAATCAGCTCGTCGCTAATAACGGTCCGTCGCTACGTAGTCGTGAAACGACGGAATAGCGACGGCTTTTCGACTTCACAATACGAAACTTTAGCGACGCGTTTCCGACGGACACTCGTCCATTTCAAATTTTAAGTACTGAACTGTGTAGACAATAGCAACGTAAAATTTCGTCAGTAACCCGTCGTAATAGCGTAACACAGCGTATCGTTCCGTCGCTAAGCCGTCGACGCCTTCGATAACAAAGGACGGATTAGCGACGGTTTTCTGACGGAAAATCCGTCGATCAGCTTCTGGAAATTCATGTCATTTCCAGCAACATGGCGACGGATAAGTCGTCGCTATTCCGTCGATATATATCGACGGAATACGGACAGATTAACCGTCGATCTTGTTCTGGAAATTCTTGGTATTTCCAGAACAAGGGCGACGGATAGGTCGTCGCTATTCCGTCGAACAATGTACCATACCGACGGATAATCCGTCGACCATCCGTCGCTACCTGGAAACATTTTCAAATCTCCAGTTAGCGACGGAATAGCCGTCGAAAAGTAGTCGAAAACTGGTAGTAACCGTCGCAAAACGGTCACAAGTCCGTCGCTAACTGAGAATATTTTGAAAAAAATTACAGCGCTTTCACTTTTCGCAAAAATTTGCATAAACCAAACCAATATATAATGCACACCAATTATCCAACAATCACATAGACCAAATATATTATGCACACCAATTATCCAAGAATCACATAGACCAAATATGCACATACGAATTTAATGCACACCAATTATCCAGGAATCATATAGACCAAACCAAATTAATATAAAATTGACATCAATTATCCGGAAGAGTAACCTAATTCCTATGTGTTTTAAGTGTAAGAACGGATGGCTCAGAACACAACCCAAAATTCATTCTAGCATACATTAGTGTGAATCATCTATATTCTGTATACATATCGTGTAGTATATGTTCTTATCGTATCTAGTATCTGAAGGATATAACAGAATCAAGATGAACTCACTTAATATAATACTAAGACATCATCTACTACTATATAAGATATAGTGATAGGTTGTCGTATCATCATTGCCGAGGGACGAGGGTCGGAAGACAGTCAACTTTATCTACGGCTACATAGTTTCTGCCTTGCCAGTCGAATAGCTGCAGGGACTATGTCCAGATCACCATGTCGTACCGTAGATTAATGCAAATGGAGCTGAAAATATCCGTCGCTAACCGGTAACTAGTCCGTCGCTAACTGAGATTGTCACATACATATATGTATATCACAGCAAGATGTATAGATATATACATCTATACAGAAGCACACAACTGATAGAACTCGTACTGTCCTTGAGACAGTGAACATATATATACACCATGAATCCAAACCCCATATTCATATTTACTAATCCAAACACCACCAAACTAATGGAACACCCAATATGGATAACACATTATTTAGCCAATATATAAACTCAGATGAATTTGAGAAGCAAAGCCACCCGCCGTCCCCGACCAAAGCCCGCCGCCCCAAGCCCGCCGCCCAGTCCAGTAGTTCGGTTGCATATATATATGAAGAGTGCTTACGGCTGTGCGTCGGTTACAAATAGCCCCGACGCCCCCGCCCCAAGCCAGCCGCCCAGCCCCCGACGCTGCCGCCCCAAGCCCACCGCCCAGCCCCCGACCCAAGCCAGCCGCCCAGCCACCGACGCCCCAAGCCCACCGCGCAGCCCCCGACCCAAGCCAGCTGCCCAGCCCCCGACGCCCCAAGCCCACCGTCCAGCCCCCAACCCCAAGCCCGCCTTCCAGACCCCGACGCCCCCGCCCCAAGCCTACCGCCCAGACCCCGTCCCAAGCCAGCCGCCCAGCCCCCGACGCCCCAATCCCAAGCCTGCCTCCCAGACCCCGACGCCCCCGCCCCAAGCCTACCGCCCAGACCCCGCCCCAAGCCAGCCGCTCAGCCCTCGACGCCGCCGCCCCAAGCCCACTGCCCAGCCCCCGACCCAAGCCAGCCGCCCAGCCACCGAAGCCCTAGCCCCAAGCCCGCCTCCCAAACCCCGACGCCCCCGCCCCAAGCCCACCGCCCAGCCCCCGACCCAAGCCAGCCGCCCAGCCCCCGACGCCCCCGCCCCAAGCCAGTCGCCCAGCCCCCGACGCCGCCGCCCCAAGCCCACCGCCCAGCCCCCGATCCAAGCCAGCCGCCCAGCCCCCGACGCCACAACCCCAAGCCCGCCTCCCAGACCCCGAGAGAGAGAGAGAGAGGGGGTTACCTTCGGAAGAGAGAGAGGAGAGGACGCCGACGCCGACGCCGATCACCGAAGCCGACACCGGCGAGATAGAGAGAGAGAGAGAGAGAAGAGAGAGTGAATTTGGGGGGAATGCGAAAAGTTTCCCCCGCCGTTTCATTTAAAGTCTGGTACGTATATATAGCGACTGAATAGCGACGGAAGAAAACCCGTCGCCACGTAGTCGCCATGTTTGATACGTGCCGACTGAATATCCGTCGCTACGTAGTCGAAGATATGTCCCGCCAATTCTCTACACAATTCCTGCCAAATAATCGACTACATAGCGACGACTGGAGATCCGTCGCTATAATTCCGACAGTCTAGCGATGGACGTACGACCTTTCCTCCCCCTAAAATTAAAATAATAAATGGCAAAGGCGTGTAGTCGGTACTCAGTCGCTGAGCGGCCACGAAGCCGTCCCTAACACCGACGAAAAATTACCGTCGCTAAATATCCGTCGCTAATTGAGTGTATTTTGGTAGTGTACTAGAATATTGGTCTCTTTGTGTTACCCTTTTCTCGTGATTGAGTTGTCAGTTTCTATATATGTCCTTGACCATTCTCGACTGGGAGTATCTTACATTGTACTACAGTTGAGACATACTATAGCTTAGGAGTATCTTACATTGTACTACGACCTATAGCATATATTGATTGATTGATTGACTTGACTTGCAACACTATAAATTGGGAGTATCTTACATTGTACTACGATTTATAGGAGTCTACTTGACTTTGTATCCTTTAGGAGAGGAGATCGATACTAGAATTGGCTAATCTTGACTGGGATTATCTTGCATTGTATTACAGTCAAAATCTACTATAGATTGGGAGTATCTTGTATTGTACTACAAGCTATAGAGGTTAATCGATTGATTAGTAGCCAAGTCTAGTATTACATTTCCTCACGACTTGTCGTCCTTAGATGTTCTTCTTGCAGTGTTCTTATCCTCCACACCTGTTATTTACTGTCATATTAGTAGGCATGTTTTATGTATCTTGCTAGTCCTCTGAGGACCTGATGATCTCTTCAGGTAGCTGATTGCACAGAGTTAGTTAGCTGAGCATGTGGTAGTTGACTTCATATGCATGATTCAGGTATTTTGTTAGTATTATTGATTTACTATCTTTCTCGTGCTTTTATTATATATCCTGCTTATCAGCTTAGCTTTATAGACTCATATTATTCTTAGAGTCTAATCGGACAATATGCTAATAGGCTGCAGACCATGACCCATAATTGTTCATTCGTGTTTCGTATATTTATTGTGGATTGAGATATAGATTTGTTTGCCATGATTTGGCAGTATACCATGACCTTGACAGCTTATACGTACTCGAGTCGGGCTGGAGTCCGCTCGATACGTAGCTGGCTTGCTCACGAGCTCGCGTCCGAAAAGCGGGTGTGGCTCGTGTCAAAGGGTCGGTACGAGGACTCGGAGTGTTACCATTGTGGCAAGAAGGGCCACATCAAGCGGAACTGTTTCGCTTGGAGGAGAGAGAAAAAAAGGGCGATAAGGGGAAGCAAAATGTGAACACTACAGCGGCGACCTCGATACATGGAGGCGATGTGATCGTCGTAGGTGATGAGATTATCACAAACCTCGCATGCGATGACAATTCTTGGCTGGTGGAGTCAGGGACTTCAACGCATATATCTCACAATAGGGCACTATTTGCCACTTACACGACATGCGACTGTGGAGTGTTGAAGATGGGCAATGGAGATGTGTCGAAGGCGGTTGCCGTTGGAGATGTGCATTTGAGAACAAAGACGGGTGCAGTTCTTGTTCTCAAAGATGTTCGTCATGTCCCTAACATCCGTTTCAACTTGGTGTCGGTTGGAAGGTTGGATGACGAGGAATTCTTCAGTCTCTTCGGGAATAGTCAGTGGAAGCTTTCCAGAGGTTCGATGGTGATTGTCAGAGGAAGCAAGAAGTCCGGTCTCTACTATATGGAGGGGAGTGCACAGGGAGCACAGGAGGTGAACGCCGTCAGTGATGCGTCTACCGAGTTGTGGCACAGGCGGCTCGGCCATATCAGCGAGAAGGAGATGAGCTACTTGGTGAACAGGAAGGTAATTCCAGGGCTCAAGTCTACAAAGTTGGAGAAGTGCACATACTGCTTAGCTGGAAAGCACAATAGGGTGTCTTTCCAAAGTCACCCAAGTTCAAGAAAACCGGCGTTGCTCGAGTTGATTCACTCGGATGTCTGCGGTCCTATAAAGGAAAAGTCTATTGGTGGTGCATCTTACTTTGCAACTTTTATTGATGACTGTTTCAGGAAGGTTTGGGTCTATGCCTTAAAGACCAAGGATCAGGTGCTGCCTAATTTCAAAGAGTTTCAGGCCTCTGTTGAAAGAGAGACGGAAAAGAAGTTATTGTGTGTTCGGTCCGACAACGGTGGCGAATACATTGGTCCCTTTGATGCTTATTGCAGAGAGCAAGGGATAAGACACCAGAAGACTCCGTCCAAGACACCTCAGCTCAATGGTGTAGCGGAGCGCATGAACAGGACACTGATGGAGAGGGTGCGATGTTTGCTGTCAGAAGCAAACTTGTCGGACAGTTATTGGGGTGAGGCTCTTCTCACAGCTGCTTATGTTATTAATTTATCTCCTAGTGCTCCTTTGTAGGGTGATGTGCCTGACAAAGTATGGTACGGCAATGAGCCGTCATACAATCACCTATGAGTGTTTGGTTGTAAGGCCTTCGTGTAACGCCCCAGTCCCAAAATATGTAGGACTAGGAACGTGAACATGCCAGCTATATTCATACGAAGTACACTCCAATATATAAAATCCTCGTATGAATACATAAGCTGTAAAATGCAGTAGAACCATAACTAATCTCATCCACACAAAATAAATGAATAAAAGATATCATATAATGATGATGAATTGTCTTGATACGATATGTCGTGCGGAGACAAATCTACTACCAACAAAATAAAAGAAATACAAGATATACAAAAGAATAATTTTTGGCGAGCGAAGCGAAGACGATCCAAGTGAAGTCATCCTCGAAGAAATGGTGATGAACACGGCTAGAGCTAGAACACCTGCGAAAGATAATAGCACACACCTGGCGAGATAACCAGGTCCTCAGAGGGACGTAACAAGACACATAATATTATGCCATATAAACTGAATAAATATTGCTCAAATAAATAAGTCAATCGAATTATAACATGGTCCAATATGCACCTATTGAACAAGCGTACCATCCCTCCAACCAAACAAGGACAGGAGATGGTAAACTAATTCACGGTGACGTATCTTTCCATGCTATTAATCCAATATGGTATTCGGACCCCAACAAGGTTCAATACCTTTTCATCGAAGTAGTAAGTCACACCTATAACCAAACAAGGACAAGATGTAACAAACTAATCTGCGACAAGTTATTGCTCCAAGCCACGGTCAGATACAAGTACCCAAACCAAAAGTACTCGTACCTAACGGATAAGGTAGCCTGACGTTCTAAGTGAAATGTAGTTAAGAATAATCCTTCCTACGCATGGGCCCTGGCTGAATAGGATCGGCATAGTCCCCCCTTGGGGCACTAGAGGCCCAATCAAGAAGAGCATAACGTTCCGCAGAACGTCAGTGGCCGTCAGTAATCATGGGTAAGCTGACCCACGTCTCCGACGGAGCTCACGGGTTACAAAAGAAAAAGTGCATCGAAGCCCATACGCTAAGGAATTGTCCTCCCCGCCCAATGCCTACTATGTTGTATACACAACATTAACCTCTATAACCGCTAAGTCAAACTAGCATGCAATTCTATTAGCGGTTATTCCTATCGCACGGCTTGTACGTACGGGTGGCCAGCCAATCACGCACTTCCGTGTTCTACATGCGACACACAACTTCGTGGTACAACGTGTCAAGGCCATGAATGCAACACACAAAGGTGGTCCCTTAAATCTAGGTTTAATGTGTAAGAAAAATAATACATAGCAAGAATATAAATGAACAGTAAGTTCTAACAGGTTATGCCATGTATTACAGTTTATTTTGTATAAAGAAAATAATGAACAATGCATGAAATATGAGCTAAAATAAGTAAACAGCAAATGGCAAGGTGTCTTGCCTGGTAGGACGCCTGGTGTGCTTCGATGATCAAGGTGGCACGAACTACAAATTCGATATAATAACTATACATGGTGACCTCAGGTGGTGGCACGGACAGTTCCATTGGGTCCAGGAGGGTCAAATTAGTTAGGGTCAATAGGTGGAAGGAAGGAATTGGCAAAGGAATGGAAGATCGGGATTAGTCACGGTCAAAAGAATAGAAGAAAATTTGAAAATATATATATATATGTTTTTAGAAAATGCTAATAGTCCTTGAAAATGAAATATATATTATCAACCAAATTTTTTTTTAGGTAGTTAATAAAAATTGTTTTAGGTCAAAAACTATACTTTGCTTAGAAAAAAATATTTTACATCACTACTAGAAAATATATATGGTAATTTAAAACTATATCTAGAAATATATTTTTAGATGAATATTATTTAACTATAATTTGAAAACTATTTATTAGTCAAAATATGCCTTCAAATAATTACTCAAAAAAAATTGAAAGTCGTTTTAGAGCAAAAACTCTATGTTTGGTAAAGATATGTTTTGAGGTAGAAAAGCTATATACATATATCTATTTATTTTATTTTTTTTGACAGAAATAATATTCACAAATTTTGGAAATTTTTGAAAAATATGATAACTACTCCTTATTAATAAAATATGAAATAATATATAGAATCTAGAAGAAGTAAGCTTTTTAGGACAGTAGCCTACTCATAATATACTAGGAATTTAATATCATATATTTTTGAAATTACATGAATGGCCCAAGTCAATTATCTTATGATAATACCTGACTCCTAAAGTAACTGTAAATCCCCCTATTACATGTTTACTAATAACCTTAATATGCATAAAAGTATCAATACTGGTGAAAGAGAAACAAAAAGAAAGAAAAATCCAAACAATAACAACAAAAGCCACAAAACAGCAATATAACATAACATAAGAAACAACCAAAATATATAAAAAATAATAAATAATAAAGAGAACACGAATGAGGACAGATACAAGTACTCAAACCAAAAGTATATCCATAAAATATATCCATAAAATTTCAAATCATGGTTTAAATTGCAACCATAATTTCGAAATATATTTTTCCAAAAATACTATTAATAATAATTTCAAAAATTATATTATTTATTTAAAAAATAAACTAATAATTAATTATGAAATATATATGTATGTTCAAATAATATTTACATAAATATACTTTTCTAATATACCATTTTATAGGAAAAATTATTTATTATTATAACTGTATAAATGAAAGGCTTTATAATAAAATAACAAACATGGAAATTTTGGAACAATAACAAAATAATTATTATGTATATTATTTTGAAACCAAAAAAATTTGAAAAATATTATTTTTCAAAAATATGTACGCTCGTACATATTCACACTTGTCGAGCAATTTCGAAAAATAAAATTTTGCGCACGACGTACAATACGACTATGCGACGTACAGTACAAAATTTTAAATCAGTACCAAATTTAATTTAAAAAAATAGTAGAAATTTAGGGGTTTTACATCCTACCCAACTTAAAAGAATTTCGTCCTCGAAATTAAGAATTGTAGGGGGGCGAGAAGACACAAGGGGGTATCGATGGGGAACAAACAATGATAATGTTTCAACAAAATCATGTTGTAAGAAATCGTGATCTAAATCATAGAATAATACGGTATGGTCATAATCGATAGGAAGGCTAGAGGAAGTTCTAGCATAACGCCTTCGTCCTTCTAAAATAGGTGAAGGAGAAAGCAATAAGGAGTTCAAAAAGGCGATATTATCGAGTATGAATACGTGGTTCAAGGACGACCGAATAATTCAAAAGGAGTTGCCAAGGCAATCGTGGATGGGACTCTAAAGGACAAGTTTAGCTATGTCCCAATCTACGTAGAACGATAGATAAAAGCGAACCAAAGTGCACTCGGTTGATCAGACCATCATGCACCGGTTCTGACTAGACAATATGTTAGTGGACATGCCCAAATAACATATGTCTTGAAACAAGCTTGATAAAAGAATAAGCTTGCAAAAACTAGGCTACATTAACATCATTAGTCAAGATGGTAAAAACATAGGCACGAGAGATTAAGACTGAACTAAAGAACAAATATGAATCGTCTAAGAGTCATAGGAATCTAAGTCTTGTTTATTCCTATACCATAATTCTACGGTTTTATTGAACAAGGCTTGGTTGACTCAAATGGGTTAAATCTCTCTAGTCTCTATGGTCTAGATAATACTTTTTGTATTTCCTCAATGGTCAAGGGTGTGTTAGGTCGTGGGGTATTCTACCCAACTTAAAGAATTAAGCTAAGGGTGTTTTGGGACAATGTCTAACTAGTAGGGTCATTCTCTACCAAGCACGAAGGGATGATAAGAATAATGATAGAAGGAATCAAGCAAGATGCAATCGATGAGACGGTCAAATATGGAATCGAGGAAAAAGGTCAAGCATGTGGATGAGAGCCTAGACTTCTAATCCTATTCGCAGGCTTGCTTGGTACGGTAAAGTAACCAAACAATTTATCTTGACCTGCATGGGCTACCACAAAAACATGTAACGCCCCAGTCCCAAAATATGTAGGACTAGGAACGTGGATATGCCAGCTGTATTCATATGAAGTACACTCCAATATATAAAATTCTCGTATGAATACATAAGCTGTAAAATGTAGTAGAACCATAACTAATCTCATCCACACAAAATAAATGAATAAAAGATATCATATAATGATGATGAATTGTCTTGATACGATATGTTGTGCGGAGACAAATCCACTACCAACAAAATAAAAAAAATACAAGATATACAAAAGAATTATTTTTGGCGAGCGAAGCGAAGACGACCCAAGTGAAATCATCTTCAAAGAAATGGTGATGAACACGGCTAGAGCTAGAACACCTGCGAAAGACAATAGCACACACCTGGTGAGATAACCAGGTCCTCAGAGGGACGTAACAAGACACATAATATCATGCCATATAAACTGAATAAATATTGCTCAAATAAATAAGTCAATCGAATTATAATATGGTCCAATACGCACCTATTGAACGAGCGTACCATCCCTCCAACTAAACAAGGACAGGAGATGGTAAACTAATTTACGGTGACGTATCTTTCCATGCTATTAATCCAATATGGTATCCGGACCCCAACAAGGTTCAATACCTTCTCATCGAAGTAGTAAGTCACACCTACAACCAAACAAGGACAAGATGTTACGAACTAATCTGCGACAAGTTATTGTTCCAAGCCACGGTCAGATACAAGTACCCAAACCAAAAGTACTCGTACCTAACGGATAAGGTAGCCTGCCGTTCTAAGTGAAATGTAGTTAAGAACAATCCTTCCTACGCATGGGCCCTGGCTGAATAGGATCGGCATAGTCCCCCCTTGGGGCACTAGAGGTCCAATCAATAAGAGCATAACGTTCCACAGAACGTCAGTGGCCGTCAGTAATCATGGGTAAGCTGACCCGCGTCTCCGACGGAGCTCACGGGTTACAAAAGGGAAAGTGCATCGAAGCCCATACGCTAAGGAATTGTCCTCCCCGCCCAATGCCTACTATGTTGTATCCACTACATTAACCTCTATAACCGCTAAGTCAAACGAGCATGCAATTCTATTAAAGGTTATTCCTATCGCACGACTTGTATGTACTGGTGGCCAGCAAATCACGCACTTTCGTGTTCTACATGCGACACACAACTTCGTGGTACAACGTGTCAAGGCCATGAATGCAACACACAAAGGTGGTCCCTTAAATATAGGTTTAATGTGTAAGAAAAATAATACATAGCAAGAATATAAATGAACAGTAAGTTCTAACAGGTTATGCCATGTATTACAGTTTATTTTGCATAAAGAAAATAATAAAAAATGCATAAAATATGAGCTAAAATAAGTAAACAGCAAATGGCAAGGTGTCTTGCCTGGTAGGACGCCTGGTGTGCTTCGATGATCAAGGTGGCACGAACTGCAAATTTGGTGTAATAACTATACATGGTGACCTCGGGTGGTGGCACGGACAGTTCCATTGGGTCCATGAGGGTCAAATTAGTTAGGGTCAATAGATGGAAGGAAGGAATTGGCAAAGGAATAGAAGATCGGGATTGGTCACGGTCAAAAGAATAGAAGAAAATTTGAAAAAAAAATATATATATGTTTTTAGAAAATGCTAATAGTCCTTGAAAATGAAATATATATTATCAACCAAATTTTTTTTAGGTAGTTAATTATAATTGTTTTAGGTCAAAAACTATACTTTGCTTAGAAAAAATATTTTACATCACTACTAGAAAATATATATGGTAATTTAAAACTATATCTAGAAATATATTTTTAGATGAATATTATTTAACTATAATTTGAAAACTATTTATTAGTCAAAATATGCCTTCAAATAATTACTCAAAAAAAATTGAAAGTCGTTTTAGCGCAAAAACTCTATGTTTGGTAAAGATATGTTTTGAGGTAGAAAAGCTATATACATATATTTATTTATTTTATTTTTTTGACAAAAATAATATTCACAAATTTTGGAAATTATTGGAAAATATGATAACTACTCCTTATTAACAAAATATGAAATTATATATAGAATCTAGAAGAAGTAAGCTTTTTAGGACAGTAGCCTACTCATAATATACTAGGAATATAATATCATATATTTTTGAAATTACATGAATGGCCCAAGTCAATTATCTTATGATAATACCTGACTCCTAAAGTAACTGTAAATCCCCCTATTACATGTTTACTAATAACCTTAATATGCATAAAAGTATCAATACTGGTGAAAGAGAAACAAAAAGAAAGAAAAATCCAAACAATAACAACAAAAGCCACAAAACAGCAATATAACATAACATAAGAAACAACCAAAATATATAAAAAATAATAAATAATAAAGAGAACACGAATGAGGACAGATACAAGTACTCAAACCAAAAGTATATCCATAAAATATATCCATAAAATTTCAAATCATGGTTTAAATTGCCACCATAATTTTGAAATATATTTTTCCAAAAATACTATTAATAATAATTTCGAAAATTATATTATTTATTTAAAAATTAAACTAATAATTAATTACGAAATATATATGTATATTCAAATAATATTTACATAAATATACTTTTCTAATATACCATTTTATAGAAAAAATTATTTATTATTATAACTGTATAAATGAAAGGCTTTATAATAAAATAACAAACATGGAAATTTTGGAACAATAACAAAATAATTATTATGTATATTATTTTGAAACCAAAAAAATTAGAAAAATATTATTTTTCAAAAATATGTACGCTTGCACATATTCGCACTCGTCGAGCAATTTCGAAAAATGAAATTTCGCGTACGACGTATAATACGACTATACGACGTACAATACAAAATTTTAAATCAGTACCAAATTTAATAAAAAAATAGTAGAAATTTAGGGGTTTTACACTTCGTGCATGTACCGAAGGACGAGAGGTCCAAACTTGAGCCGAAGACGAGGCGATGCGTCTTTGTCGGCTACGGTCGGGATGAGTTTGGCTATATACTTTACGACCCAGTGGGAAGAAAGCTCTACAGAAGCAGCGACGTGGTATTCGTCGAGGATCAGACCAAGACCAACACTCAGGATTCCAAGACGCCTTCTGAGGCTGAGGAATTGCCTGAGTTAGAGTCATTTCGCTTCGAGCAGTTTCCAGAGGACATCGCAGAGGATTCAATTATGGGAGAGCCAGTACATGGAGTTGCTTCCAACCTTGATCATCAATCTGCTGATGGTGGTCAGGGTGTCCCTCAGGAGGATGAGCATGTCGGGAGGCGGTTCCTGAAGAGGAGGAGGCTGTTGGTATACAGCCAGCACCAGTGGCTCCACTGAGAAGGAGCGACAGAGAGCGTCAACCATCTACGAGATACTCACCGGGTGAGTATGTGCTATTGACTGACGGGGGAGAGCCCGAAAGCTTTACAGAGGCTATGGAAGACGAACACAGGCATGAGTGGATGGAGGCTATGCAGGAGGAGATGAGTTCCTTACACACCAATTCCACTTATAATCTGGTGCGGTTGCCAAAGGGCAAGAAGGATTTGAAGAATCGATGGGTTTTTAGAGTGAAGCAGACGGATGATGCTACTCGCCCTCGATACAAAGCGAGACTGGTAATTAAAGGCTACGGTCAGCAGAAAGGCGTAGATTATGATGAGATCTTTTCGTCTGTCGTCAAGCATTCGTCTATTCGGGTGGTGCTAGCATTGGCAGCCAGTCTCGAGTTGGAGGTCGAGCAGATGGACGTGAAGACGACATTCCTCCACGGTTGTAATGCCCCGCTCCTTGCGAGGCATTTGGTTGGCTTGTTGGATGGGATCGGAATGTTAGACCGTGACTTATGTTGGGAATCAAGAGAGTTGAGATTGATGCAGTCTCTCTGAGCTGGCTAGACGGATTAAGTGTTGGAACGTGGCTCGCTGGTGGAGCTACGCTTAGGGAGAATGTGTGAAAACAGAATAAGAATACCCTTTTATGCAGGCAAGTGGAACTGTCCTCCTTCCTTCTTATTCCTGTATGCTTAATAAATGGAATAACATGATGCTATGAATTGTCCCTAAATGTTCCATATCTTAGTTGCTGAATAATAGAGATGCCTATGTTGAGAATTATTGAAATGAATAAGACATGAATATTGAACTGCTGATTGAATCACACTCGAACTGCTAATATAACTTGATGCCTGAGAATGAATTGATAATGTCCCTTATGTTTAATCTTGATGAAATGAATGAATCACGGAGTAATCGAGATGTTGCATGAATGAGACATGAGAAAAGAACTGGCTATGCTATTAACACAATGAATTGAATGAGACTCTTGAATCATGTACTCTCTGTATAACTGTTGTAAAGAAATGAGATGATGCCTGTTTTGTATAAGCAATGAAATGAATAATAATTTTCCCAATGAAACGAAGGAAAAAGCTGCTTGTCCCTTTGAAATGAATGAAATGTTATTGGTCCTCATTGAGAGGAATGTTATGAGAAATGTGCAATGAATCAATGAATGGAGAATGATGGAGCTTGGGATCATGGAGATCACCAAGTAGAATGCTGGTAATGATTAGTCGTTGAACACGGCTCGGGATTGAGATTAGATGTTGAACTGTTGGCTCTGCTTACTTTCAGTTGCTTTACCATGCATTTGTGTTATCGAGTCGACACGCATTCGCATGGTCATGGACGTACTTGTACAAGTCTGAGTAAGTTTTCTCGAACGGTACCTGGGGCACCGGGACCGATTCGAACCGGGAGGAAACATTGGTCGTGCTATGGTGGCACGAGGTATTACGGAACATTCGGCTAGGCTTGCAACCTATCCTGGAATGGTGCGTCGTAATACCCGTTGGAAAGTCCTTTATGGTACAGTTTCACCAACGACCATGTAGTCAGGATGCATGCTAACGAATGTTTTGTGCAGACAGAGTAAGTATATCATATTATCCTATATTTTTATGCAGGTACAAGGGAGTTGGCTATCGGTAAGAAATCACTTAAATGTGATATACTCAATATATGTGTTGGTTTAACTTGCGTGCTTAACGTGCCAAGTAAATGATGCTATGCGTAGTCTTTCAATATGAGAACCTGCTTAACATGTTAAATTCAGTATGCTAGAAAGATGCCTTGCGATAACCGTTGCTCAAACAAGACATACATGCTAAGTGATGCTTGAAGTGAGAATTGTCATAACATGTTTAAGATGTTAATGTTAACGATGCCTCAATGATGCCTTTTCATGATAACACCTAGTATGCCTCAATGATGCCTTTGTATGATAACACCAAGAATGCTAAATGATATGTCCACATGAATATTGCTAAGAATATGTTTACATGCTTCACTATGATTATTGCCCATGAACTGTAAACTGATGCTAGGTCCCAAGTAGAAAAATTATTCTATTAAATGCTTGCTAAAATCGACCAGTTAGTGTTGGTTTAGGCGAGTGGGTTGGATTCTGCTCGCCAGTACATAGATGATGTGCTGACCCACATTTTGTGGGCAGGTGCTCGTGCTTGGGATATTCTACACACGAAGATTGGCTTGATTGGTCCTGCGGCATCAAAGATTTGTTGGGCATACAGAAGCGCTCCTTGTTCAAGATGATGTCTTCTGTTTATAAAGGGCATAATGTATAGAACATTGTAATCAGTTGTACCAGTGAGTTGTAAGACAAGTTGGTATATCGAGTTGTAATCCAATGTATCAAGTATCAAATGTAAGCTGTATAGCATTGTTCAGTTAGCTTTCAATGTAAAATGAGATGTGTTGTAAGTACTGTACTTCAATACAAGTCTTGTACTCTTCTTCAATTATCAATAAGAGAATAAATTCTGTATATCTCTGTGACTTCAAGTTATCCTTTTATCTCTGCTGCTATAAAGTAACTATTGTGTTTCTATTCAATAAGAAAGATTGTTCTTATTAACTTCAATTTGTCTGCTTCTGCCGCTGCGATGTGTTCCTATTTGAAGATAATCGATTATGTATCATCTTTGCCTTGTACAAGTACAATATCAGACTTGTACGGTATCATGTCCAAGCGAGGACGATCGATTCCAAGAGATAAAATATATGAATAAACGACTCTACGAATCGGGGCGTGATAAATTGGTATCAGAGCACGGCTTTACGTCCTTGGTCTCTTCTTTGATTCCTTTCAAATCAAAGTTGCATCGACGATTAACCAAAGTTGCTTCCGCGATCACTCAACGTTGCTTCCGCGATTAAATCAAAGATTGCTTCTGCGATTATGTTGTTGTTGTTCTGTAATCATCTTATGTTATGTGTTTGAAAGTTTGTTGACCCCCTTAGCTGTTCACTGGATGTTCCATACAATAAGTCTATATAGATTGTGATGCCCATTAATGAATAATTGTTGTTGGTTTGGACACAAATAACCAACAATGACTCGATGGCATAGTATGCTATAGTATGAATGCTGTTTAGAATTATGGGAATAAAGAAAGGTGGCTATGTATGCTGTAACAAGTTGAGAATTGCATGTGATGTTGGGAAAGATTTGGGAATGAATAATTGATGGATGAGTTCAGCAGAACTAGTGAGTTGACTCGTATGTGCTTTTGAGACCCTAAGAATGTTGGCTTGTGATATTGAGACCCCGAGATGTTGGTTGAGTATTGTGATCATTGTAGATCATGAATGTCCGGAATAGAATTGGGTTGGTATTGTTTAAGGATGGCTTCATTTCTGAGTGGTATATTGCCTCTACCGCCTCAGAACGCGATGTATGTTGACCCTTTCCATAGGATAGCAATGAGACTGTCTGTGGGTACTGGGTAGTACCGAGACTTAGCTGGGAGTCATGTATTGTTGCTAGATTGCTCGAGTGTCCCTTAATGGTGATGTTATATTGGGTAGTGAGATTGTCGGAAATTGTAACGGGTGGCTTTGTTAGAAATCGTTTAGTCGAGTGATGACTCGGACTAGTAAGACAAGTTAGTATGCTATGAGTAAATAGATTTGGCTAGAGAATGTTGTGGCTTAGAATATCTGAATGTTGAATTCGATTGGTTGGATGTAAATCATATGTTGCTAATACAAAGTTGGTTGCTAAAGTTGAAAGTTTTGGATAATGTCGGTAGATGGTGTGATGTATAGATGGCTGTCGGTTGGGATATAGTTTGCTGGCTTATGACTTAGTGGTGTGACTCTGTCATACAGACCGAATCGTATGATTCCATAGTTATGTTAAGACTATCGGAATCGATAACCCTTGAATAGTTAGCCTTGACTTATGGGTTCGTGTGAGTACAAAGGAATTGGAATAGAAATTGAATCATTGGAAATTTACTTGATGGATTATTAGAACGATTAGAATCGTATATCGGGTTAGGATTTGACCGTAACGTTGATAGATCGATCTTAGTCGATCATTGGGTAAGTCTAAGAATGAGCCTCTGTGGGAATTATTTCCTTGAGGAAGACCCTGGATAGATAGACTTGACCCTAGCGACCAGTTGATGACTTACCATTGTTGGCATAGCCAACAACGGCGATTAGTTATTTAGACTTAGTTGAATCCCATAGGTTTGGGTAGAGTTGCCTCGAATAGTTGGTTACATGTTGGCCTGAGAATAAGAAATTAGGATGATTCCTAGTAGCCGTCCACTCTAGGTGAGTCACCTGAATGATTAGGTTTAGCCGTCGGTATAGCTAACCATAGAGACTTGACCGAATAATAAGGGTGACCATTGGCGACCGTAGGATAATTTGTTTTAGTATTGAATGAGAGATGGTGATGAGTATGACCTAAGAATGATAGGTTATATATATGCTTCAACTTGTACCTTAGAGATATTTGACCCTTGAGGATTATGTGTCGGCCTATAGCGGGAACTAGAATCTTGGGATGAGACTTGAGTTGTATGTATCGAGTACGAAATTATTTTACGAGATGGAATTGACTGCTAATGACGGAAATGTTGGATCGGTATCTATAGTCGGGTAGCTGGGTTAAACTTGACTGTTACATACAATTGTACCCTTGGCTTGGGTAATCGATAGTGGGTGACGTCGGATTGTGTCTTGTAGAAAATATGAATTGCCTCGGTGAGAAATATTGTTGGATTTGGGAAGGAATATGATTGCATGTTGTGAACTCTTGATATGATTGGCTCTAAGATAGACCCTTGATTGAATGTTAGAAATATTATGCCTGGATAGAGAGCTTAACCAAGTATCCTTGATGTTAAGTGTTGTGGCCTGGAAGATAGTGATTGTGGCAAGTGAATAAAGTGATAAGTCAATTGAAAGGATGCTAAGTCAGATTTGGGAAAGAGAGTTGTATCGTGGCTGATCGAATCGTGCTATCATGGAAGTTGGCTGAAGTACATATGTTTTGGGGACGCCTAAAATATGTGTATGGATCCAGCCGAAGTGATAGATTACGACTGAGATAACATTAGGGGAAGAATTTATCGTACTAGCACGAACTTTGGCTGAAATGCATACGTTTTGGAGACGCCTGAAATATGTGTATGGATCCAAACAAAGTGATACGTTGCGACCAAGATTGAAATACAAGAAAAATGTTGGTGAATCAATGAGAAGTTGCAAGTATTTGAAAAAGAGAAAGATGGATTGAATTATTGATGGATTAAAATGATACAGTTGGATAGCTATTTTGAAATGACCGAGTGTGCTGAAATGAATATTGAATTGAAGCTGAATGAGTAACTTGTTATGACTAAGTGAATTAGTAAGATGAGTTGTTCTCTTAAGTTTCGATGACGAAACTTTTTCTGAGTGGTATATTATGTAATGCCCCGCTCCGTACGAGGCATTTGGTTGGCTTGTTGGTTGGGATCGGAATGTTAGACCGTGACTTATGTTGGGAATCAAGAGAGTTGAGATTGATGCAGTCTCTCTGAGCTGGCTAGACGGATTAAGTGTTGGAACGTGACTCGCTGGTGGAGCTACGCTTAGGAAGAATGTGTAAAACCAGAATAAGAAGACCCTTTTATGCAGGCAAGTGGAACTGTCCTCCTTCCTCCTTATTCTTGCATACTTAATAAATGGAATAACGTAATGCTATGAATTGTCCCTAAATGTTCCATGTCTTAGTTGCTGAATAATAGAGATGCCTATGTTGAGAATTATTGAAATGAATAAGACATGAATATTGAACTATTGATTGAATCACACTCGAACTGCTAATGTAACTTGATGCCTGAGAATGAATTGATAATGTCCCTTATGCTTAATCTTGATGAAATGAATGAATCACTGGAGTAATCGAGATGTTGCGTGAATGAGACAAGAGAAAAGAACTGGCTATGCTATTAACACAATGAATTGAATGAGACTCTTGAATCATGTACTCTCTGTATAACTATTGTAAAGAAATGAGATGATGCCTGTTTTGTATAAGCAATGAAATGAATAATAATTGTCCCAATGAAACGAAGGAAAAAGCTGCTTGTCCCTTTGAAATGAATGAAATGTTATTGGTTCCTCATTGAGAGGAATGTTATGAGAAATGTGCAATGAATCAATTGTCACGACCCGCACCCTATTTAGGGGCACGAGAACGTGGGTACGTCCAGCCTACGTCGCAGTGTCGGCGGTTGAACGCTGTATAGGTCCTCTATAACATCTAACAACAAGATATATAAACCTGTCATCTCCGCACGGAGGTATAATATAACATCTCAACTCTATATCTCAATCACAAGTCTAGGGAAGATAGAGCACGATATGAAATCAGATAAAAGGAAGAAACTGAATATAAATAGAGTTATCACACCACACAAAGTAGATGTTTAACACAAATAAGTACAAGTCCTGAAATATAACTAAGTCTCAACTAACAATCGGAACAATCCGATACAAACTGAAAACTAAAAATACTAGACTAGAGTAAGCACCCTCTACTGAGCTAGATGCTCCTCGGGCTCCCGAGTGTCACCCTCATGTGCCCCATAGAAGGTAGGGCAGTCACCATCATCATCTATAATATTTTCAACAGGTCCAGTCAGGACAGGAACAAGTACAAAATCTCAAACAACAGTTCTAGTTATACGATATTGAAAATATAGCAGTAGATAGAGAGAATATACTAGGTAAAGTAGAGCGTACATGCATCCTGGCAGAGTATATCAAAACTGTAATGAGATAAGGCAAGAAAATAATGTATAACATGTACGAAATCTGGAACTGCTATCTATGTGAGTTTAGCACTAGTTTCAACATGTGATCGGCTTAGAACTTGATACAATGTTTGGCCTGGCTAATCATACGTGAGTGTATGATTAACACTATACAATGAGGATACTATAGTGATACAATGATGATACAATATAATACTATGGGGTATTGATCACATATCTACGCTAACACCCCCATCCCTGACTAATATAGTGGATCCAGTCATGACACGTATTCTCTGAGGAGGTCGCGAGCCTACGCAGGAATCGTATCTATATAATAAACAATAAACAATAAAGACTTGCCCAGTGTATACCATATATAAGAGGAATAATATCTTACGTTGGGATCCAGACAATACCAATCCGTGTGCACCATGTGTCAAGAGAACAAGAATATCTACACTAAATACTAGAAACAAAGATGATATCATAAAACAGAAATATTATCAGAGAATGTACTCGCCTGTGGTCCTGAGCTAATAAGGTGAACAGACGCTCAGAGTAATCACAGACCTAAAGATGAGATACTACAAGTCAAAACATGGTTTAATAATGAAAGAAAAGCTAATCGAGTCATGATATACAAGTTTAAGTCAAAACTAGGTCAAACTAAGTCACACCAAGCTAAACTAGGTCACACTAGGTTAACCAAGGTCAAACAAGGTCACAGGAAGTCAATCCAAGTCAAACTAGGTCAATCTGGGTCAAAGGTTGACTTACAGTTGACTTTTGGTTAAAAAGTCAACTCTGGTCAACTCTGGTCAACACTGAGTCAACCCTGGGTCAACCCTAGGTCAAACAAGTCAAATATTGACTAACAGTTGATTTTCAGTCAACTGGTCAACTCTGGTTTGGTTTCGGTCAATTCTAAGTCAAGTGTTGACTTGAAGTTGACTTTCGGTCAAAAAGTCAACTCTTGGTCAACGGGGGTCAAGACTAGTCTAAACTATCCTTATCTAGTCATTACCTACCAAGACAACCTATTTCTAAGCCCATCTTAGAAGTCAAACTCAAAATCTTAACAATACCCTATTACCTACATTTACCCTTCACAAGGTAAATACCAATACCTTGCCCATTATAAAGGAAATCCCTCTAGATCTCAGGATACTAGCCTAGGCTCCTTAGGGTAGCTAGATACTATCCCATCTAAGGTTTACCAACCAAGAAATCTAGGGTTCTAGGACATCTAGTCCATCTTATGGTCCATGTTGGTCATCCCAACATTACCTTAGGGTATCGTCATGATACGCTATGGTATATTTAGATACCATACCCTACTCTCTACCAACCTTCCTAGTTCACTCTCCCATACTCTCCTAGTGTCTAGGTTAGCCCTCTCTACTAGTCCACTAGGATATCAACCTAGTTAGGACACTAACTTAACCAACTCACTACTAACACTAACACAAACATCAAGCTAACACCAACACTAACTAATATCTAATACTAAATCTAACAAGCCTACCACAATACCTTACCCTCTAATAATTTCACATCACAACACAACTCAAGGCCTATAGGACCAAGGGACTGATTTTGAATGGAAGGGTGGATGATGGGATTAATGAATGTTAATGAATGTATGAAGGGTGGAGGGATGAATGATGTGTAAAAGAATGGAAGAATGGATATACAATTGGATGGGTGAAATGAGCTGTTATGGACTGATTTGTGGGTGAATATGGGGGCTGATTTTGGACTGAATGTAGGGCTTATATGGCTGTCCATTTGAACTGTTTTAGGACTGGTTTAGGACTGCTATAGGCAGCTCAATGTGGCTGTCCAAATGGGGGCTAAGTGGGCTGAATTGAATGGAACATAGGGGCTTATATATAGGGTGATACGTGGCTAAGTGTGGCAGTCAAGTGGGATGAATTGTAGGTGATTTAGGGGCTGATTTCAGGGCCTGTCCAAGTGGCTAATATGGACTGAAATAGGACAGGTTTGGGGCTGATATGGGGTAGTACAAGGCTGGTAAATAGGTAGTATATGGGGGCTGTCATGGCTGAAAAGTCGGGCTGATTTGTGGGTTATTTAGGACTGATTTGGGGCTGCTTGTTGGCTGATTTGGGGGGTCCTATAGATGGAAGAATGAATGGATTAAATGAGTGAATGGGGTGGCTGAATAGGACAAGTAAATGACTAATTTAGGGGCTGTTCTTGGTGCTACAGCTACTGTATAGCAGCTGCTACTGCTGCTGGGGCTTACTGCAGTCCCCTGTGGGGACTGCCACTCTAATGTGCTGCTGCCAAGGGGCAGCAGCTCCCCCTTCCCTTCCTTCACCTATCTCACTCTCTCTTACTCTCTAATCACTCTCAATTTCTCTCTATACAACACACACACACACAATCCAAAAGCTAACTCTACCACCACTCTCTATATCCATCTCTCTATATATATATGTCACACTCACACACACATATTTATATCTACATATATAGACACACACACACACACGGATACATACACAAATATATTCCTAAATGGCCCAAAACCTTATCCGAATACCCAAATCTTGCAATTCTACCCTCTATGGCCTAGACACGTGCCCCACACAAGAAATCTAACTCGCACACGCGACCGAAAACGAGAAACGAGGCCCAAATGGCCAAATGGCCATTCTAGCGACTCCGGGGTGTCCGATTCGCAATACCGCGTGATACGGACACCAAACCTATCCAGATTTGACCCAAACTCTACCCACGAGTTCTAAATAATGATTAGAAACTATTCTAAGTACTAACTTGTCAATTCTAGTGTCGGTGCAAAAAGTCACCCGTGTGTTGGAACCTGAAAATCCCAAAAAAGCCTATTTTTATGATTTCTCGCAAAATGACCCCATGTATCCAAATATGGACACGTACCTAGCCTCATCTCACCCAAACTAACCTAATTAGGTCTAATTAGGCTAGGGGTAACACCCAAACATGTCAATTTAGGGTTTTCCTCAAAATTGGCACTAAACCTAGCCCGAAAGTCCCGAATTGAGTCCAATGGGTTCCAAACCTCTTCTAATGGGTTGTCCTACGTCTCGGGTATCCTCTAATATGCAAATAACATTAATTAGGAGCAATTACAAGAGTTAGAGTTAGGATTTACCTCTTGGGAGTTGGAATCCCAAGGAAAAGCCCCCAAATTGGTTTTTTTTTGGGTCAAGAGCCAAATCTAAGCTTCCAACTCCTCCATGCTAGGTTCTACCTAGATAAAAATCACAAATAAGAGATAAACAAGGGTTAGCACCAAGATTAGAGAGAGATCTAGAGTATGGAAGAGAATTAGAAGAGATTTGACTTACTTTGGAGCTTAAAATCCAAAGGAAAAAGAAAGGGGTCTTTGTAGAATGAGAGAAAGGAGAAGAGAGAGAGTTTTTCTTGAAATAGGAAGAAAAGAAGGAGTGTTGCTGCTGGCCGGCCACATTTTAGAGGGTTGGGGGCATTTGGCAATTTACCAAAATGCCCTCCAAGTCAAAGAAATGAGTGGTTTTGAGTTGGGGTCAAAATGGTAACTTAAAAACTCCAAATTTCAAGTTCTAAATCTAATTCTAATCCCTAATCCCACTAAAATCAAATAGGATTAGTCAAATATAAATATCTGGGTTTGGTCATGACAAGTTGGTCGGTTCCAGTTGGGTCCCGATCAGAGTCTAAGCTACCCCGGGTCCCCGATACAAGTCGGAATGAGCTAAAATTCGAACCAGACTCAAATAACCCCAAAACAATATCATAAATAATAAAATAAATTTAAAAATATTCAAAAATACAAAATGACAAAAATACCCCTATTTCTAAAAACTGGGGTGACATCAATGAATGGAGAATGATGGGGCTTGGGATCAGGGAGATCATCAAGTAGAATGATGGTAATGATTTGTCGTTGAACACGGCTCGGAATTGAGATGAGATGTTGAACTGTTGGCTCTGCTTACTTTCAGTTGCTTTACCATGCATTTGTGTTATCGAGTCGACACGCATTCGCATGGTCATGGACGTACTTGTACAAGTCTGAGTAAGTTTCTTCGAACGGTACCTAGGGCACCGGGACCGATTCGACCCGGGAGGAAACATTGGTCGTACTATGGTGGCACGAGGTATTACGGGACATTCGGCTAGGCTTGCAACCTACCCTGGAATGGTGCGTCGTAATACCCGTTGGAAAGTCCTTTATGATGCAGTTTCACCAACGACCATGTAGTCAGGATACATGCTAACGAATGTTTTGTGCAGACAGAGTAAGTATATCATATTATCCTGTATTTTTATGCAGGTACAAGGGAGTTGGCTATCGTAAAAAATCACTTAAATGTGATATACTCAATATATGTGTTGGTTTAACTTGCGTGCTTAACGTGCCAAGTAAATGATGCTATGCATAGTCTTTCAATATGAGAACCTGCTTAACATGTTAAATTCAGTATGCTAGAAAGATGCCTTGCGATAACCGTTGCTCAAACAAGACATACATGCTAAGTGATGCTTGAAGTGAGAATTGTCATAACATGTTTAAGATGTTAATGTTAACGATGCCTCAATGATGCCTTTTCATGATAACACCTAGTATGCCTCAATGATGCCTTTGCATGATAACACCAAGAATGCTAAATGATATGTCCACATGAATATTGCTAAGAATATGTTTACATGCTTCACTATGATTATTGTCCATGAACTGTAAACTGATGCTAGGCCCCAAGTAGAAAGATTATTCTATTAAATGCTTGCTAAAATCGACCAGTTAGTATTGGTTTAGGCGAGTGGGTTGGATTCTGCTCGCCAGTACATAGATGATGTGCTGACCCACATTTTGTGGACAGGTGCTCGTGCTTGGGATATTCTACACACGAAGATTGGCTTGATTGGTCCCGCGTCATCGAAGATTTGTTGGGCATACAGAAGCTCTCCTTGTTCAAGATGATTTTTTCTGTTTATAAAGGGCATAATGTATGGAACATTGTAATCAGTTGTACCAGTGAGTTGTAAGCCAAGTTGGTATATCGAGTTGTAATCCAATGTATCCAAGTATCAAATGTAAGCTGTATAGCATTGTTCAGTTGGCTTTCAATGTAAAATGAGATGTGTTGTAAGCACTGTACTTCAATACAAGTCTTGTACTCTTCTTCAATTATCAATAAGAGAATAAATTTTGTATATCTCTATGAGACTTCAAGTTATCATTTTATCTCTGCTGCTATAAAAAAACTGATATATTTCTATTCAATAAGAAAGATTGTCCTTATTAACTTCAATTTGTCTGCTTCTGTCGCTGCGATGTGTTCCTATTTGAAGATAATCGATTATGTACCATCTTTGCCTTGTACAAGTACAATACCAGACTTGTACGGCATCATGCCCAAGCGAGGACGATCGATTCCAAGAGATAAAATATGTGAATAAATGACTCTACGAATCGGGACGTGACAACGGTGACCTTGAGGAGGAGTTATACATGAAGCAGCCAGAGGGATTCTGTGAGAAGGGCAAGTCACATTTGGTCTGCCGGTCGAGGAAGAGCTTGTATGATCTGAAGCAGGCTCCGAGGTAGTGGTACAGAAAGTTCGAATCATTTATAAGGGAGCATGGCTATGTACGGACGACGTCGAATCACTGTGTATTTGTGAGTGGGTCGGAGTGCCACTAGAATAGCGGAGTTGAAGCCCCAACTGGGCGCGACCTTCTCTATGAAGGATTTGGGTGCAGCAAAGACTATTCTTGGGATGGAGATCAGCCGAGAGAGAGAGTCCAAGTTGCTACACTTGTCCCAAAAGAAGTACATTCACCGGATACTTCAGCGTTTCGAGATGGACGGGTCGAAGAAAGTGAGTTGCCCCCTTGCGGCTCACTTTAAGTTCACTGAGGAGCAGTGTCCATCTACCGAGGACGAAAAAGAAGATATGGAGCGGGTTCCATATGCCTCAGCTGTGGGAAGCCTTATGTATTCTATGGTGTGTACGAGGCCAGACATCGCTCATGCAGTTGGCACAGTTAGCAGCTGGTTGGGTATACCGACGCTGATATGGCTGGAGATGTAGCCACGAGGCGTTCGACTTCAGGCTATGTGATGATGTTTGCTGGGGAAGCGGTATCGTGGCAGTCGCGGTTGCAGAAGTGTGTTGTCTTGTCGACGACAGAGGCATAGTACATTGCGGCGATGGAGGCTTGCAAGGAGTTGCTGTGGATGAAAAAGCTGTTATAGGAAATGGGGCTGAAGCAAGAGCAGTATACTTTGTTTTGCGACAGTCAGAGTGCTATTCACCTTGTGAAGAATCAGACCTTTCATAGCCGGTCCAAGCACATCGAGACTCGGTATCATTGGATACGGGATGTGGTTGAGAAGAAGGACGCGACGCTTGAGAAGGTCCATACTGATGACAATGGAGCAGACATGCTCACGAAGGTTCTACCAAGGGAGAAGTTTGAGTACTGCAGGCGGATCGTCGGGATGACGAGTTCCTCCACCTAGTTATGAAGGGGAAGATTTGTTGGAGTGGGTGGGGTTCCCAACCTATGTGGAGAATACCCCGGAGAGCGACGAGCGCCATCCGTGTGTCGGAGAAGCTCGAGGAGTGCATGGATCCTATTTTGAAATATATATGGTAAGAAAATATATGATTGGATTTTCATATTTACTTTGATTATATATTTATAATTGGACCCTTCATATAGTAGCTAGTTGAAAACTCATCTCAAAACAAGAGTGCTTACAATCTTTGAGAGAGAGAGAGGATTAGGGACTATTGTGAAGGAGAGATTGTTTCGAATAATTTTTTGGCATCTCTTGTTCTTCGAAGTCCGCAATAAATTTTTTTCTTTTTTCAAGTGAGTTGTGGTGATCCGTGTTGGATCGGAAGGAGCTTGTATATGGTGTATTCTCTTTATTCTATTAGTGGAGGTTCTTCAGGGTTGGACTCTGATTGTCCCGTAGTTTTTTTCGCAGGAATTTTTCACGTTAAAAATCTTTGTGTCTGCGATTGTGTTTGGTATTTTTTGGTTTGTGAACTTTTGCTCGATTTTCTCGCAGGATTTTCTGGTTTGAAAGAACGATTTTCGCGCTTCGTTCCCAACAGAAATCGTAAGATATAGCTAATTGAAATTGATTCAAATCTTATATGAAAATTGTCCTTTAAGACATATGAACTCATTCGAATATCACACACGCCATGTGCAACTCGTTTGAATCACATCCCGTTTCCTACATCTGACATCGGCAGTTCCTGTCTCCTGTATTAATAATTGGTTCATCTGTTCATCTGACATTTGAGTGTTGCCCTCATGACTAACCAAGATTAATAATTGGTTCATCTAGTGTTGCCCCTTGGTTCATCTGTTCATCTGACATTTGAGTGTTGCCCCTAGTATTTTCTCAAGTATCCTCATGACTAACCAAGATTAATAGTTGCTTCATCTGCTCTTCATGTGACATTTGAGTGTTGCCCTTAATATTTTCTCTGAGAGATACAGACGTAGCCAACACTAATTGGCCACTGCTCATGTCACCAAATTTTCTTTTAAGTTCCTATATATGTGGGCATGAACTAAGCATTATTCTACTTGAACATACATCATTTCTTGCTAGAAAGACTTGCTTAGTAGCCATGTCTTCAGAACGCCACAGTGGTAGCCTCAGCATGCTCTTCTTCCCCTTCATGGGCCAAGGCCACATCCTCCCGACGCTCGACATGGCCAAGCTCTTCGCCGTGCGCGGCGTCAAGGCCACCATCCTCACCACCCCCGCGAACGCGCCCCTCGTGCAGCCGTTCATCGCGCGGGCCAACGGCTCCGGCTACCCAATGATCAGCCTCCGGCTCATCCCCTTCCCTTCGGGCACCGGCCTGCCCGAAGGGTGCGAGAACGTCTCGTCCATCCCCTCCCTGGACTTGTTCTTCAAGTTCTTCGATGTGGTACCCCGGCTTCGCGAACAGTTCGACTGGGTCCTGAGAGAGCTCCTCCCCGACTGCGTCGTGACCGACGCGTTCTTCCCATGGACCTACGATGCTGCGGCTGAGCTCGGCATACCGAGGCTCGTCTTCCATGGCACCAGCTTCTTCTCCCTCTGCTTGAACGACAGCGTACTCCGCTACAGGCCACTCGAGAGCCTCCCCGCGGACGCGGAGGCTCTGGTCATCCCTGGCCTTCCCCATCGCATCGAAATGCTCAGGTCACAGTTGCCTGGGGTCGAGTTGGAAGAATTCTTCGCTCAATTTAGAGTGTCCGACTCGAAGAGCTACGGCGTGGTGGTGAACAGCTTCTACGAGCTGGAGCCGGACTACGCGCGGCACTACCGGGAGGTGGTCGGGAGGAGGGCATGGCATATAGGGCCCGTAGCACTGTGCAACAGCGACACAAACGCTGATGAGTCCGCGCGGGGATACGAAGATGCCGTCGGCCGCGACGACTGCTTGAAGTGGCTCGACAGCAAGAGCGCCGGTTCGGTTCTGTACGTATGTTTCGGAAGCGTGAGCGACTTCACCGCCGCTCAGCTCCGCGAGATGGCTCTAGGCCTCGAGGCGTCGAGCCATCCGTTCGTCTGGGTAGTGAGGAGCGACAGGTGGGTTCCCGAAGGGGGGTTCGAAGAGAGGGTCCGAGGACGGGGCCTGATCATAAGAGGATGGGCTCCGCAGATGCTGATACTGAACCATGCGTCGGTCAGAGGGTTCATGACGCACTGCGGATGGAACTCGATCCTCGAGGCGGTGAGCGCGGGCCTCCCGTTGGTGACGTGGCCCCTGTTTGCCGAGCAATTCTACAATGAGAGGCTGGTCGTGGACGTGCTGGGGATCGGAGTGTCGGTCGGGATGAAGGAGTACACTGCGTATCCGGAAGAGAGGGGACTAGTGGAAGCTGAAACCATAAAGAATGCGGCGGAGGAAGTGATGGGCAGCGGCGAAGAGGCTCAGGAGAGGAGGAGACGGGCGAGGGAGCTCGGAGAGACGGCACGGCGGGCGGTGGGGAAGGGTGGGTCCTCGTACAAGGACATGAGCAATCTGATTGAGGAGCTGATGGAGAAGAAGAGTGCAGTTCAAGCACAAACACCACCGACAATATAAGTAAATTAAGCTTTTGTACTACAAGAAATGTTTGAATAAATATGGATGGTGCAAGGTTCCTTGCTCGCTATCAAACTTGACATGCAATTTTCTTTCGTTCGGTTCCGTGTTCCGTAACCGTAATTATACTGGCTAATTCACATAGCGTTAGTGTTATTATTTTTCATATGAGTTTTGTCACTTCACTTCATGTTCTTTAATATGTGCTACTTCATGTTCTTTCATTAAACTCGGATATGTTTGTATGAGCAAGAAGGGATATAAAACCCAATCCATTTTCTTCTATCTTCAGATTTCTCAAACTCAAAATTAAAAAAATAAAATAGATTTGGTAATCTAAATTAAAACACGTCTACTAAGTTACTTTCTTGTCCGACTAATACTCATGGATCATGATAACATTACAAGTAAGAATGACGATAAATCACGATTATTAAAGTCTAGGTATGAATCCATAAATCTAGCTCACTCATGGAAAAGTCGTGTCAAGATCATGCAACAACTATCTAAGCATGTATCATAGTAACTATACGAAAATGTAAGCAACAAGTGTATGTACTTGCTTGAAAATAGTATTTTAGTCGACGTATCAATCACGAACGCGTCGATACAAAATAGGTAATCAACTGGCTGCTAATCATAATCCATAATTCATGCATGCCTATGAGCATATGATAGAATTCAAGATCCACGAAGAAGATCGAAGTCCGATCCAAATTCCAATGTTCGACCAAGACGACCAACAATCCATAATAGGCCCATGATCGGAATTTAGTTTCGGAAAATGGAACTCAAAACACCGTTTTGGGACAAGAATTGATAAGGACCAAAAGTTAACGTTTGGTTGCAAGTTTAAACTCAATTTTCTGAGTTTAAACATTACAACAACAAAAAATTGTGTTTGGTTGAGTGGCCCACATTTACACTCAAAAAAAAATTTCTGAAAAAAGTAGTGTTACAACTTCGTCTTCAGAGATGAACCAAAAGCTCTTTTATCAGCACAATTTATGTACCGTTGTAGTGTTTGCCACCCCCCCCCCCCCTCCCCCCCGTCTTCGATTCTCTCTCCACTTCTCACAATTTTCTTTTTCACACTTCCTCTCCTCTCTCCCTCACCCGGCATACTTTGGGGGAGGGCTTCGAAGGGACGGCGGCGGAGGACTACGCTCGATCGGCCGCTTCAAGCTCGTCGGCGGCGGAGAAGAGGGACGGCTACGAGCTCGTCGTCGAAGCCCGAAGGTCGGCCGCCTCTCCGCACCCTCCCCTTTCCTCTCGTCGTCGAAGCTCTAAGGTCGGCTACGAGCTCGTCGGCGGTGGAGGAGAGGGACAGCTACGAGTTCGTCGTCGGCGGAGGCGGAGAGGGACGGCTACGAGTTCGACGGCGGAGGCAGAGAGGGACGGCTACGAGCTCATCGTCGAAGCTCGAAGGTCGGCAGCCTCTCCGCTCCCTCTCCCTTCCTCTCGTCATCGAAGCTCGAAGGTCAGCTCGTCGTCGAAGCTCGAAGGTCGGCTACGAGTTCGGCGGAGGAGAGGGACGACTACGAGCTCGGCGGCGGCGGAGGCGATCAGGGGCGGATCCAGAACCTAAAACAGGGATGGACTACAATGAATTAGGATGAGCTAACACATAAAATAAATTAAAAATTCAAAAAATATGAAGAAAAAAAGAGTTAAATTAAAAATATTTGGGGTGGGCTCCAGCCCACCCCACCTTATGGCTGGATCCGCCCCTGGAGGCGATGGTCGGCTATGAGTTTGTCGTCGAAGCTCGAAGGTCGAGCTCGTTGGTAGCACAAACGGGGGCGGTGGTGGGACTCTGGGACACGAGCATTGGACAACTGTAGCAGAGATGGACTCAGGGACACGAGTAGCAGACACGAGAAAGAGATCCTCGACTTGGACACGAACAGTAGACAACTGTAATTTCTAAAAAAAATTACCAAACACTTTTTTTTTTAAACTTTTGTGTTTTAAAATTAGTTTCAAATAAAAGTAACCAAACGTAAACTCAAAATTTCTATATTCAGAAAATAACTTTATAACTTACTTTCAGAAAAGTGTTTCCAAATTTTTTTTTTTAGAAAGCATATCCAAACGGACACTATTTTAACTTTGGACTTGTGGACTAATAGTCAAATAGAATATTAAATGACTCAAACTCAAGGATCAGTAGAACAAATAGGAGATGCAAACTGAGTAGTAAAAAGTTCTTTAATGGCATGCCTATGGAAAATGCTAAATTTACTACCAAATTAATTCTTACAACCTTCTTACAACCTCACTCATCTATCCCTTACACATGGGTCCCACCGGATCCCACCACCCCACACACCCCTCTACTACATGGGCTCCACCCGACTCCGCCGCTTACTCCTCTCCTCCAATCGAAATCTAACACGTGGCGAATTGTAGGAAGGCTGTAAGCATTGGTTGTAGACATAGCAAAGCTCTCTTCAACTCTTAAACCAATAGGAGATGTAAACCACAAAGCTCTGACAATAGTACAATCAAGAAATAGATGGTTGTATGTCTCTTCATCCATTCTGCAATTTTGACACGAGGTGATGGTGTTGATTGAGAAAATATTAAATGAAGATGATTAAAAAAAAAAATCATTCTCGTACATTAGGTCTGGAATATGGCAGTAGGGGACAGTCGGTGCTTCGCCGAATTTAGGGTCGATGGCCGAGTTCGGGTGGTCGCACGATCTAGCGAGCTGGTCACGGTCAACGTTCAAAAAACTCGACGGGGCTGCTCGATCGGTCGGTCAAGCTATCACGTCGACGGGCAAAGCTGGATCAGAGTGCCCCCTAGGGGGGTCGGCGTGGTGTAGGCGGTGTCGAGGATGACAGGAGGAGACACGGGCTCTGATGCTCACGACAGGGGACTGGAATGAGTTGGTAGCGAACGGAGAGAGGGAAGCTAACCTGCGATATTAACAGTGTATATCATGCTGCAATAATTATAGCGTGTTTTGTGAAAAATAAGTTTTAGCTTGAAGATGAATTAAATATAAGTTAATCTACGATGAATTGAAAAAATTAAAGTAAAGTACGACCTGCAATAGAAGATAACCAACAAGTCAAAAAAAAATAAAGTGTTAAAAGAACTTGTTTTTATAGTTGTAGTGAAGCTAAAACTAGCTCATCCCATAGGAAAGTATCAATTCTCATGGAAAAAAAAACTATTTTTAAATAGAAAATAAGAACAATCCAACACCCCCTTAATTCTGTAGAAAAAAATTTCACAAATTTTTTTTCAAGTAAAATAATTCTGTAAGATTAATTTTTTTTACATATTTTTTTATCTTGTAATCATCCAGAATCTGGGCTGAGCCCGCCCCCAAATCCGAGATGAGTCCGACCCGGTCTAGATATGATCAAATTCGGTCAAAATCGAATCCGGGTAGGCCCAGTCCTATCCAAGTCACACCTTGAATTCGAGACACAAGAGTTGGTAGTACTGTGAACTTAATTAATCCAACAATCGTTACCTAGCGTGCATGGCGAGGCCAATTATTATTATTATTTATTAGATTAATAATTAGCTCGTGAACCATGAAACCAATTTTTATATTAATACAAACAAAAACACGAATGATGACTGACGGGTTATCTAATTTTCTTGGTGACCAATTACACGGCCTAATCATATCTCTAGTTAGAGGATGCCAAATTGCCAATGGAGTTAGTAGGAACAAATAAGCTAATTAAGAGAGAGAAAGAGAGACTTGTCTTTTGATGTTTCTAACTAGTCTTACAGGTATAAATAACATAATATATAATACTATTGATATATAATAAATTTAATTTTTTAATTAAAATTTGTTAGGGATCCTTTCAGTATTAACTCAAAATATGAATATAAAAAATTGTCGGTCCAACTGAAAACTTAGGGACATGGAAGGTTGCACTAACTAAAGAGGTTGTCCAAATCTAATAACTTGTCTAGATTACACTAGGGCCGGCTCTGCTGACATCTGACATCGGCAGTTCCCATCTTCTGTATTAATAATTGGTTCATCTGACATTTGACTAACCAAGATTAGTATTTGGAAACTTTCCTATCATGGTGATGATGGCCCAAACCAGTTTATCTACAGATGCAGGCAGCCAACACTAGATTGGCCACTGCTCATGTCATCAAATTTTTTTTTAAGTTCCTGTATACTATATGAGCAATGCTTATATGTATCTCCAAAAAAAGCTATTTTTCCGTATCCATGACCGATGACTGAAGGACATGAAAGAATAAAATTTTGGAGCTACATTCCCATATTATATGTGGCATGATTCATGAACTAAGCATTATTCTACTTGAGCATACATTCATTTCTTGCTAGAGAGACTAGCTTAGCCATGTGTTCAGAACGCGACAGTGGTAGTCTCAGCATCCTCTTCTTCCCTTTCATGGCCCAAGGCCACATCCTCCCGACGCTCGACATGGCCAAGCACTTCGCCATGCGCAGCGTCAAGGCTGTTGGATTTTGGTCTTTTTCAAAGAGATTTTTAGTCCCACATCGGCTAGACGAAAAGACTTGTATCTCTATATATTAGCTTTGCTAGTTTAGAGATGCATATGTGGTGTGGAGGTGCACATGGGTGTGCCATGTGGGATTATTTTTCTAATGGAAAAAAGGCTAAATCAACAATTGAAAGCATTCAAGCTTTTTGTTCTTGGAAAATTTATTTCCATGGGCGCTAAGTCCCGTAGGGGCTTAGCGACTCGGACTCGGGCTCATGGGCTCATGAGGCGTAATGTGGCGTTTTGCTGGCGCATGTTGCGCAGTGCGCGCAGTAGCGCAGGTTGGCGCAAGTGGTTCAGTGCGCAGAGTGCAAGGTGCGCGGGGTGCCCGCAGTTGGCACAACTTGCAGCAGAACGTGCGTTTGCACGTTCTGGACGGTTGCTACATGTTCGGGATGGTTTTTACCACGTCCCTAACTTTGTGGTAACCGAACAGTTGCTGCAGGGCCTATATAAGGCATCCTCTCTCTCACATGGCTGATATATATACAAGTAAGAGAAGCCACCACAGAAAGTTTACGAAGTGTTTTTTAACACAAGTAAACAGAGAATTCAGAAGTGTTCTTTAACACTGTTCTGATCGGAATTTGCTTGCAAATTCCAGCAGCCTTCGAGAGAGAGGAAAGGCGCCGTACCAGCGTTGCTTTTGCACGGGAGTTCGTGTCCATCCGAGGAGTCAGAAGAGCAGGAGTGTTCCAAGTTCTCCGACGAACTTGCTGGTTCCTGGAAGTTGTTCGTGTAGGGCGAATAAAGCTTTGAGCAACGGTGATTATTCACACCAGCAGGAGATCTTCCATCTTTCGCCAGTCACCTTCTTCATTGCTGCCAGTAATTCTGATTGTATCTTCTTTTTAGAATTACTACGATCGATTGCTGTTGATTACGAAATCTTTTTAGATTCTCGTAATTCAGGATCACCTTCCTTGAAGTGTTGATTTGAAACATTGTCTTTACAATTGTTTCATATTCTCAAGTTTTCCATCGAAAAATTGTGTCCCGGCACTAACAATCTCAAAGCTTTATTGCTACGATGGAAAACGTTAATGCTTCACTCCTCAATACGGACTTTTGTAAGTTAGAAAAGTTTGATGGAGAGCATTATCAAGTCTGGAAGAGGAAGGTTTATCTCACTCTTCAACTCAGAGACGTTTATCACGTGCTTCTTGAAGAGGAACCTACCATTCCAGATACAGGGTCTGCTGCTGCAATCACTGCGGCTACTAAACTTCAGGCCAAGTGGAGAAGAAAAAATAGCATTTGCAGGCTGCTTATCCTGAATGCTATGGAGGATTCCCTAGCAGAATCTTACAGTAAGAAACCAATTGCCAGAGACATATGGGAGTCTCTGGAGAAACTGTACGAAGAAGACAAAAACATGTCACTCCCCGTTCCCGGAATGCGTATTTTTATACGTATACCACTTGTCCGAATTTATTTAGTATTTGTCATGCATTTATTTTGTATTTAATTCTTTTAATTTCAAGCTAATTATTTTTCTGTATTTTATTTTCTGCTTTTTCTTGGCTCTTGGTTCATTTCGGTTCATGGTGAGCCAACTTGGTTTGGCTTTACATGGAAAGGAATGGGTGGCTAGGATTTGATGGAGTAGGATGGATGGTGGAGATGCACTTGACCTTGATATAAAATTTCTTCTTTCATTCTCTCTCTTTATTCATTCACATTTACTCCTCCACCAAACCCTAACCCACCTATGAGAGACAAGTACATCTTGCACACCATGAGGGATTTCATGCATCCCCATTTATTTTTAGTTTATGTTGTTCATCTTCTCATCCTCTACAAGTTTAGGTCTTGAAGTTCTTGATTTCCATGGATGGTTGGGTGTAGATCTAAGTTTTAAGTTTTAGTTTTCGTATGGATTTTATGGTTTTGATCTATCAAACTCTGTTGTTTTCGAAAATAAGTGGTTCCATGTTGTAGAGAATTTAATTTTACTGAAGTTTGGCTTTTGAAAAGTTAGATTCCGATTTATTTTGAGGAAGTTATGGCCAAAACAATTTTGGTCAAACTTCTATGTTCATCTGCAGCATGAACCGCATGTCGCAGTAGAGCCGCATATGGTGTCGCGAATGAGCCGCATGAGGCACATGTCGCAGTAGAGCCGCATAGATGTCGCGGTTGGGCCGCATGAGGCACATGTCGCAGTAGAGCCGCATAGATGTCGCGGTTGGGCCGCATGTCGCAGTTGAGCCGCATAGATGTCGCGGTTGGGCCGCATGAGGCCGCATATCGCAGTTGAGCCGCATAGATGTCGCGGTTGGGCCGCATGAGGCCGCATGTCGCAGTTGAGCCGCATAGATGTCGTGGTTGGGCCGCATAGGCCGCATGTCGCAGTTGAGCCGCATGGTGTCGCAGTTGGGCCGCATGGGACACATGTCGCAATTGAGCTGTATGGTGTCGCAGTTGGGCCGCATAAGCTGTATGTCGCAGTTGAGCCGCATATGGTATCGCAGTAGGGCCACATGAGCCGCATGTCGCAGTAGGTCCGCATGCATGTCGCAGAATAGGCCGCATATGCCTATTTTGGTTGTTTCTGACTGTTATATGTCCTATTTTGACTGAATTATGGCTAGAATTTCTTTCAACTCCCAACATGAAAGTTGTAAATCTTTTCCTTGGCTTCAAGAATGTGTTACCAACTATTTTATGCTAGTTATAGACTCTACCATGCTTAATACTAATTTGACTTTCATGCCTCGTCACGAATTGACCCCGACTGTTACTTTGACTAATAATTGATCATGCGTTCCTAGTTGGAACTAAGGGACTGGCTAGTCATCTTATTAAATTGAATGAATGAGACACGTTCATATTAACTATGAACTATTGTAATCGACTGGCTGATCCCGAATATTGACATACATGCACATGCAGGCTTCAATTTATTTATTTATTTTATAAAAGCAGCATGTGTACTTTATGGCCAAGGCATGATTATTCCGTGGTTAGTTTTGATTGTTGCATTACGCTATGTAAGACCTACAACCTAACCGCACGGGTATCGTTGTAGAGTTGGGCATATCGTACTTGTACGGAAGTACTCATTTGAATGACCATGATCCACGACATGGGATTTCACTCAACGTATAGACTATTAAGTTAAATAAAATAATGATTGCATGGAGAGAATGGATTCCCGAATTCTTACATGGCAGCCATCTTGGGACTAGTAGTGCCCGACAGACCGGCTGGTCCCCACAGATACTGTAAATCTGCCACACGGACAGGGAGCGGTATCTGGTTATATTATCTATTGTATATTGTATATTGATGACGGGCGTCCTGCTGGGACTCGTCTAATTCATGATTGGCGCAATTGATTGACTGGGTAAACTAGCCTTGCTTGCACATAGTAAGAACTGAGGAATCCCTATTGCATAATTCCAGGATAACTTGGAACTCACAGTAGCAAGCCGTAGTAGTTGAATGGCCGTTTAAATTAATTTGTTTGTGTACTGTATGTCCTCTGTTATCTAGCCGAAGATGATCAGAATGTCAGGACATTACGTGCCAACTTCTGTCCTTGTTTGGTTGGGAGGTTGGTTCGAAGTGTCGTGATACTATGTGAATCCCAGTAGAAAACAGAGATCTATTTATCATATTTTCTCATTACTGGTTTTAATCCCTTATATCGTGCTTCCTTGCGGTACTTGCTGTTAGAGGTCTAACCTCTCTGGTTTTGCATGGCCAGATTTAGAGCCGGTCCCCGAGAATCCAGCTTACTTCTACCTCCACGATGGTCAACACTAGAGGGATGATCGCAGGAGGGCTCGAGTGGGTTTTCTTACTTCCCCGCTCGTTTTGTTAAATACTTTATACTTTGTCATTTGGCACCGTCATTTTAGTCGGATTGTCTTGTACCTATTTTTGCATAATTGTAACTAAGTCAGGCTGCAGCTGATAACAATTGTGTATACTGACTACATCATCTGGCTGTGTTTTGTAAAGCCAGATATCAAGAATATTTTGACTGAGCGTTTGGGACGCCTTACTGCTTTATCTTACATGTTCTCTATTTTCTGTTTCTTGTTTGAATGATTGAGACAATAGATGTGAAGTGACCATAGGGAGACTTTCATGTAGTATGTACCCCTCGTCTTGTTAGACAGCATTGATCATATTATACGGTATTCATCTACCCGTAATACGTAGCTGGCTGAGTCATTCCCCCGCTCTCCAGTATTCTGGTTCTGGGGCGTGACAAGGTTTTAGTGGTGGCCCATGCAGGTCTGATTTCAGACTTGTGGGGTGTTTTGATTTATAGGATGTCTCAATCACACATGTTCCCCCTTGATCTCATGATTCGTTGTTCTCAACTCTAGCTTGACATTCCAGTATCCTTTGACTTCATTGATCTTTCCTGTCCGGTCGTTTGATTGTTCTCTTGTCCCTTTTCTTAGGGGCACCTCGTCCGCATCTGTCAGGACTGGGCAACAACAACAACAAGGGCAACACGGACAACCTGACCATGTTGGTCAGTAACAAGGGCCGGTACTAACTCAAGAGACCATCCAAGAAGAAGTAATAGTGGAAGCAGCAGCTGGACCACAGTATCCGGATGTTCCACCACCAACAACAGTTCCACCTACCCCTGTGGAAGTGGACACACCAGCCCTTCTGGAGATCATGAGAGGAATGATGGCTACCCAACAACATCAGATGTTAGCCCAGCAGCGCATGCACGCTCAGTTGCAGAAGCAGAACGTACTACTCAACCAAGGGTTGCAGACGGCATTGGAAAGAGGGGCAAGGCCAGATTCAGGAGCATCAGCCAGGTTTTGCAAGTACAACCCCCCGTCGTTTCGAGGGCACGGAAGATGCCATCTCAGCAGATGCATGGCTTAAGGATATTGAGGCTATTCTGACAGAAGCTAAGGTGCCGGCAGAAGAACGTGTGGATCAGGTGAAGTTGTTACTTCAGGATCTCGCACGTGATTAGTGGGAATCGAAGGAAGTAGGTATCAGACGTCCTGTTGCTTGGGACGATTTTACAGCAAGATTCAAGACGAAGTACTATGGAGTTGTGGTACAGTTTGAGCTACAACAGAAGTTTATCAACCTCAAGCAGGCCGGCAAGACGGTAAATGCTTACGTAGCGGAGTTCTGCAGATTGAGTAGGTTCGCCCCAGAGATGGTAGCAACGGAGAGCCAGAGGGCTATGAGGTTCCAGCAAGGGTTTCATCTTGAGCTCTTACAATTGATAGAAGGGCACAACTACCAGACTTTTGATGAAGTATTGACGGCAACCCGAAGGCATGAGATCACCGTTCAGAGGATCACGGCAAGGACTGGAGGTCAGAAGAGATCCCACAGTCAGATTGAAGGAGGAGGAGGAGCAGCGCCCCGAGTTACACCGTCTTCTGGCATTCACATCCATGATGTGGCGATGCGAGGGCCAGCACCACCGAGGCAGCAGCAGCAACAGAAGAAGAACCAGCAACCCCCGGCAGGCTGCACTTATTGTGGGAAGGTAGGACACACTAGAGATGTGTGTCGGACATTGAACGGGCTGTGTTTGATATATGGAAATCCAGATCATCGGGTTACCACATGTCCCATGAATTCAAGGTCAGGAGGACCAGCGCAGCAGTTTCCTGCTCTGCCAGCACCAGGGGCAGGACAGTATCGAGGACCAGCAGTGGCAGTGAGACCATTGGCCCAGCGTTCGCTGATGCCGCAGGCTCAAATATTTCGGCAGCAGGGACTGCCGATGCAGCAGCACCAGCATAGACCACCCCAGCATCATCAATGAAGGGGCCAGCAGCAACACCAGGCTAGGCCGCAACATGGGAACCAACAAGGAGGTCGAGGGCAGGCCTTCACTCTGTCCTTGGAAGAGGCATTAGCATCGGGAGATGTTGTGGCAGGTAACATTCTCGTCGCCTCATATCCCGCAGTAGCATTGTTTGATTCAGGAGCATCACACTCATGTATATCTGCACAATTTGCGACACGGCTAGGAATGGAGTTCGAGGCATTGCCAGGGAGGTTGAATATACTCATTGGCAATGGGCTCGTAGGAGTTAGTTGAGTTATTCTAGCGTGTAACGTTATTGTTTACGGGCATTCCTTACCCGCCCGGTTGATAGAATTTTATGTTGAAAATTTCGACGTTATCTTAGGCATGGACTGGCTGAAAGACAGTCATGCGACAATAGATTGTCATAGTGGGAGTGTATCTTTTGATATTCCAGGCATGGAGAGATTCACCTTAGTCAGATCAGAGGCAACTCAGCAAGAGCAGGGAGTAATAACGGCAATGGAAGAAGTTCAAGTTCCGAAGGTAGTTGAAGAGTTTCTGAATGTATTTCCTGAAGAACTTCCAGGTCTACCACCGGTTAGGGATATTGAGTTCAGTATAGAATTGGCACCTGGAACTAAACCGATATCAGATCGAGTTTACAGAATGGCGGATTCAGAGCAGGCCAAGGTATATCAGCACATAGAAGAACTGAAAGAGAAGAAGTTTATCCAAGCTAGCATATCGCCATGGGCAGCACCAGTAGTACTTGTAGGAAAGAAGGATGGATCATCCAGATTGTGCATTGATTACAGGAAGCTTAACGCGGCAACAGTAAAGAACAAGTATCCACTACCAAGGATCGATGACTTATTTGATCAGTTGAGCAGGGCTAGAGTTTTCTCCAAGATAGATCTTCGTTCAGGGTACCATCAGGTGAGGGTTCGGAAGGAGGATATTCCCAAGACAGCATTCAGGTCGAAGTATGGGCATTATGAATTCTTAGTAATGCCGTTTGGTTTGACCAATGCTCCAGCAATATTTATGAATTTGATGAACCGCATCTTTATGCCATACTTAGATCAGTTTGTCATTTTGTTTCTTGACGATATTTTTGTATACTCTACTAGTGAAGAGGAGCATGAAGACCACCTCAGGAAAGTGTTACAGGTTTTGAGAGAGAACCAGTTGTATGCCAAGCTCAGCTAGTGTGAGTTCTGGACGGATCATATTTTATTTTTGGGTCATATCATATCAGGAGCTGGAGTAGCAGTAGATCCCAAGAAGGTAGAAGCAGTAGAGAGCTGGCCAGTACCCAAGACCGTGGCTGATGTACGGAGTTTCTTGGGATTGGCAGAATATTACAGGAGATTCGTATCGGATTTTGTAAGACTTTCAGCACCCATGACCCGCTTGACGCGGAAGGATGTGCCATTCGTCTGGTCGGCAGAGTGCCAGGCATCATTTGACATCTTGAAGCAGAAGTTGATATCAGCGCCTATTCTTACATTGCCAGTTGGACCCGGAGGTTTTACAGTATATTGTGATGCGTCAGGTAAAGGACTTGGATGTGTCCTCATGCAGCATGGGAAGGTGATAGCGTATGCATCTAGGCAGCTTCGGGACCACGAGAAGAATTATCCAACTCATGACTTGGAGTTGGCGGCAGTAGTATTTGCTTTGAAGCTATGGAGGCATTACTTATATGGTGATCGAGTGGATATGTACACGGACCATAAAAGTCTGAAGTACATCTTTATTCAGAAGGAGCTGAACATGAGACAGAGAATATGGTTGGAGTTGATCAAGGATTATGACGTGGAGCTTCAGTATCATCCAGGCAAGGCTAATGTGGTAGCAGACGCTCGTAGCAGGAGAGGCGGCGCATTTATGTTGACAACACAGAAGCACATTTTAGAAGACCTTCAGGAGATGGGCATCGAGGTTATACTTCCTAGTGATGTAGGAATTCTGGCAAGTCTACGAGTTCAATCTGACTTGGTAGATAGGATCAAGGTAGCTCAGGCACAGGACCCAAGGATTCAGAAGCTTAGGGCAGAATGTGAGTCAGGGCTCAGGAAGGAGATGCAAATCCACGAAGACGGTACGCTTAGGTTTGGATCACGCCTATGTGTGCCTAGTGGATATATCAGACAGGAAGTTATGGCAGAAGCTCACAGTTCCCAGTATTCTATACACCCTGGAGGGACCAAGATGTACCAAGATATCAAGCAGCACTTCTGGTGGAACGGGATGAAGAGGGAGATAGCTAGATTCGTTTCCCGTTGCTTGGTATGTCAGCAAGTGAAGGCAGAACAGCAGAGGCCAGCTGGGTTATTACAGCCACTTTCTATCCCGGAATGGAAGTGGGAGCACATCACAATGGACTTTATGACCGGTTTACCGAGATCACCAAGTGGTAAAGATGCTATTTGGGTGATAGTAGATCAGCTTACAAAGGTGGCATACTTTCTCCCTTTCAGAGTAGGGCAATCTACAGAAAAGTTGGCAGAGTTGTATATGCAACAGATAGTCAGGCTGCATGGAATCCCTGTCAGTATTGTGTCCGACAGAGATACCCATTTTACATCATATTTCTGGAAGAGCTTACATCATAGTCTGGGCACCAAGTTAAGATTTAGCACGGCTTACCATCCACAGACGGACGGGCAATCAGAAAGAACAATTCAGACTTTAGAAGATATGTTGCAAGCTTGCACCCTAGATTTTGGAGGATCTTGGGAGAGCCACCTGCACTTAGTTGAGTTTTCATACAACAACAGTTATTAAGCCAGTATCCAGATGGCGCCATTCGAAGCTCTATATGGTAAGAAGTGTAGATCGCCACTAGCATGGGATGATATCGGGGAGAGAAAGATGTTAGGCCCGGAAATGATTGTTCAGACAGTTGAATTGGTTAAGGGAATTAGAGAGCGACTTCGAGTTGCGCAGGATCGACATCGTCATTGGGCGGACCAGCATCGTAGACCGCTAGAGTTTTCTATTGGGGACCACGTGTTCTTGCGAATCTCACCTACCCGTGGGGTCATTAGATTTGGCGTTCGCGGGAAGTTGAGTCCGCGATACGTAGGACCATTCGTTATCCTTGATAGGGTAGGCGATGTTGCTTATCGTTTTTCCCTTCCACCTTCGTTACGAGAGGTGCATGACGTGTTTCATGTATCTCAATTGCGAAGGTATGTATCGGACCCCAGCCATATCCTTGATCATTTTGAGTTGGTTGTTGGTACCAACTTGTCTTACGAGAAGCAGCCGGTGTCCATTTTGGACCGGAGAGAGAAGATACTCAAGAACCGAACAATTAGCCTGTCCGGGTTGCTTGGGGTCATCACTCATTAGGAGAGTCAACGTAGGAACGTGAGGATGATATCCGATCACGGTATCCACATCTGTTTGACTCACAAGGTATATTCTTCCTGTGTACCTTGATTGCCTTAACCCCCCATGCTTGTCACCTCATAGATAGAACTACTTGATATCGTAGATTGTTAATATAGATATGTTATCTGCTAGTTAAACATTGAAGAATGATTGCTTGCTCAATTTTTTTATACCTAGATCAGCTCGGTTTTTCCTATCCTGCTTGGATTTGAAATTTCGAGGACGGAATTTATCTAAGGTGGGTAGAGATGTCACTCCCCGTTTCCGGAATGCGTATTTTTATACGTATACCACTTGCCCGAATTTATTTAGTATCTGTCATGCATTTATTTTGTATTTAATTTTTTAATTTTATGCTAATTATTTTTCTGTATTTTATTTTCTGCTTTTTCTTGGCTCTTGGTTCATTTTGGTTCATGGTGAGCCAACTTGGTTTGGCTTTACATGGAAAGGAATGGGTGGCTAGGATTTGATGGAGTAGGATGGATGGTGGAGATGCACTTGGCCTTGATATAAAACTTCTTCTTTCATTCTCTCTCTTCATTCATTCACATTTACTCCTCCACCAAACCCTAACCCACCTGTGAGAGGCAAGTACATCTTGTACATCATGAGGGATTTCATGCATCCCTATTTATTTTTAGTCTATGTTGTTCATCTTCTCATCCTCTACAAGTTTAGGTCTTGAAGTTCTTGATTTCCATGGATGGTTGGGTGTAGATCTAAGTTTTAAGTTTTAGTTTTCGTATGGATTTTATGGTTTTAATCTATCAAACTCTGTTGTTTTCGAAAATAAGTGGTTCCATGTTGTAGAGAATTTAATTTTACTGAAGTTTGGCTTTGAAAAGTTAGATTCCGATTTATTTTGAGGAAGTTATGGCCAAAACAATTTTGGTCAAACTTCTATGTTCATCTGCAGCATGAACCGCATGTCGCAGTAGAGCCGCATATGGTGTCGCGAATGAGCCGCATGAGGCACATGTCGCATTAGAGCCGCATAGATGTCACGGTTGGGCCGCATGAGGCACATGTCGCAGTAGAGCCGCATAGATGTCGCGGTTGGGCCGCATGAGGCCGCATGTCGCAGTTGAGCCGCATAGATGTCGCGGTTGGGCCGCATGAGGCCGCATGTCGCAGTTGAGCCGCATAGATGTCGCGGTTGGGCCGCATGAGGCCGCATGTCGCAGTTGAGCCGCATAGATGTCGCGGTTGGGCCGCATAGGCCGCATGTCGCAGTTGAGCCGCATGGTGTCACAGTTGGGCCGCATGGGGCACATGTCGCAGTTGAGCCGCATGGTGTCGCAGTTGGGCCGCATGAGCTGTATGTCGCAGTTGAGCCGCATATGGTGTCGCAGTAGGGCCGTATGAGCCGCATGTCACAGTAGGTCCGCATGCATGTCGCAGAATAGGCCGCATATGCCTATTTTGGTTGTTTCTGACTGTTATATGTCCTATTTTGACTGAATTATGGTTAGAATTTCTTTCAACTCCCAACATAAAAGTTGTAAATCTTTTTCTTGGCTTCAGAATGTGTTACCAACTATTTTATGCTAGTTATAGACTCGACCATGCTTAATACTAATTTGACTTTCATGTCTCGTCACGAATTGACCCCGACTGTTACTTTGATTAATAATTGATCATACGTTCCTAGTTGGAACTAAGAGACTGGCTAGTCGTCTTATTAAATTGAATGAATGAGACACGTTCATATTAACTATGAACTATTGTAATCGACTGGCTGATCCCGAATATTAACATACATGTACATGCAGGCTTCAATTTATTTATTTATTTTACAAAAGCAGCATGTGTACTTTATGGTCAAGGCATGATTATTCCGTGGTTAGTTTTGATTGTTGTATTACGCTATGTAAGACCTACAACCTAACCGCACGGGTATCGTTGTAGAGTTGGGCATATCGTACTTGTACGAAAGTACTCATTTGAATGACCATGATCCACGACATGGGATTTCACTCAATGTAGAGACTATTAAGTTAAATAAAATAATGATTGCATGGAGAGAATGGATTCTCGAATTCTTACATGGCAGCCCTCTTGGGACTAGTAGTGCCCGACAGGCCGGCTGGTCCCCACAGATACTGCAAATCTGCCACACGGGCAGGGAGCGGTATCTGGTTATATTATCTATTGTATATTGTATATTGATAACGGGCGTCCTGCTGGGACTCGTCTAATTCATGATTGGCGTAATTGATTGACTGGGTAAACTAGCCTTGCTTGCACATAGTAAGAACTGAGGAATCCCTATTGCATAATTCCAGGATAACTTGGAACTCACAGTAGCAAGCCGTAGTAGTTGAATGGCCGTTTAAATTAATTTGTTTGTGTACTGTATGTCCTCTGTTACCTAGCCGAAGATGATCAGAATGTCAGGACATTACGTGCCAACTTCTGTCCTTGTTGGTTGGGAGGTTGGTTTGAAGTGTCGTGATACTATGTGAATCCCAGTAGAAAGCAGAGATCTATTTATCATATTTTCTCATTACTGGTTTTAATCCCTCATATCGTGCTTCCTTGCGGTACTTGCTATTAGAGGTCTAACCTCTCTGGTTTTGCATGGCCAGATTTAGAGCCGGTCCCCGAGGATCCAGCTTACTTCTACCTCCACGATGGTCAACACTAGAGGGATGATCGCAGGAGGGCTCGAGTGGGTTTTCTTACTTCTCCGCTCGTTTTGTTAAATACTTTATACTTTGCCATTTGGCACCGACATGTTAGTCGGATTGTCTTGTACCTATTTGTATAATTGTAACTAAGTCAGGCTGCAGCTGATAACAATTGTGTATACTGACTACATTATCTGGCTGTGTTTTGTAAAGCCAGATATCAAGAACATTTTGACTGAGCGTTTGGGACGCCTTACTGCTTTATCTTACATGTTCTCTATTCTCTGTTTCTTGTTTGAATGATTGAGACAATAGATGTGAAGTGACCATAGGGAGACTTTTATGTATTGCACCCCCTCGTCTTGTTAGACAGCATTGATCGTATTATACGGTATTCATCTACCCGTAATACGTAGCTGGCTGAGGCATTCCCCCGCTCTCCAGTATTCTGGTTCTGGGGTGACAAAACAGGAGCAAGATATTTGTGGTTAAAAAAATATCACAAATGACTTTTTGAGGACGAGAAGTCCATGTTGTCGTAGGTAAAGGAATTTCTGAAACTACGATAAAAGTTGGAAGACGAGGCGATGCCCCTCCCCGACAAGTTTATTGTTGGAGGGATTGTCTCAAAGCTCCCCACTGGGTGGAGTAAGTTCTATGCAAATATGCATCGGAAGAAGCTTGAGATCAGCCTTGAAGATTACTTGCAAGAAATCTATGTTGAGGACCAGATACAGGCTCAACTGAAGGTGGACGCACTGTCCAAGCAATTGGCTAATGCCAATCTGGCTCATACCAAGGAACCAAGGGAAAAGCAGGCGGCTTCCCACATTAAGAAGAATGACCCTAACATTCTGAACGTGAAGGGGACTTCCTTCAAGTGAAAGAAGGCAAAGTCACAGATGCCTTATTTCAAGTGTGGCAAGAAGGGCCACTTTAAAAGTGAATGTAAAGCAAAAATCAAGCAATCAAAGTAAGAGCCTAGTAAGGTATCTATGATCACTGACGTTGTTGCTATGATTGTACAGGTTGATGCGGTAAGGACTGACTCTGACTGGTGGATAGACACTGGAGCCTTCTACCATGTCTGCTCCAGTAAGGAGTGGTTCACCGCCTACACACCTACTTTTGAAGTGGTTATGATGGCGAACCAGGCACAAGCTGAAGTGCTCGGGATCGGGACGGTGGTGTTGAAGCTGACTTCGAGGAAGTCTCTGACGCTTCAAGGCGTAAAGCACGTACCTGCTATCGCCAAGAACCTGATCTCAGGAGGCCTACTCTGCAACGCAGGCCTCAGGATGGACATTAATGCTGGCCAGATGGTGATGTCTATCAAGAAAACATATTTCGGAAAAACTTTTTATACCGAAGGAATGTTCAAAATTTAGCTTGTAAATCGGTCCAATGTAATTAATGTGATTAATGAAATCACTCCTTCTGCTTATCACTACACCAAAATACGTAATTTGTAACACAATTTTTTTATAATTAGTAACGGTTTTTACCGTGACACTTTTGTAATGATAATAACCGTTACAATAGTTAATAAAACATTACTAACATTTTAACTTTATATCTATTTATTTTTTATTAATTTTTATAACATTAAAACTGTCACAAGTCACATGACATAGTAAGCAAAGAAATTTTCTTTCCCAAATCTCCCGCACCCATTTCGTTTTCCCTCTTCTTCCCTCCTTGAGATTTCATTTTCCCTCTCTAGAGCTTCCTCTAGCCCTCTCTCTTATCCTCTCTCGAGCTTCCTCCAGCCCTTCTCGAGCTTCTCCAACCTCAAAGCTCTACTGATGTTTTCGATTCCTCTCATTTTATGTCAGCTTCTAAATCCTTTTCTTATTCTCTAATTTCTTCTCAATTATGATCTACTTTTTGAAGGTTTTTCGCGATTGTGATTCCCAATTCCTCAAAGTGTTACTGAAGATTTTTCCTTGGTGAAATTTCCTATTAATTGTTAGGGTTTTGTAAAATTTTATATTTTGGACATTGATTGTTGAATATTTATTGGAGGAAAATGAGGTGTTCGAGACAACGATGTACCAATCAACTGATCCGATTATAGGAGGAGGTGGAACGGATCAACCCCGATGCCACACTGATGAAGTCCCTAAGGAGGAGGTCGTTATCGTTGATGTCAGATCCGTTGGTGTCGCTGAGGAAAATTTGGTATGCACGGAAGGAATTGTTTGATTCTTATTATTGTATTTAGCACAACAATTTGTTTAAGGAAGTTTCAGTAGGGTTAGCTCTATATTACTCTTAAGCTGTGGTCCTTCTGGTCCTTTAGTGGCTCCATTTTTTTTTCTTGGGGCACAGAGCTTTTATCTCTTGTTTTAATTAATTTTTCCCATTCTATACAATTATAAAATTTAAAAATATATTTTGTGCTTGTTAGTCATTCATTATACAACAATAGCAACATAAGACCATTATTTTCCTTATCACTTAATGTTAGTTCAACGAGGGATAGGAAAAACTGGAGCAATGTGACAACAATAGAGGGCATGGTTAAAATAATGGGAAGATCAACTGGATGGAGACTGATTCATATGTTGTGCTGCTAGACTAACTCTGAAAATGAGCTAATTGGTGTCTAAACTAAGATGGTAATCTCATGACTCTTTCTCTTTTCATTTTTGGAAGTCTAGAAACTAAGTGGGCACATAACATATTGGGTAATCAAACATCTCGTGTAATACACTTCTAAAACTTTGCTAGTACTTGTTTTCATGATTATTTAATCAAATTAATTAACTACTTCCAACAGTAAAGCTTCTATTTGATTGCCAATTATTTGCCTCTTATTACTTCCTATTGTTGTTCAACTATGTTGCACAAATACGGATACGAACAAGGGCATGATGCGGATACGGGATACGAACATTTTCAAATAGGTAATTTGGAATCCCCTATATTGCACAACACGATGTGGATATACAGATACAAACATTTTCAAGGATATGAATATGGACAAGATGCATACATGCACCATTTTATCGTGTCCTTGCATCATAATTCTTCAATAAGTTTGGTGGTGGTAGAAGATTTGATGCAGGTTTAAATGTACGACATCAGCACCAATAAAATATTTTGAGAAATTCAAAAAGAAGGGTTTGTATAATTTGCAGGGCTGGTGCATGCTCATAAAAAGGATTAACTTTGTTTCCATTAGCATCCGACTTTTATGCCTCTAGATGCTGGACTATTCGAATTTGCACACTGCATTATTGCTCCATCTATTTAATCCTTGCCTCAAAATGTTAGTTTCTTAGTATACATATGCTTGTTATGATGCCCCACTATTAGTAAGGGAAGTATGACATCCTCTACTTATGTAAGATAAAAGTTGTGCTCGGACTGCTGATGAATTTCCGTGTATAGATGTTAATACTGTGCACCTCATCACCTGAAGGAATGCTTATTTCTGTTAATGCAGCATCAACTTGTTTTCCCTTGGTTAATGTCATCTGAAAGAACCAGTGTTTTTCTTTTCTTTTCTTTTCTTTTCTTTTCTTTTCTTTTCTTTTACTGGAAGGATTTATTGGAATATTATATATTGGAATATTATAATTATTTAAAAGCATTAACCTACAAAATCAAAAGCTTTTGCTAGATAATGTAGCATAATATGGCTACTTTCAACCTTTATTCTACCTTTCTAGCATAACATGATGATTGGTAGATTCTCTTCGGAGTTTGGCAAGTTTACAAATGTGCATAAAGATGATTTCCTGGAAAAAAAGTTTTGTCTGTAGGAGAATTTTCCAACTGATGGTTTATACCATAATTGTCAGCATCTTGGAATCCTTGTCTGTGTGGGAAATCAATTGTTATTACATTAGGACTTCCTTGCAAACATGAGGTTACTCTGTTAATATAGTGATTAGATAGGCAAAATTTGCTAATTAACACTGTATGAACTTTTGAGTTTTAATCTTGCCAATGCCATTCACACATTTATGTTTTATGAGATCTTGCATAGATATATGTATCCAGGAACCATGGATAAAAGTGGAAAGACGAAAACATAAACTATAGTATATGTGAACTCTTCCTAGAGTATCGATATTATGTGACTATATTAAATCAATGAACTGTATCTATGTTGTATCCCCTACCCCAAAATTTCTAGAAATGAAACATCCCAAATATATACTGTGTCCGTGTGTACGCAATCAACCAAGGTTGTGATCCATTCATAAAAAATTGTCATTGTATATACATATAAGTTTGATTCTTGGTCCATTAATTTTCCTTTTTTACGAGTTTGGTGAACTAACCACAACCAATCCCTTTCTGCTTTCAGGTTGAGAAAAAATAGACCTTATCTTGGAGGTGGTAGTGGAGACCTGATAGGCTAGCTTGATATCCCAAACTGTTTTGACGATAGATGCCATGTAATTGAGTTAGTAACTCTCAACCTTACATTTTAGTAGTACTTTATCTTTACTTGTTTTGAGTTACATGAGGATAATATCTCCTCTCTTTTCGATTCCCTTGTCACAGAGTCATTCCTAATGATCGACTTCCCCAAGAGGTAAAGTCTTGCTCCTCACTTGTCCATACTAGATGTATCTATGTCCTTCAAATGTTACTACACTTGTCCATACTACTACTACATAGCATGAAAATGTTTGCAGATATCAGGAGACACCATTTTAGAAGTGAAAATGTTGTAGACATGCATGAGAGAAGTCAGGGATGGCCAAGAATACCAAGTATACAGAGTCACATGGCTGATAGCACTTGTGAAAATGTTGTAGACATGCATGAGAGTTGCCATGATGGATGTTTACTATTATTTGTAGGCACATTGTGATTAAATTATTAATTACATATTTTCAAAAAATCATCACAAAGAGGTACTTACTTTATATAGTTTTACAGCTGAAACCACTTTGCATGATGGCCTTGATTCATTTTCAAACTTCTCTTGTGTTTTCTAGCTTCTGGATATTATCTGGGAAATTTAGGCTTGTTTGAACACTTCAGAGGTTTATGTTATTTTTCGAATTCAAAGATTCCCTTATGGATGTCTTTTTTTAGTCCTTCAGGTTCTAATATGTTATTGTTTCTTAGGAAAATTAGGTAAATAACAGATACCATGATTTGATTTCGTAGGAATCAGGTACATAACAAATACCGAAATCAAGTTTGGTCCTATTATCTTCTATGGAGGACTCGGACATGGGGTCCTTCTACGAGAAGCAGGTTTTGGTCAGTTTCATGTCGGGGAGGTAGTCTTTCCACTTCTTGATTAAATGATTTGTCTTTTTTTAGTAATTGCATTTCTTTAGTAAAAGATTTGTCAATTTTTTGGCAGTATAAAGAAAGTAGCTAGCTCACAACTCTACAAAGATTGTAGATCCAATTTGGGTTGCCCAAACGTTAGGTTTATCTCCTACTAGAGGTAATTTGACAAGAAATGCCTATGTCAATAAGCTTGTGTTATATTTCACATGTGCTTTATAGTTTAGGTCATAAGAGTTCTTTCCACTATCAAACACATGCCTCCATTTGTTGCTACAAAATGTCTGATTCTCGGCCTATTTTTTATGGGGAATAAAATTAACAAATATACTACACATATATGAGTTATTTGCATTTTTTTAGTCCCAGAGTATTGACCCCAACATGAATTTGTGGGTTCTAACTTTTATGTTCCTCTTACCCATGAAAATATGTAAAAACTGATCTAGGACAGTAATCAATTTTTTATTATTATGTTTGCCGGTAGATTGCTATAGAGAAGAAAGTCCCTGAGATCCGTGGATTCGCTGTGCATGCTCTGTCACACTTTAAGGTGATGGGAAAGTAAGGCCACTACCAATCTCCTCTTCCAGGCTCTGACTTGAGAACAAAATTTTGTAAACTAACGTCATAGCAATTTCATTATAATTTTCATTATATTCTTATAATTTATAATCTGGAACTATGTAGGAGGTACAAAATTCTAGTTTTATCTATGCCACCTTCTAATGAAACTTCTGCAACAATTTTTCAATGTACACTTGATGTGAGTGCGGCTGTTCGCAACTGTGAATTATGGTATCTGCATCCTCATAGATGACAACACATTGAGTTATACTCATATATGCATATAATGTTGTTTTCACAAATTATTACAACTGCTTGTAATGGAGAGATATCTGCTTTTTAATATCTAACCTAAATTCGTACTCAACATTGGATATCCTATGATCTATGCACTGCTAGGTATTCGAAGGCATACTACAACCTTCCTAAAGTGCAGATGGTGTTCCATGTTAAAAAAATTCCATATCCTTGGGGTACGTGAAGGTTTGTTGCAAATTTTGATTTTTTTTTCCTTTTTTCGTGCAATTACAATGTAGGGATATTTAGAATTTTTTTTCTTGAAGTAATAATCTCTATCATGGCTTATGATTCAGCGATACTGTCGGGAACTACTAGAGGGATACAATATTAGTTTATTTTATTCTAGACCTTTATCTGCTAGTTTGAAGAACAACTCTTCGATTGTGGTAATTGACAATTCTACATTTGGTTATACTAAATTGTCACAGTTGAAGGTCTTTGAATATCTAACTACTACCCAACTTTTACTATTTCATTTGTCACCAGATTCATTCACATGCTCACTAGCAACACTGTCCATGTGGGTGGAGAAGGAGGGGCTTACTGTCTTAATTGTTACTTGCAGAAAAATGAAACTGTAATCCTGTCCAATTGTTTTATTTTTAAGTTTTTTTTCAAATACGAAGACTTCCTGATTATCATTTAATATCAACCTTTGCTGCAACTGGTATATTTTTTTTGTCATGCTTCCTGTTTGCTTTTAACATCTAAAGTACAACGGAGAAGGCTTGGATAATGATGATGATCTAAAATGAGGGCTTCTCCTGACTGAGGAATTGGGTAATGAGAAATGGGAAAGATCAGGGAATTGCTTGAACTATGGGGTTTAAGTATTAGCGAGCTAAATATAGTTTGTCATTAAATGCTAGGTTTTACTGACTGTTATACGTTTGTGATCATACTCTCCTGGAGCATACTAACCGTATTAAAAAGTAACGTCTTATTTCTCGGTTTTATTACGAAATAGGCCTAGGAACTGTCCTTCACTTTTTTCTTATCTTATATGGAAGACCTATACTTGGTTACTCCTAAATTTCTTGGAATTTTTTTTAGACTAGAGGTGATCATTATTTTCAGCTAAATTCCACAAATTTAATATGAATTGTTGGCTTGTTGTAATTATCCACAGCGAGGGCTTCCTTTTATGGAGTTTAAACAAAAGAAGGGCGATAAAGGTCAATTACTAAGGAGGTGTTGCAAGAGGGTTAAATGCTTTATGGGTAATGTGTTGTTTCTATTCGACTGATTTACCATATCTGTGCCTACTATCTACTAGGTTTGATTGTGTGTTATTTATTGGTTGTATTGTTCTTTCAACAAACTCTCTTTCTTTCTTTTGGTTGCAGACACAGATGTGGTTTTTCTCCTCGCCTTCTAAGGTAAGCAACTAATGTTAGTAAATACTCTCTTGCAAGTGTACCATTTAATTATTTGGCTATAGTATTTCATTCTTCGTTTTCTAGCTACCTTTGTTATAATAAAAGCAAAGTTCATAAACTCGGTTCCAGAGCCTTCCTATAAGTATCTGTTTCTGAAGTTTCTGGGGGTTTTAAATCAGTCGGTTTCAGATGTTTCTGACGCTAATTCCGATTCTAAATGGCCGAGATTTTGGCCGATACTTAAAACCTTTCATAAAGGATGCACATACCTTTCTTCTATATGTCTAATATAGTTTATAGTTACTTTCAAGTTCTTATAGTTACATTCATTATTCCTTTTTTTGATTTTTGGATCTGTTATCAATATTGTTGTTACATTATCTGCTTTATTGATGTGGTCCACAAAAGGGTTTTAGCAGCAATTGTAGAGTTTGTGGTCAATTAATTACAATTTGAGGCCACTTGCAAAATCAGTTAATCAGATTTACTACCCTATACTAGTTCTTTCAATTACTGGTTAATCCTCTTTTTAGGACGCTCTGTTCTTGTTTCTTTATAAACACCATTTCCTAAGAAATTCAAATAACTTTTTCTTCTTGCCTTTTGGTATCTCATGATCCTGCACAGACTAACTGTTGCCCCCATATATGATGCTTGTTGAAAACACATATAGCAATCATTTGCCCTCACTAATGAAGGCTATGCTATTCTGTACTAAGCATACCCTATGTTTATGTGGTGTCCATAATTTTCTTCTTGAATATCAGTGCAAAGGAAAAATAAACATGTTTACACATGAGTATGTCTTTTAGCTGATTTTGGCATAATGGTCGAAGAGAGTAGTTGTCTATGATGTGAGTCGTGGAGTATTTCTGGAATGACCCATTACCATGCGAACCTAAAAGGTTTCTTTCTTTGTTAGGCCCCCTTTAAAAGCTTTTTCCTTATGTAATCTCTTGCATTCAGTCGCGATGGAGAATAGTCAAGTTCAATTTTGTAACATTTATATTGGGTCCCTTTCTATTGACAGCTTACCGAAGTATGAAGCTTCACACGAGTTCCAGACTAAGAAGAAGCGCCAGCAACAAAGGCAACACGAGGAGATGGCGAAGCAAAAAAAACTGCAACATCCACAGCCACATGCTCGCCTCCCTCCCATTCAACAAACAGGAGGCCAGCCCCATCCTCAGATCAGGCGGTCCCAGCCAGCCCATCCAATAATCCCCAGCCCCATTCTCATTCCATTGTTGTTTTCATAAATTACAACACAAAGATGTAGAGGGAAAGTGTACCAACCTTCATGTTGTCATTGAAACCAACAATGGAATGTTTTCCTTATTAAAATATTAAAATATGGATGCTATTGAGCATCCTGTGGTTTAGTTGCTTATTAATCAAATATTATGTGGTTTAATTATTAATTTGAATGGTTGAATTGTTATTCGAAATTATGTGGTTTTGTTTCTAGTCTGGAATGGTTGAATTGTTATTGCAAATTATGTGGTTTAGTTACTTGCTCGGAATTGTTATTGAAAATTTCATGGTTTAGTTAATGGTTTGGAATGGTTGAATTATTATGAAAGTGAAATATTATGAAATTGGATATGTGTTGTTTATTGTTTAGTTACCAGTTGAATGTAGTTTTTTTATTTAATTAAAATAGTCCAATTGTAATGGTTATAACTGTGACAATTAGTGGAGAATAGTAACGAAAAAAATAATGTAGTCACAGTAAAAATGTGACAAAACAACTAACTGCAACATTAATAACTGTGACAATAGAATATTGGTCACGGTTACAACCGTCACATAAATGGACTTCTATCACGGTTATAACCGTTACTAAAACAACTATTTGTCACGGTTATAACCGTGACCAAAATAAATATTGTAACGGTTATTACCGTGACTAAATATTAACCACGCCCCACTAGTAACGGTTATTACCGTGACGAAAAATAATTGTCACGGTAATAACCGTGGGTAATCGCCTATTATGGTGTAGTGTATACTCTTGAGTTGTGGCATAATAGGCTAGGACATGTTCATTGTAAACGAATAAACAGAATGTCTAGTCTAGGATTTATCTCCAAGTGTGGGGGTAAGGTAAAGAAATGTGAAGTTTGTGCTCAAACAAAGATCACAAGGAAACTCTTTCCTTGGGTTAATCGAAGTACAGATCTTCTGGAGTTGGTACACTCTGATATCTGTGACTTCAAACAGTTCTCTACAAAGGCCGGGATTGTCACGACCCGCATCCAGTGTGAGGGCACGAGAAGTAACGAACGCCCAGCCTACGCCGCAGTGTCGGCGGTAGAACGCTGTCCTGAGTCACCATATCTAACACAATCTAACCAATCTATAAATAGAGTAGAAATAATACGTAACTCAATCACAATACTAAGATGGAACAGGAAAATAATCTCAAGAAAGTCACTATAAAGGTATAGGTGTAAACCACCAAAAATATCTCAAGTACAACTCATAAAAGTCTCAAATAGAAAATACAAAGTAAAGTACTAAGTCTCAGCTAGACTATGGGCAAGTCCTCAGCGACTGTGGGATCCTCCTGTGGGTCCACGTCGCCAGTGTCATTTAAGCCAATGCCAGAATAAGTAGGACAGTACTCCTCATCATCACCTGTAAAATTTTCAACATGCCCAATCAGGACGGAACGAGCACATATCTCTCACAACAGTTCATATCAGGAATGAACATATAAAGCAAGCTATAGAAAACTATACATGAATCGCTGTAAAAGAAATCAACAGGAGAGAAGATATAACTGAGATATAAATATGATAAATAGAGAATAACCTTCTACGTGAAACAGAGCATGAATTGGTTATGTAAACAGCTTGGGTTGCACATGGATACAACTACGGAAAGAACATGGATAACAACTACTGGGGATAATGATCACATAACCAACTACACTCTCCCTGCCCCCAACCAATACACAAGGATCGAAGCATGTTATGTTATTGCACATGGATAACAACTACTGTATACATGGAGCTCATATGGTCATGAGTGTACATGAATAACATATGAGTGCACATGGATAAATGTGAATACATGGAGTACATGATGAACATGATAAAGTACATGAAACATGACATACTCGATGTATCCGAGGGGATAACATCGCATGAAAAGATCCATAGGGTACCGATCCGTGTGAACGTCGTGTCAGCATCAAGTATACTAGTCTATAACAAGAGTACATATCCAAAGAAGCATGAAAAGATCAGAGAATGTACTCGCCTGGCAATCCGAACTGCTGATGATGAAAAGTGACTGGTCTGGAGTAATACGATCCTATTTAAAACAACCACATGTCATCATACAATCTAAAATATCATAAGAAAAGTCTTCAATGCAAATTCTACATGATTTGGGTCAATCTAAGTCAAAGTCAACCTTGGGTCAACTTTGGTCAACCAAACTAGTCAAACTAGGTCAAAATTGGTTAGTCTACAAGTCTACTTTTAGGTAAATACTAGTCTTAGATATCAACTACCAATGCATCCTAAAACCAAAATCTACCAACTATTTAATACACACAAATTTAGAATCTATCCTACCCTTCAACAATTTCTAAACTAATCCATAGGCTAACTTGACATCACAAATCCTAACTAAACTATCAACTGAACTTAGTGTCCTGAAATTACTATTTCTAAATATACCTACATCAAACCAAATGTCTAAACTTACTAAAACATAGCCTACCCTCATGATGCAAGCTTAGCAAGCAATCACTTAGGTAAGGTAATGTGGGATCTGCAAGTTTGATCAAAACAGGAATTAACATTGAAATTGATGGGAAAATAGGTTCATATTTCTGAAATTGGTAGACTGGAATCAAAACAAAGAACCTGAAAAATTAGGAAACCTGGAATAAACAAACTGAGATGAACTTAAACTCAGTCCTCTCATGAAACCCAAATTTGAAGGCAACCTATTCATGTGGCAAACTACTACTAGGTAATCACTTATATATGTCTAATAGGTTCTGAAAAAAGGAAACTGAACTGGAATTAAAACTGAACCATTAAGGAACAAATCAACTTCTGATCAGAAAACTGGGATGGATCAAAGTACTGCACAGTAAAAACTGGAATTAAAGAACTCATCTAACCTATGGCTACCCGATTTCGGATACAGCCTAATCCTTGATTCATACTAACATGTATCACCTAGAGGGGGTCAAATATGGTCTGCAGGTTGGGTTTTGATCAGGAAACACATTCGAAAACTGAGCAAAAATACTAAACAGTAAAAGGAAGAAAACTGGAACAGTAAATCTGATACTAACTGATACTCTATGCCAACCCAATTCGATCACAGCCCTACTCTTGATGCAATCTAATAGATACTCCAAGATATGGTAGTGCAGGACCTGTAGGTTGATTTTCTACAAGGTTACACATGAATCAACCGAACAAAATACCAAAACTGAGAATGACTGATCAGAAAACTGAAATCCAACTACTACCCAATACTTAAGGAAACCAAATTCAAACACAAATTGATTACAACCTAGACTATTATGAAATCTAATAGGTAATCACACCTGGGAGTTTAATTAGGAACTGTAGATTAGTATAATACATGAATAACCTACTGAAAACCGATCAACAGGAAGAAAAATTCTGAAACAGAGAATCAACTCTCAAGAAAACCCCGATACTCAACATTCAATCCTACTCACAACCAAGAACATCGAAAAACCTATTAATATTCAAACCTGAAGGTTGGTAACGCGTCCTGGGCCTAATCATGATGTGTTAGTGCAATCGTGTCCAACAAAATAGGATACGAAGTGTCCTGGACACCAATGAGCCAAAACTGAAACTTAAACATCGTGCACGCGTGTCACTCATCCTAGGGCTCGACACAGAGCGAAATAGGACACGTGGTTACTCGTACACGTAGCCCAACTATAGGGCTACACGACCACGTGTCTGCACTGGACCCTCGCCATGTGTCTGTGTCGCACGAAGTGCGTATCGGACGCGCGTTCTTCACGCGCGCGCGACAGGTCGCGAACGATGCCGCCTCGATTTCTCTCTCTACGCTCCACGAAATCCCACGAAAATTTACGAGTGTGTTGTCAGTCGTGGAGCCTAACTACCTACCAAAAATCTCGGGTTGAATCGCCGTGTCCAAAGAGAAAGGACACAGCAGTAGCAGGACACGCGCGCGGTCCTCGTGCTGCGCGTGCGTGTCTTGTTTCGGACACGAAAACGTGTCGATTCAACCAAGAACCTAGGGATTAGGAATCCACACCTATAGGGCTATAAATTCGTGAAATTAGATTACAAAATAAACATGTTCGAAATCTAATAGAAATTTCATCGAACACCTATAACCCTAATCCGATACGTGTCCGATACCCTATCAAACGGACACGAAATTTAACCAAACTTCATGGGTAGTTCTAGGGTACCTAGATGCATGCTAATATGAAGAAAAACCAGAAGAAACTATGGTGTTTGGGTGTTTACCTATTGAGAGTTGAAGTATCAAAGAAACTGACTCCTCGAACGATGAGACGACCAGTTTCCACCGAGCAAACGCCTCCAACTCATTGCTAACAATGCTCCAGCAATTTCTCCTCCTTCCCACGATCACAACGCACTTCGTTTGAGTGAAATGGAGGTCGGATGAAAAAGTTAGGGTTTTGGAGAGCTGGAAAATAGGGTTTTGTGAAGGGGGTGTCTATTCCAATGCAATGCTATATAGGGGATGGGGGTTTCATGTTTTGGCCGGCCATAGGAGT
>JANAVB010039818.1:854616-874109 GCA_029216955.1 Iris pallida | reverse complement strand
ATTTATTTATATATACATATTCACAGATATAATATATATTTATATATACATACACACAAATCATATAACAATATATATATATATATTATATATATAGAGATATATATAATATATATATATATATATATATATATAATATATATATATAATATATATGTATACGTATAATTATAAATCTCAATATAACCATAAATATTACAATATAATCCTTAATAAAATATAATAATAATAATAACTAAATGTAATAAACCAATAATAGGTATTACATCTACTTAGGAATATGTTACATGGACATCGTTGGTTGTACTGCAAGGCTACATGGGCTTGGCTCAGTTCGGTTCAGTTTGACTAGTTTGGTGCGACTAGGTCACCTAGACGTCAAATAATATTATTAATGAATAATTAACTATATAATGGTCATGGCACAACTTGGCCTGGTTTTCCTAGTTAGGACATCCCTATGGCTAGGTTTCCCCGGGCATGGCTAGTACACTAGTCAAGGCACACTGCTACATCTCCGTGCCACAAATCCTAGCGTCTAGTACTTCAAAACTCAACTATGGCTAGAGTCGTCTATGTAATAATTAACTAAATAATCATTTCTAAAATCCTAAAAATCACAATTTAAATCAAATAAATAATTCAAAAAAAATACCTGAAAAATTCTCCGGGAAGGGAAGCTACAAATCTATCCACCTTAAAATAATTTCGTCCTCGAAATTCTAATTCATAACTATTCCAAAAAATTCAAAAGAAAGTCTACCTTAACCTTAATCCTCAAATTTAATTTCTCAAAAATATTTTATAACCTCGAATACTTGAGGACTTCTACCCACCTTTGGCCATACTATTCCCTCAAAGGTATGGTCACTAGAGTCTTATGATCTTTCAACTAGTTGCTAATAATTCTACCAACAACTATCTAGGGCTTGTGGAATCTATACTCCCTAATATCTATAAACAACCAAACTCCAATCATGCAATATTATACTTTATTTTAGAAATTCGGATGAATCCTGACAGCACGATCGTTCGTCACTTCGAAATAAAATGGACGAGAATCAATGGTACGGAAAGCAAGGGAGTGTAATCGAAAGCAAATATGGAATTTTCAAGGAACATAGAGAATTCTAGGAGAATTTTTCAAAGCAGAGTGGATTGAGATTTCTAAGGGTTTAGTCAAAGTCGCAGGTCGTATCAGTACAGTACGTAACCGATACGATATGCTCGACCTGCATGGGCCACCACAAAAACTTATCACGACCCGCACCACTTTTCGGACGCGAGCTCGTGAGCAAGCCAGTACGTATCGAGCGGACTCCATTCCGACTCGAGTACGTATAAGCTGTCAAGGTCATGGTATCTATCTAAACTATATCTCAATCTACATGAATCATATAATCAAGAAAGAACAAGTATGGGTCCATGGTCTGCAGCCCATTGGTTGTTCGATTAGACTCCAAGAATGATATGGGTCTATAAACTAAGCAGAGTATAGCATAATATGGAATATAAAGCACGAGAAGATAATAAAGAATATCACAAGCAAATATCTGTATCATATATCGTAATCCTCTACCATCTGCTCTGCTAACTAACTCCATGCAGTCACTAAACCTGAAGAGATCATCAGGTCCTCAGAGGACTAGCAAGATACATAAAATATGCCTATAACAGTTTTATTATGCATGGAGGAAAATACAGAATAACAATTTAAACTGAGCAATGAATAAAGCACGAAACTATACACTGTCTACACATAGATGAACTGCTGAACAAGGACTATAAAACTCATATCAAGGTGTCAACAGATAACCGAATCGAATACTCAAACCCTCATCCCTAGTGTGGACTCGCAGGTTGAACTACTAACCCTCGTCCCTAGTGTGGACTCACAGGTTAGCATCACCCTCGTCCTAGTGTGGACTCGCAGGCATAAATCCTATACTACTAACCCTCATCCTAGTGTGGACTCACAGGCTAGCATCTACTAAACCTTCGTCCCTAGTGTGGACTTGCAGGCTAGCACACCCTCGTCCCTAGTGGATCGCAGGCGTAAACCCTATACCACCCTCGTCCAAACGTGGACTCGCAGGCTAGCATTACTACTAACCCTCGCCCTAGTTGGACTGCAGGCTAGCATCACCCTCGTCCTAGTGTGGACTCGCAGGTGTGGACCAATAACTACACCCTCGTCCCTATCGTGGACTCACAGGTTAGCTTCATGTTTCAAGACCGAAGGCACGACTCAATCAAGGCACGACCAATAAGACATAAGGCTAACTGTGATACTGTCTAAAGCAATGATAAAATATACCAGCTTGATAGAAAAGATACATGGCAACAATATAAGAAAAACTGGATAAAATAATAGACTGTGCATGTAAATAAAGCGTGTGTAGAAAGGCAAGGTATACTTGCCTGGGGGTTGCACGAAGATCCAATAATATACCGCTAAATGGCAAGTCATACATTCCAAGTCATCACAACTGTCTCGAAAGCTGAAACAGGACAATGCCAACAGTCTCAGAATTGTCAAATTAGCTAGGATTGCCTGTCCTTAAGTCCAATTCTGGACACAGGAGCAAAACGGTAATTTCCGGCAAAAAACGATGTCTGTCGTTGGACCCACTTTGCACCGAAAAGCGTGCCAGAGTCAATGGTCTCTAAAGTCATCAAACTACATGTCTACGGATCCGGTTTTCGATACGAACCAACCGTATGTCAGAGTTGGATTCCGGCGGGCTGTACACAAATCGCCGTTGAGTGGGACTGTAGAGCCCGTAAAACGGTGATTTATCAACGGTCTCAGAATCGGACCAAACTTGGCATACAGGACCAGAAAAAATGATACGGTCCTGATGGCGTAAGTTTTGCCTCGATCTGACGAGCGTGCACAAAGTAATTAAGAAATTTGCAACGTGCACGATACGGTGAATTTCGACGGATACGCATCAAATTCGTCGCGCACACGCGACCAATTTGAATTTCGTCAAAGCCACACGACCACGAAGCCGTTACGCAGCTTTCAATGCTTTCGGTTCGGACCACGTCGTCCGGATTGGCGGGACGCACGTCGTGTGGAAAGTTTTTCTTTTTTAAAACAGGTTTTGGGAAACTTTGGAATCCGATTTCTCGGCGCATAGTCGATGAGATCGACTTCTGCAAATTGGGTTGGGGATCCCTATATGTTGTCTATAACTATATTCAAATACAATTCTAAACTGTTAGAAGATCGATCGGAATCGATCCCCGAACATGGGTGTTGGACTGGTTAAGTGTCCTGTTTTGGACAGATTTTCCATCGACTTCACGTCGATTTCTTGGGTCGATCGCGCGTTTGTAACGAAAGTAACTGTTGGGTTTGAAGATGGTTATAAAGGCTCTTCAAAACAATTTACGGATCGTTAAACGACGGAGTATCGGGATCGAGATCTTACTGTGAAGTTGGTGGTTGCAAATGCCTGTACTGTGTGCTGTGCGTTCACTTGTTGCGCGCGCGCCTGCCGCTGACCCGACCGACTTCGGCGACTTGGCGGCGGTTGCAGGGCCGCCAGGGTGGTCGTGAAGGTGTGGGGATGGGTGGCGCGTGGCTAGGAGCGGCTTGATCCGAGGCTTTTAGGGTTTTCCTCGAGAGGTTTCTCTCGGTTTCGTTATATACGAAGAGATGAGGCCGCTGTGCCTTTGTGATTTACTATACCATGGGTCGGGTATGGGACTTCCTTTGTGAGTGGGATTTCAGAGCTTGGGCTCTGGGCTGTGGGCCTCTGGTGGTGGGTTGTTCGGGTTGGGCCTGGGGGTGTTGGGCCGGGTTTTTTTGTTTGTTCCTATAATACCTATATAATATATATTAGATATATATATAGATATATATATATATATAATATATATAGATATAATATATATATATATGATATAGTATATATATATATATATATATATAAGCATATATTTATTTATATGATAAGTCCCAAAATCTGAAGGAATATTTAACAGAAAATACATTTCTCAATATTATATATATATATATATATTATTATATATCTATATATATATATATATATATCTATTATATTATATATAATATTATATTATATATATATAGTAATCTTTCTACGTGTATATACACATACACGTATTACCTATTATATTATGTATATATAATATATATATATATATATATATATATATTATATATATATTATATATTATATATATATATATATATATAGTATAATAGTATATCTTTCTACGTGTATAACACATACACGTATTTACCATATATATTTATATTATTATACATATTCACATATATAATATATATTTATATATCATACACACAAAATCATATACAATATAATTATATATATATATATATATATATATTATATATATATTATATATATATATAATATAATATATATATATATATATATATATATATTATATATATGTATCGTATTACGATAAATAAATAAATCTCAATATAAATATTAAATATTACAATATAATCCTTAATAAAATAATAATAAATAATAACTAAATGTAATAAACAACAATAGGCATTACATCTACTTAGAATATGTCTACATGGACATCGTTGGTGTACTGCAAGGCTACATGGGCTTGGATCAGTTCGGTTCCAGTTTGACTAGTTTGGTGCGACTAGGTCACCTAGACGTCAAATAATATTATTAATGAATAATTAACTATTTATAATGGTCATGTCACAACTTGGCCTGGTTTTCCTAGTTGGACATCCTATGGCTAGGTTCCCGGGCATGGCTAGTACATAGTCAAGGCACACTGCTACATCTCACGTGCCACAAATCTAGTCGTCTAGTACTTCAAAACTCAACTATGGCTAGAGTCGTCTATCGTAATAATTAACTAAATAATCATTTCTAAAATCTAAAAATCACAATTTAAATCAATAAACAATTCAAAAAAAATACCATGAAAAATTCTCCGGGAAGGGAAGCTACAAAATCATGCACGATGTGCAATGCGTATTGAAAGTAAAATATTACACGTGGTGCACGTATGTCGAAAGTAAAATTATTGCACATGTGCAACGCGTATCAAAGTATCGATGCACGAAGTGCCACGGATATCGAGAATAAATTTTTGCACAAGATGCAACGAAAGAAACAAAAGTTATAATCGAGAAAACGAAATCGTTCGGTTACGCACCGAGCTTGTGTTGGCAAATGAATGCATGGGCCGACTTGCGTCGGATTTGATTTATCAGAGTTACGGTGTGATCAAGCATGATCACTGCAAAATCGTGAGTCGAAAGAGATCGTTGGTTCGTAAAGATACGTTGCGACGGAAATAACTTGATTTCCGGGGTATGGCATACCCACCGATGCAATGAATGGCTCGATTCCGAGTGGTATATGCAATACCACTTGTGTGATGACTTGCATCAACGTATTGTGAATTACGGAAGGTTTGTCCACAACGACGAGATAGCACCGAGACTCGATTGAGAATTTGTATAACGGTATGTTGATGCAAGTTCTTCGATGATCGGTTAGAACGGTAAGGCGTGACTTGTAACATTGAACGATACGTCGATTGAAAAATTTCTGTGTCGGACGAATGACAGGAACTAGCGAAACGATTATGCTTTGAGGCAACAATCGGATCGACGGGATAGGAAACTCGAAACGTTAAATCGAACGCACGACTTGCGAGCTCGATAAAAATGTTAGGCGATACAAATTATAATCGATCGCACGACTTGCGATCCCGATAGAAATATTGGACGAGATGAATCGAATTGCACGACTTGCGATCTCGATAGAAATGTTCGCTAGGCGAATCGAATCGCACGACTTGCGATTTCGATAGAATTGTTGGGCGATGCGAATTGTAATCGAATCGCATGATGTACGACTTTGGTAAGAAAGTTGGTTGACCGGAGTAATCGTGCTTAAGAAATAGTTGGTTACGTTACGGCGAAACTCATTTGAGAACGACTGAAAACACGTGAAACTTAGAGGGCGAGATCGTATGACTTGAGAGTTCGATGTTGGATACTCGGTAACTCAGTTACGCGATCGAAGTATAGCGGGATGCGGCAAATCGGAGAACGAGTCGATGCGTATTTAAAAGTTCGTTACGAACTTGGATGTATGCGATGCGAGTTAAGTTGACGTTGGAACGGATTCAAGTTGGCCCTTACGTTATCGAAATGGATACGGCGTATCGAGATCGATACGTAGGAAATGTAAACGACGTGAGAATACCAAAATAGAGTGTGCCTCGCGCTATAAAATTTGTTAGTAACATACGAGGGAAACGAACTGGTTTGATCATAAATTTGTGATTGATCAGGACGAGACTATAAGTCATCGACGATTGTTCGATGCGTATGGCATCTCGTGTGTCGACCGCAAAATAAGATAGACCGGAACTCGATACGAGTTGTTTCGTAAATTGCGGATCAGATCTACGATAGTGCATGACATTACTCGGAGGATAGTTGCGCATTAGTTTGCACCGATAGAAATTTTTGTGTCCGAAATTGGTTAGTCGCATAGAATCGCGGAACGTGATTTGGCTCCGAAATAAGTTATAGCATGGTTCGTAGTAATCTGTCCTTCGATGATGATCTACAATTATCGAGCGTAGCTTCGGGCAGCTGACCCTAGAAACTTGACCGCCAAATCAAATTGAATGCTGCAGACCGTAAGATGACCCATGCGATATCGCATAGAGATTGTACCGATAACAAATGTAAACGTGCATGTTTGATAAATCTAGGCGATCGAGAATTATTGGAACACTTTCGGTTGAGAATGATGTAGTTAGATTTGAGTATTCGTCGATGAATGCTTGAATGGTAATGTCGGTCGACGATCGAACTGGAAATTCACCAACGAACTTGGTGATTCGGATAGGCGATTGTGAGAGTCGTACTATGCACGAGAGAACGATAAGGAAATAACTTACGAATCATGTCGTTAGATTCGGATTCACCTTGCAATTGAGCTTGCATTAATCAAATTATGTTCGATGTTGCGAGACGGATAAGTCAGGAATTTGGCTAGTGAATTTCCTACTCGATAGGATCGAACGTAAGGCGTATCGTAAGGACTTTCATATAAAAGGCGATCATTGTCTTGAGCACGGTCGCCTCGATGTAACTGTCATGTCGGATAGATTGTGGCCTTTTGCAATATCAAATTTAAACTTGCGTCGGAAGGATTTGAGCACGGTGTCTAGGTAAGTCACCTAGCGGACGTAGTCCTGAATGTTGATGCTTTTGCAAGTCAACAGAAGAGAATCATGTCGAGATAGGATACGAAGTTGTCACGACCCGCACCCGGATATACGGGTACGAATACGTGGGCCACGCCCAGCCTACCCGCGGGTATCGGCGGTAGAACGCTGTCAATAGCACTATACTAACTACAACATCTAAGAATCCACAACTAGAAAGTACTCAGTCACATCACGAAACTAAGGAAGATAAGACAAAATAATAACAATATCACTAGAACAACTAGAATCTATAATGATCATAAGACAGTAGTAATGAAGGAACAACAAAACTAACTAAGGAATACTACCAGGCAACTCACATAGAGGAACATGTGAACACCTCAGCTAGAATCATCCTGCAGTCCAACAAATGTGGCACAACACTCCTAAAATTTTGTCAACATATCCAGTCAGATGGAACGAGCACAAATCTCAAATAACATTCTAATTATACGATATTGAACATGTAGCAGTAAATAGAGAGAATATACAAGAATCATGAAATGTACATGTGAGTATCATGGCAAGGTAAGCTGTAAATCTAGCTAGAACAAGGCAAGTAAAACTGATCATGGCATGTACAGAATCAAGACTCATCTATCTAAGTGTGTGAGTACTAGTTTCAACATGTGGCCGGCTTGGGTCTTGCACAAGGTCTACTGGCCTGGTTAATCATACGTAGGTGTATGATTAACACTCAAAGATCTACAAGAACAACAAGGTGGCTAATGACCACACATCTACACTAATACTCTCCATCCCCGACTAGTATAGTGGATCCACCAGACACATCATAACACGCGATTCTCCGAGAGGTAGCTAGCCTTCGCAGAATCGTGTCTATACAATGCACAGGAACAAGAAAGACTTGCACAAGATATACCAAGGAAAGCGAGGAATAATATCTCATGACGGGATCCAGAAAAATACCAATCCGTGTGAACAATGTGTCAAGAGAACAAGGATCTACACTAAATTCAAGAAACATAGACGATATCATAAAAGAAATATTATCAGAGAATGTACTCGCCGGGATCCTGCTGTCAATATGAATCAGGGTTCAGAGTAAACTACAGACCTAAAGATGAAATAATACAGAGCTGATCAGGGTCAAAAGACATACTAAACATCTAGGTCAAACTAAGTCAAACTAAGACAAACTGGGTCAAGGTTGCGTACAGTTGACTTTGGTCAACTGGTCAACTTCGGTCAAGTTCTGGTCAATCCTAGGCTACGGTTGACTTTCGGTTGACTTTGGTCAAAATATCAACTGTGGTCAACCAAGGTCAAACTAGTCTACTAGGTCAAATGTTGACTCTACTTCGACGTCTAGTCAAAGTAGTCAAGCTAGTCTCTATAAACATCTACAAGGTCAACTTATAATTTAAATGATTTAGAAATCACTGAAATCGACGGGTCTCTAAAACAACCAAAAGGAGAAAATATATAATAATAGGATGACTCAAAAAGGGAAAAATTTACAAATGTTGTCGGATGATAAAACTAACATCACCAACGTGTCCAGAATGGTCAAAATAGCTAGAATAGCCTGTCCAAAAGTCTAATTTGGATACAGGGGCAAAATGGTAATTTCGGGCCAAAATGATGTCCGCCGTTGGACACACTTTCACCGAAAAATGTGTCGAAATAAAAGTGCACAAAACCTAACAAATTATATGTCCACGAACCAAGAATGACGATACGAACCCAACGGTATATCCAGAATTGGATTTCGTTGACCCGATCTCAAATTGGTCCGTTGACCAGGACATTGAAATTTCGATTTGCACGAAAAAGCGTGTCGGAGCCAATGTCCTCAAAAATCAGCAAATTATATGTCAACGAGTCCAGAATGACGATACGAACTCAACGGTATATCCGGAATTGGATTCCGATGAGCCGATCTCAAAATTACCCGTTGGCCCGGATATTGGTATCCGACTTGCACCGAAATGCGTGCCGGAACCAATGTCCACTAAAACCTAGCAAATTATATGTCAACGAGTCCAGAATGACGATACGAACTCAACGGTATATCCAAAATTGGATTCCGATGAGCCGGCATCAAAAAGTCCCGTTGACTCAGAAAGTGGGACCCGCTTTGCATCGAAATGCGTGCCAGGGCCCACGTTCTCCAAATCAAGCAAACTTTATATGAAAACATACCAGAACGACGCCACGAGTCTACTGGTGGTGTCAGAATTTGAATCCGGAGTCCCGGGTTCAAAAATGGAATTTTACAAGTGCAACACTTAGAATTCGAACGGCCAACTTTGGCGTCGAATTCGACCGACCTAACAAGCTCAAACTGAAATGAAATCTAAAGGGGGCAAGAAGTGGGTTATACCAGCTGTGCACCGGAATTGGTAGCGCACAAAACGGAGCTGATACGGCGAAGATACGAACCCGCGAAGTTGGCGTCACGAAACTGTCCAAAAATAGTTCAATTTAAAACGTCAACTTGGTGGCCGGTTTTGATGTATCAAACGACGATATTAACGGTTCAAATTTGAGAGGGATGAAGTGGTATATACCGAGATTGAGACGGAGCAAAGAAATTGCCGATCCAACGGTCGGATTCCCCGGGAAACGTACACAAAGTTGCTGCGACGAGGTGCCAATTCTGGACTTCGCGCGCGCGCGCGCGTCAACGGAATTTCGTGAAAAATGCACGAATCGCCTTGGCAACGCATCGTTGGAGACGATGCGCACCACGGGAGAGGTCGTCGGGATCGTCCAGCCATGGGTGGTCGGCCACGCGGTGGCGCGCGGTCACCCGTCGGCGGCGGCAGCCGCTGCTACTGCTGCTGCAACTGCTGCTTGTTGCTGTTGCTGCGCCTGAGCGCGCGGCCAGTGCGGCGGCGACGCGGCGCTGCAACGGCGGCGCGCGGCACTGCGGCGACGGCACGCGGCACGGCGGCGGCGGCGTGCTGCTGAAGAGGGAGTATAGTGGTGGTGGCGGTTGGTGGTGATGGTGGTGTTTAGGATGATGATGAAGATGACTATAGTGATGGTGATGAAGATAATAATGTGTAGAAGGAAAAGAAGAAGAAAAAATGGAGATGATGATGAAGGGGTGTTGTTCGGCTGAGGCATGGGGGTTGTCGGTTAGGTGTAGGGAGGAGAGGGAGAGAGTGTGAGTTTTGTGTGTGTTAATAAAGAGAGAGAGAGAGAGAGAGAGAGAGAGAGAGAGAGAGAGTTGCATATATAATAGAAAGGGAGAGGAGTAGATATTAAGAGAGAGAGAAAAAGTTAAGAGAGAGTGGGATGGGGTGTTCGGCCACATGGGGGGGGGAGTTGTTGTGCTGGTGAGGGTGATGGGTGAGAGAGTGTGTATAATATATATATGTATATATATTATGTATATATATATGTGTATATATATACAATGAGAGAATTAGATATTTACATAAAAAGAGATATTTAGGGTAGAGGAAAAATATCAGTAGGGTATGGACAGTCATGATGGAGGGCAACATGGGCTTGGGTTCGGGTTCGGTAGAGCCAGGTCGGGCCAAAATCGGACAGGGTGCAATATTTGAATTAAAATAGGGATTTATAATTATGGATAAATAAATAACATGCGGGGACTCAATTAAATGGGACACAAGTGGCAGGCAGGTAGTAGGCTTCATGGGAGGCATGTCCATATTTGGGGTCGACTAGGTTGGGTCGATGTCGGACCCGAAAATTAAATTGGAAGTTAAATCACGAATTACGGCAGATGATAAATTGGTCTAAATTGAACCGAAAGTTGTGCGATGGAAATGGAGCACAAAATGGAGTGTCTGAGTGGGACACGAAGGTCAGGGGTGAAGAGCGTCTCGAGTAGATCAGGCATGACAAGTTGGTTTCGAGAGAATGACTAGTCTGGTGCTCCTAAATTAAAAGTCACGGTAACGCGCTTATGAGGATCAAGGAAAAGAGTGGGAAAATCAATTAATAATTAAATGGTCTAAATTGACCCAAACTTGCGCGAAGCCAAAAGAGTACAAGGGAACAAGTTCGAGTGGGACACGAAATATCTATGTGAAGATAATCTCGTCTACTACAAACTCCAAGAAGGAAGTTTCCAGAGACTGGCATCCCTGATGCTCTAGAATTCCAAGTCACGGTAAAGAGAATTAATCAAACAATAATCAAATAATAATATTTATTCAAAATAATTGATTTATAAAAATAGTAAAAAAAAATAATAAGCCCTAATTTCAGGGGCTTACAATCCTACCCACCTTATAAAAATTTCGTCCTCGAAATTAAAGGTTGGTAGTGGGGTTAAAATATGATAGAAGGTTTAGGCAATATTTTAGGCACGATCCAAGAATGACGAGTTTGCACGATCAAGAAAATCGATTTACAATTGTTCAGGCACGATGAGGGATTTGGCACGATAGAATCATGATATGAACAAAATTATATGTGAATGATTTCAGGAATAAGTCAAGTCATTGGGGCACGATTTTAGATATGACAACGAAATCAAAACTTAGAGCTTCGTCCGGTTACAATCGAGTCAAACATTGGTTAACAGGATTTCAGCTCGATGAAATTAGATTTAGGGTGAAGATTATCACGATCATGAAAATCAAAGTTGGATAGTCATAATCTAAAACAGGGCTAAGAGAAGCAAATGGAGAGAAAAATTTCAAGAATAGCACGATTGAGAGATAGATTTGATAGAAGTCGGATTATAGGTCACATAAGCACGATCAAGATCCAAGTTCAGTTATGAAAGACGATAAAATCATGAATTCGAAATCAAAGTCCTAAAAGCACTATTAGGAAGGAACCCAAGTCACAAAAGAATTTGAAGTCATCTAGAGTCTAGTCAGCAATCAAGACTCTTTGGCACGATAAACAAGACGACCAAAATTGATTGGTCATGGACAGAAGGAAATCAAAATTTTAATAGTATTAAATTTTAAGAAACAGTTGAGATATAAACATTTCGAAATTTCCAGAGTTTTCAAGTGTAGATGTCAGATGTAGATATGAGATAGGTGATTGGTGAGATCAAGACATAGCTAAACAAGTCAAAGGAAATGATGGCAAGATGAGGAAATCATCATGCGATGGAAGAGAAAATAATGATAAACAAGAAATAATGGTAGGAATTATCTTGCTCAATTGGTAAAAGAAGTGAATCAACTTAAGATATGACCTGATAACCATACACGTCTATCCAAAATCATGTTGTCAGAATTTACGCCACGCCAGTAAATATAGCTACAATAAACGATAGAGTCCATAACCAAGGTATACACCCTATAATCATGTCATCTAGATTCCTTACCACGCCAACCGGTATGGCTGCAAGAGAATCTAAATTCTATAACTAGGATAGTATATCCAAAATCAGGCTCCATGTTCCTGTCAGGCTAGCTAATATGACTGCGATAAATTCTAAACTCCATAAGCAAAGAAGACACTTACTGTTCTCATCGTCTTCGTCCAAAGTATGTTTATCAAGATATCTTAACTCAATTCTTAAAAGAATTATCCAAAACAAAATCAAAGGTCAACAACGAATATTAAGATTTAAAATTCAACAACAAGTCAAGGATAAGTTAATAGAAACAACGGAAACAACTTCCGAGATAAGGTTCAGAGGAAAATATCAGAAAAAGTCCCGAGGGTACTACCTAGGTAAAGATAGAAAATGGTGGAATATCATCTAAAACAAACCTCGACCATGATACGAGGTTGGTAATCATATTCTCTCCCCAACCTAGATGATATACAAATCCAACTTATACCTCCCCTCTGGGGTCCACAAATTCATCCCAAAATAAGATTCCCTGGGGTCATCCCTAGAATCTACCAAGAGTTCCTAATATGTGACTGAGTACCAAAATCCTAAAATATTCCATTACTCAACCTTAATCCAAGGGCAGGCTCGCAGTAGTACAGATAAGCTCAAGTACTACCACGACTTCGCATTAATTGCAAAGACTGACCTGCATGGGCCACCACTAAAAACGTGTCACGATCCGCACCCGGATATACGGGTACGAATACGTGGGCCACGCCCAGCCTACGCCGCGGTATCGGCGGTAGAATGCTGTCAAGTGCACTATACTAACTACAACATATAAGAATCCATAACTAGAAATGTACTCATGTCACATCACGAAACTAAGAAAGATAAGACAAGAAATAATAACAATATCACTAGAACAACTAGAATCTACAATGATCATAAGACAGGAAGATAATGAAGGAACAACAAGACTAACTAAGGAATAACTACCAGGCAACTCACATAGAGGAACAGTGTGAACCACCTCAGCTAGAATCATCCTGCAGTCCAACAAATGTGGCACAACTACTCCTAAAATTTTGTCAACATATCCAGTCAGGATGGAACGAGCACAAATCTCAAATAACAGTTCTAATTATACGATATTGAACATGTAGCAGTAAATAGAGAGAATATACAAGAAATCATAAAATGTACATGTGAGTATCATGGCAAGGTAAGCTGTAAATCTAGAGCTAGAACAAGGCAAGTAAAACTGATCATGGCATGTACAAGAATCAAGAATCATCTATCTAAGTGTGTGAGTACTAGTTTCAACATGTGGCCGGCTTTGGTCTTGCACAAGGTCTACTGGCCTGGTTAATCATACGTGGGTGTATGATTAACACTCACAAGATCTACAAGAACAACAAGGTGGCTAATGATCACACATCTACACTAATACTCCCCATCCCCAACTAGTATAGTGGATCCAACCATGACACATCATGACACGCGATTCTCCGAGAGGGTAGCTAGCCTTCGCAGGAATCGTGTCTATACAATGCACAAGGAACAAGAAAGACTTGCACAAGATATACCAAAGAAAGCGAGGAATAATATCTCATGACGGGATCCAGGAAAATACCAATCCGTGTGAACAATGTGTCAAGAGAACAAGGGTATCTACACTAAATACAAGAAACATAGACGATATCATAAACAGAAATATTATCAGAGAATGTACTCGCCTGGGGTCCTGCTGTCAATATGAATCAGGGTTCAGAGTAAAACTACAGACCTAAAGATGAAATAATACAAGAGCTGATCAGGGTCAAAAGACATACTAAACATCTAGGTCAAACTAAGTCAAACTAAGACAAACTGGGTCAAGGTTGACGTACATTTGACTTTGGTCAACTGGTCAACTTCGGTCAAGTTCTGGTCAATCCTAGGCTACGATTGACTTCAGGTTGACTTTGGTCAAAAATAGTCAACTGTGGTCAACCAAGGTCAAAACTAGTCTAACTTAGGTCAAATGTTGACTCTACTTCGACGTCTAGTCAAAGTAGTCAACCATGGTCAAGCTAGTCTCTATAAACATCTACAAGGTCAACTTATGAATTTCAATGATTTAGAAATTACTGAAATCGACGGGTCTCTAAAACAACCAAAAAAAGAAAATATTATAATAATAGGATGACTCAAAAAGGGAAGAAATCTACAAATGTTGTCGGATGATAAAACTAATATCACCAACGTGTCCAAAATGGTCAAAATAGCCAGAATAGCCTGTCCAAAAGTCTAATTTGGACACAGGAGCAAAACGATAATTTCGGGCCAAAATGATGTCCGCCGTTGGACACACTTTGCACCAAAAAACGTGCCTAAATAAAAGTGCACAAAACCTAACAAATTATATGTCCACGAATCAAGAATGACGATACGAATCCAATGGTATATCCAGAATTGGATTCCGTTGACCCGATCTCAAATTGGTCCGTTGACCAGGACATTGAAATTCCGATTTGCACGAAAAAGCGTGTCGGAGCCAATGTCCTCAAAACTTAGCAAATTATATGTCAACGAGTCCAGAATGACGATACAAACTCAATGGTATATCCGGAATCGGATTCCGATGAGCCGATCTCAAAATGACCCGTTGGCCCGGATATTGGTATCCGACTTACTCCGAAATACGTGCCGGAACCAATGTCCACTAAAACCTAGCAAATTATATGTCAACGAGTCCAGAATGACGATACGAACTCAACGGTATATCCGGAATTGGATTCCGATGAGCCGGCATCAAAAAGTCCCGTTGACTCAGAAAGTGGGACCCGCTTTGCACCGAAATGCGTGCCAGGGCCCACGTTCTCCAAATCAAGCAAATTTTATATGAAAACATACCAGAACGACGCCACGAGTCTACTGGTGGTGTCAGAATTTGAATCCGGAGTCCCGGGTTCAAAAATGGAATTTTACAAGTGCAATACTAAGAATTCGAACGGCCAACTTTGGCGTCGAATTCGACCGAACTAACAAGCTCAAACTGAAATGAAATCTAAAGGGGGCAGGAAGAGGGTTATACCAGCTGTGCACCGGAACTGGTAACACGCAAAACGGAGCTGATACGGCGAAGATACGAACCCGCGAAGTTGGTGTCACGAAACTGTCCAAAAACTGTTCAATTTAAAACGTCAACTTGGTGGCCGGTTTTGATGTATCAAACGACGAAATTAACGGTTCAAATTTGAGAGGGATGAAGGGGTATATACCGAGATTGAGATGGAGCAAAGAAATCGCCGATCCAACGGTCGGATTCCCCGAGAAACGTGCACGAAGTTGCTACGACGAGGTGCCAATTCTGGACTTCGCGCGCGCGCGTCGACGGAATTTCGTAAAAAATGCACGAATCACCTCGGCAACGCGTCGTTGGAGACGACGTGCGCCATGGGAGAGCTCATCGGGGTCGCCCATCCATGGGTGGCCGGCCACGCGGTGGCGCACGGCCACCCGCCGGCGGCGGCAGCCGCTGCTACTGCTGCTGCAACTGCTACTTGCTGCTGCTGCTGCGCCTGAGCGCGCGGCCAGTGCGGCGGCGATGCGGTGCTGCGACGGCGGTACGCGGCACTGCGGCGGCGACGCGCGGCACTGCGGCGATGACGCGCGGCTGGAGAGGGATTATAGTGGTGGTGGCGGTTGGTGGTGATGGTGGTGTTTGGGATGATGATGAAGATGACTATGGTGATGGTGATGATGATAATAATGTGTAGAAGGAAAAGAAGAAGAAAAATGGAGATGATGATGATTAAGGGGTGGTGTTCGGCTGAGGCATGGGAGTTGTCGGTTAGGTGTAGGGAGGAGAGGGAGAGAGTGTGAGTTTTGTGTGTGTTAATAAGAGAGAGAGAGAGAGAGAGAGAGAGAGAGAGAGAGAGAGAGAGTTGCATATATAATAGAAAGGGAGAGGAGTAGATATTAAGAGAGAGAGAGAAAGTTAAGATAGAGTGGGATGGGGTGTTCGGCTACATGGGGGGAGTTGTTGTGCTGGTGAGGGTGATGGGTGAGAGAGTGTGTATAATATATATATGTATATATATATATTATGTATATATATATATATATGTGTATATATATACAATGAGAGAATTAGATATTTACATAAAAAAAGATATTTAGGGTAGAGGAAAAATATCAGTGGAGGTATGGACAGTCATGATGGAGGGCAACATGGGCTTGGGTTCGGGTTCGGTAGAGCCGGGTCGGGCCAAAATCGGACAGGGTGCAACATTTGAATTAAAATAGGGATTTATAATTATGGATAAATAAATAACATGCGGGAACTCAATTAAATGGGACACAAGTGGCAGGCGGGTAGTAGGCTTCATGGGGGCCATGTCCATATTTGGGGGTCGACTAGGTTGGGTCGATGTCGGACCCGAAAATTAAATTGGAAGTTAAATCACGAATTACGGCAGACGATAAATTGGTCTAAATTGAACCGAAAGTTGTGCGAAGGAAATGGAGCACAAAATGGAGTGTCTGAGTGGGACACGAAGGTCAGGGATGAAGAGCATCTCGAGTAGATCAGGCATGACAAGTTGGTTTTGAGAGAATGACTAGTCTGGTGCTCCTAAATTAAAAGTCACGGTAACGCGCTTATGAGGATCAAGGAAAAGAGTGGGAAAATCAATTAATAATTAAATGGTCTAAATTGACCCGAACTTGCACGAAGCAAAAAGAGTACAAGGGAACAAGTTCGAGTGGGACACGAAATATCTATGTGAAGATAATCTCGTCTACTACAAACTCCAAGAAGGAAGTTTCCAGAGACTGGCATCCCTGATGCTCTAGAATTCCAAGTCACGGTAAAGAGAATTAATCAAACAATAATCAAATAATAATATTTATTCAAAATAATTGATTTATAAAAAATAAAAAATAATAATAAGCCCTAATTTCAGGGGCTTACAGAATTGAAACATCAGAAATCGTTGGATAGTGACGCCGAACGCAAGGCATTACGGAGACTCGTTGTGATCGGATGCACGACGGCTTGACACGAAGCGTAGAATTGATAGTCCCGATGAAACATACAAATTGAGAAATGTGATTTTTGAATCGCGTCGTGTGCCTTGACATTCGTTGGAGGATCGCGTATGTATCAATATGCATGTGCGCTAGAATTACGAGAACAAATAATAGAGCCAAGTCCGATCGAGAATACGAGATATCAAGTTATCGAGAATAAGAGTTACGTGTTTACGTTGTTCCGATATCTTATAACTGAGCTTGGCTGAAATACATATATTGGTGGGACGCCTAAATATGTGTATGATTCCAAACTAAGTTGTACGATCCAAACGATAGTGAGACGAGATCGTGGAACGATCTAATGAAACCCTTGGAAATTTAGTATTGGTTTTGGTTCGGGACGAACCTTGTTTTGAGTGGTATATTATGTAATGCCCCGCTCCGCACGGTGCATTATGCTGAGTCGTTGACTCGAAGAGTTGCGTTGACCCGATTGCGTATCGATGCGAATCGATACAAAGTGTTGAGTTGTCCCGAGGAATGCATCCAACTAAGTCGATGCGAAGAGTCGCCTTGTCCCAAAGAATGTATCGAGTGAATCGATGCGAAATGCCGCGTTGCCTCGAAGGATAATTGCGTTGAGACGGCTCAAAGATTCTAAGAAATCGAATCGACCAAGGCGTAAGTCCGAATCGATACAAGTATTGATTTTAGTTGGTTTCATGTGCAGGCTATACGTTTACGCTGAAATGTTAGAGGTCGATCTTTTGCCTTATTCAGTAAGGGGTCCGCGAAAGCAAATCGTCGCCTTACGACGGGCTGAGACTTGGACACGGTAAGCCCAAATCGGACGTATAATTCAATAAGCACGAAGTGCTCGAATGGCTAAGTCAACAGAGTGCTGCCCGTACAATGAAGTTATGAAATCGAGCCGCATCGGCGCGGCAAAACGACAACGGTGCATCGATTCAAGGTGGGGGGACATTAACTCTCTTTCCTACTCCGTCATGCTTAAGTAAAATATATATCATTGAATGCTGAGTTAACCTATCAATGCCACGGGCGTGGCTCGATAGAGAGTTAAACGTATTGCGTGTCGAACACTAGATAGAACAATTAAAATGAATCGTACGGCAGACGTACGAATCGCTACGGAACATTGGATATCGCAAAGGCGAGCGCCTCGGTGCGCAAGCCGCAAGAATATGAGATAACTGTACTCGGCGAGTGCCTTAGTGCACGAACCATACCGTGCCTTCGCGCACGAGTTAGAACGGCTAGAACATTGAAAGGCAATAGGAAAGCACCCTAGCGCGCAAGCTACGGACATTGAATGCTAAGTCATAGAACATCGGAACTATGATCGAAACGTGCCTTCGTGCACGAGATAATAAAAGATGGCTTCGTTGCGAAAGAATACAGTTGTGGCATGAATGTGGCGGAACTGTCGGATATGACATAATGCCTCGAAAGGTGTTCGAGACCTTTGGGTCGTTCGGTTGACGAGCATTGAGTTGAGGCATGATGCCATTGAAACATTGAAACGAAGTATAAGATGTAAGAACATAGAAAGTTAACGATAGAAATACGAGATGATAATGCAGCATAGTGCCTTCGAAATGTTCGCGGCCTTCGGGCATTCGTTGAGGACATTCGGGCGTTGTGCCAATTGATATAGAGATACGCGAACTTGCTTGGTTGTATAAAAATATGATGCGTTGCATGGTCAAATGGACTTAAAGATATAAAAGCCCATGCATGGGTATTCCCTCGAACGCGGCGCACCAGGGCGCTGGGACCGTTCGGCCTAGGAGGGATTCATTTTCGGTATTGTTGGTGCACTTCATTTAGAAGGGTAGCGATCTTCTGGTGAATGTGATAAGCCACTTGCTGTGATTATTTCGGTGGCCTCTGATGTTGGTTAGCAACCGCACAGAGTTAACATCGT
>JANAVB010039818.1:549616-844616 GCA_029216955.1 Iris pallida | reverse complement strand
GGGCGTGACAAATTGGTATCAGAGCACAGTTATGTTTCCTCGGATTTTCGAAAGATGTTTCATTGTTGGAATGTCCGTTGCGATGGCTTGATTGAATGCTTGTCGGCATGCTGCGTGAAATACAAGTTCCATACAGGTAAGCCCGTAGATATTTTTGAAAAATGCTAACGGGTTTACACTGTTTGTAGGAATGACTAAGCGAGATAAGAAAATCGTCGGCCCAACAACCCAAACTGTAGATAGTACGTCGAGCACAAAAAGCACCGAGCCTAGCGAGACGACTATGCAGAAGATGCTACAGTTGATGGAACTGCAGCAGCAGCAGCTTCAGACACAATTCAAAGCTCAATTTGAGGCGCAACAAAGACAGATGAATGTCCTGACTCAGATAGTGAGCAGAATGGCGGGCAATACCAAGACGACGGACGAAGAGCCCGAGAAAAAGCAAGGTGATCAAGAAGAAGACGAGGAGGAAGATGGCTCCCCGCAAATGATGAACTCTCCTTCCATGTTCAAAGTGAAGGAGTTTCGCAAAATGAACCCGCCAAAGTTCAATGGCCGAGCAGAGCCCGACGTGATAGTAGGATGGCTCGCAGAGATGGAGGACTTGTTCGATCTCCTCTACATCGAAGGGTCCCAGAGGGTGGCCTGTGCGGCACTGCAGTTACAACTTAGAGCACATGACTGGTGGGCGGCGAAGAAACAAGAAATCTATGAAACCGATTCAAACAAAAAGATTTCTTGGGAAATGTTCAAGACAGCCTTCCTTGAGCAGTACGTTCCTCGCGCCATCCGCCGACAGAAGGCGGATGAGTTCATGATGTTGAGACAGGGGAATATGAGTGTCGAAGATTATGATGCAAGCTTCTCGAAACTTGTAAAATTTGCTGGCGCCTTCCTGCCCAACAAAGAAGAATGGTGCGAGCGTTTTCATCAAGGCCTCAACGAAGAACTGCGTAGGGACGTCATGAACCAACGGTGCCAAACTTATCGTGAATCCTACGAAGCCGCACTTGATAGCGAGCGGATCTTTGTCCATATGTCACAAAGGGCCGTGCCTGTCGTTCGCAACAACTTCAACAAGCGTCCTAACGACGCCGGAGGATCGGGAGTATCAAAACGTCCAAACACAATTGATAACCGAGGCCATGGCGGACCACACTGCTATAGATGCGGTAAGCGCGGGCATCGAGATTCTGAGTGTAGACTGAGAACATGCTTCAAGTGTGGCGTGGTAGGCCACGTAGCAACGTTTTGCCCGTAGAATGTTCAGAATCAACATAACCCACCAAGGAACATTCCGAATCTGCATAAAGCGCCGACACTGCATGGCGCAAATACGGTGCCCGTCAATCAACAGAATCAACGCCATAGGGCTCAAGGCCGAGTTTATGCATTAACTCGGGACGAGGTGTACGCGTCCGATACGGTTGTAATAGGTATATTACTCTACAAAGATATACCTGCTCGAGTCCTATTCGATTCGGGTGCGACGTATAGCTTTATATCTGCTGATTATGCGAAAGAAAATAAAATAACCATGCAATCACTAGATATAAATATTAGCGTTAGCACTCCATCGGGAGTCGATATGCCTGCAAACTTTATTTGTAGGGATGGCCACATTTGCGTCGGGGGAAGATATCTATCCTTGGATGCCGTCGTGCTAGACATCAAAGATTACGACATAATCCTGGGCATGGATTGGTTGGGCGCTTGTCGTGCAACGATCGAGTGCGCGGAGAAGAGAGTGGTGTTTCGTCTTCCTGGCGAGACAGAGTTCTCATATTTGTGCGGTACGGCCTCGAAGACGGCGATGATGGTATCGGCAATCTCGGCAATGCGTATGCTGCGTTCCGGCTGCACGGGATACTTGGCATCAGTTCGAGACACGCGGACGGATAATACAAACACAATGCAGACTGATGTTGTAGCAGACTTTCCTGACGTTTTTCCTGACGAGATGCCCGGGATGCCGCCGGATCGAGAAATTGAATTCAGCATCGATACCTTTCTGGATACACGGCCGATATCAAAGGCGCCTTACCGAATGGCTCCAGCAGAACTGAAGGAGCTGAAGGTGAAATTACAAGAGTTGCTAGACCGCGGATTTATTCGCCCTAGCATCTCTCCGTGGGGAGCTCCCGTATTGTTTGTGAAGAAGAAGGATGGGTCGTTGCGGCTATGCATCGACTATCGGGAACTCAACAAGGCGACCGTGCAAAACAAGTATCCTTTGCCGCGAATCGACGACTTGTTTGACCAACTGCAAGGCGCGTCAGTATTTTCAAAAATTGATCTTCGTTCAGGCTATCATCAGCTGAAGATCAAGTTCGACGACGTATCGAAGTCTGCCTTCCGCACTCGATATGGTCATTACGAATTCCTCGTCATGCCGTTCGGTTTGACGAATGCCCCGGCCGCTTTCATGGATCTGATGAACCGAGTCTTCCGACCTCAAATCGATAAATTTGTATTCGTATTCATCGACGATATCCTTGTCTACTCAAAGAATCGGGAAGAGCACGCAGAACATTTGAAGACGGTACTGCAGATTCTGCGTGAAAACAAACTATACGCCAAGCAAAGTAAGTGCGAGTTCTGGATGAGTAGCGTGACATTTCTCGGACACGTAATCTCTGCCGAAGGTATCGCGGTGGACCCAAAGAAGATTGATGCGATGGTGGATTGGAAACGACCTGCCTCGGCTAGCGACATTCGAAGTTTCCTTGGCTTAGCGGGCTACTACCGTAGGTTCGTGCGAAGCTTTTCAAAACTAGCGTCGCCTCTGACTCGCCTCACCCAGAAGGGAGTAGTATTTGAATGGAGCGACGACTGTGAATCCAGCTTTCAAGAGTTGAAGCAACGGCTCGTCTCAGCTCCAATCCTTGCACTTCCAGACGGTCCAGAAGGCTTTCAGATATTCAGCGATGCGTCGGGAACTGGCCTCGGGTGCGTACTCATGCAGAGAGACAAAGTCATTTCCTACGCTTCACGACAGTTGAAGCAGCACGAGAAAAACTACCCGACGCACGACCTAGAATTGGCGGCGATCGTCTTTGCGTTAAAGTTATGGCGGCACTACCTCTATGGTGTGGCATGCAGAATCTACACCGATCACAAAAGCCTGAAGTACTTATTTACGCAACGGAAACTCAACCTACGACAGCGACGTTGGCTTGAACTCATAAAAGATTACGAGCTAACGATCGAGTATACACCGGGCAAGGGAAACGTGGTGGCCGACGCACTCAGCAGAATGTTTATGGAAATACTGGCCATAAACAAGGAAATACGGCGAGACCTTGAAGCGATGGGTATCGAACTCGGAATTGAGTATCGACACCTGCACCTAGCTCAACTGAAGTTAGGATCGAGCCTGCTTAGCAAGATAAAGACCGTACAGGAGGACGACTCATTCCTGAAGAAGATGCGCGAGCTGATTTCAACGGGAAGGGCGACTGACTTTGCGGAAGACGGAGACGGAACGATGCGATTAAAGGGAAGGCTCTGCATTCCTGAAACTGCCGAACTCAGAAAAGAAATTATGACGGAGGCGCATTATACGAAGTACTCGTTACATCCTGGGAGCACCAAGATGTACAAGGACTTGCGCACAAACTTTTGGTGGCACGGCATGAAGAAAGACGTGGCTACGTTCGTATCGCAATGCATGGCGTGTCAGCAGGTGAAGGCGGAACACCAACGGTCAGGCGGCGAGCTACAGAATATCCCCATTCCCGAGTGGAAGTGGGACAATATCTCGATGGATTTCATTGTGGGATTTCCGAAGACGCCGCGGGAGAATGACGCGATTTGGGTCATTGTTGATAGATTGACCAAGTCGGCTCACACTACCAAAATAACCAACTTTAGCGACGGCCACATCCGTCGCTCGTCCGTCGGTAACATGAATTACCGACGGCATAGCGACGGATATTTGATGAAAACGGCCGTCGGGAAATACGTCGTCGCTACAATTTGTCCGTCGCTAAGCCGTCGGACAAATGATTAACCGACGGACTAGCGACTGATTACCGACGGTTGCCTTTCAACGGATTAGCGACGGATTAGCGACTTGTTCCCGTCGGTTTACATGCCATATAATATTAAAATATCCGTCGCTAAGCCGTCGTAAATAGGCCGGTAAAAGCGTATCAGAGAGGTTCCTGATACGCAAAATCAGTCGCTATTCCGTCGCCATTCCGTCGTTAACCTCGACGTTATAGCGACGGATTAGCGACGGGTAGGGCGTCGGCCTGGTTCTGGAAAGCTTCCATATTTCCAGAACCATGTCGACGGATAATGGGTCGCTAAGCCGTCGCTAGTCCGTCGTCATCCTCGACAGATTAGCGACGGATTAGCGACCCACTATCCGTCGCTAAGTCTCTGGAAACCTACCATATTTCCAGAACCATGTCGACGGATTTGCCGTCGCTAGGTAGTCGACATTCCGTCGCAAATATTAATTGTACCCAGTTAGCGACGGAAGTTCCGTCGCTAGTTCGTCGCTAGTTCGTCGCTACCTGCAAATTTATTTCAAACAGTTAGCGACGGATTCGCCGTCGCTAGGTAGTCGCTAGTTTGTCGCTAACTGCAAAATATTTATATCACCCAGTTAGCGACGGATATCCCGTCGCTAGTCCGTCGGTAACTGTAAATATTTATATGACCTAGTTAGTTAGTCGCTAGTCCGTCGCTAGTTAGTCGCTCGTCCGTCGGTAACTGCAAATATCCGTCGCTAGTTAGTCGCTAGTCCGTCGCTAAATGCAACATTAATAAAAAAAAATTACAGAAACATTCTATTTCCTTTTCGTAAATATTACACATATTCATAATATCCAATATCCAATATCCAAACATCCATGTACGATCAACAAATATCCAAATTCATAATATCCAATATCAAACAGAAATATCCAAACACAAATACACAAATTCATAATATCCAAACATTCATGTACGCTTCCAAAATATCCAAAATTCAAAATCCAAAAACAGTACAAATATCCAAAAATAGTACAAATATCATTGAGATGGATCGCGTCGTCGTTCGGCCCTGCGGATGTACTCTTCCACCATGTACGCCGGCACCTGGGACAACACATGCTCTGGAAGGTTGCGGAGCTGCTCTGGCGACATCATGTCCATGAGCCCAATGAGCGCAGTATCCGGTACCAGGCGGACCTCGGCAGAACGGTCAAATGAATAACGTCCAGGGTCGGAAGGACCGACAACCGCACTAGACGGACCGGGAGCAGACGGATCTGGACCGGGAGCAGAAGAAGGACGCGGAAGGCGCTCCAGCACATCCGACATTAGACTCCGCATTTCCGACATATCGGAGGTGAGAGTCGCAAGCTGCGTCCTCATATCGTCCGACGGGGGCGCGGGAGGAGGCGGGGGCGGTGGATATCTCGGAGTCGCGCCCTGCAACGACGCCGCCAGGGAACCTACGCCGTAGACGCGCCCTTTATTAAAGCCGCCGACAGACTCTACGAACACGTCGTCGTAGCGAGCGGCCATAGAAGAGGGCGTCTGGGTGGGCGTCTTTTCGCCGACAACCTCGGCAGGGGGCTCAATCTGACTAAGGGCCTCACGATATGCAGCCTATCCAATGAATGTATTTATACTATAAGTTTTCCTAAGTTATAATCTAAATCCTATGTTTCCCTAAGTTATAATTTGAATCCTACGTTCACCTAATTAAGTTAACAATAATTATATTTCTAATATAAATCTCATAAACGTAATTACTTACATCAGTCGCCTGGGCCCTCGCGTCGACGAAGCTCCCGTCTGCCCGCCTCTTGTGTGTATGCAGGAATACATCGTAGGCGGTGACCGACTCCGGCTCTCTCCCCTCCTTTACCGCCCGTTTTGCCTGCATACGAAATATACGTCGAATTTAATTAACTACGTATATTAATAGTACCGAATTTAATAGTGAAATGAATTTGCGGTATCTCACCAAATCTGCACGCGTCGCTGCGTGGGGCTTTGAACCTCCCGTATGCAGACCAGCGGCCTGTCTGCTCGCCTTCGCTTTCTCTGATTTCTCCCTGTACTGAGCAGTATTCATCTTATCCAACATCTGCTCGTAGTACTCCTCCCGGAGCCACTTCTTCCTCGAATGCGCCGTACGAACATCGTATACCGCATCCCATATCTTCTTTCCGGCGGCGGCTTTGTAGGCCTTGCGAATCAACTCATCGCGATGGGGGGGCCACCAGAACGTCGTCTGACATACAAATTAAATTATCACGTAATTAAAAAATTAGTGGATTAAAGAATAATTAATAATTAACCAAAAGATATATATATACCTTCATCTCCTCGAGCCAGACGTACTGCATGTTCTAAGGCACCTCAGAAAAATTGAGGTAGGGGCCATGGTAGTTTTTCCGGATAATTTGCCCGAGTATCCGGGCAGCATCATACGGGAAAAACCTACAAAGAAGCAAAGACTGGATTATTAACTTGAATAAATGAAACAAATTTAATAAATTAACTTAAATTTACTTACGTATCACCCGCGGGCCATAGCTCTCGTCGGTTCTCGCCTATCGGCCTCTCTGGAGGCGTCGGAGGATCCGCGGGTCCGCGGATGTACTCACCGGTAGCAGGATGAAGCTGAATCCGGGGGTACTCCGGAGCCCACCCTGCAGTAACTGATGGTGTACCCGCTGGTGCATCCGGGGGCGGAACGGATCCGCTAGCGGATGGAGTCTCAGGCCTCGATGAAGATGAAGGATGGGTCGCAGAGATAGATCGACGGCGGGAAGAGTCTGTGGCCGGGCTCTCCAGGTCGGGATCGGAGGACTCTATATCCGGGGTATGTGGAAGGCGACCACGACCGCTACCACCACGACCGCTACCATCACGTCCACGGCCGCTACCATCACGTCCACGGCCACCGCTACCACCACGCCCACCACGGCCAGTACCGCCACCACCAGCACCACCACGGCTACCAGCAGCACGAGTGGTAGTGACCATGACCTGTAAATAGAACACATAAATATAATTAACAATATAGAAGTATAAATGAATATAAAACTGAACTAAAATATATATACCAGCAGCAGGGCGGCGAGTGCCGTCAAGACAATGAGAACTAAGAGTGCCATCTGTAAAAAGAAAATCATACAATAAGTAGATGATCGAACGACAAAAACATAAACTGAAATAAGAATGTGTCCGTCTAAACTGAATTCACTAAGTTAGTTGTAAGTGCTTCTAATATATACCGATATTTAATCTAATCATCGTTATCGTCCTCGTCCTCATCGTCATCGTCATCGTTCTCATCCTCATTCTCATCGTCGACTTCATCTATATCATTATCCTCATCGTCGACTTCATCTGTATCATCATCCTCATCCTCATCCTCATCCTCTTCTTCTTCTTCTTCTTCTTCTTCTTCTTCTTCTTCTTCTTCTTCTTCAGGCTCAATACTTGGGACAAGACGCCTCTTTTTCCCCTGGTTGACAGCTAAGTCTTGTATATCAACCTCTTCCTCCCCTCTATTTTCCTCAGCATGAGGTATATCGACATCTTCCACGTCCATGGTATCCGACTGTTGTCCCATGTATTGGGGCTTCTCGATCTGGTCCTCTTGGTATGCTGGGTCTCCAACGTTAAATGTATTTCTAGATTTAATCTTGCATACTGCCCACCAGTCAAATCGATCTCTACGACGCCTTGGGTAGCTTGTATAGTAGACTTGAACAGCCTGACTTGCTATCGCAAACGTGTCGGACCCTCTATAGCTCCTGCGATGATTTATATCGACGAATCCAAATTGTTTATCGATTCTCCAACCGATATTTGGTCTCGTATCGAACCACTCACATTTGAACATCACAATATGCATATCATATGGGCCACTATATTGTAAATCTACAATCTCCCGAAGCACTCCATAATAGTCAAAGTCCGGCTCGTCGTCATAGATGGTGCCTCTTATGCAAACACCAGAATTCTTGGTATCGAAGCCGTCATTGAGAAATTCGGCATTTATAGCATGCTGAGTTGACTTAAACTTGAAGCCATTAACGACATAGCCTGACAAAGTCTTTGCATGCTTCTTCGGTCCCAATGCCAAATAACGAATGCTCTCATTTATGAGTGTTGTTTCAGGCAATAAAACCTGTAAACATGTATTGATAATTTAAATATTTTAGCTGCATATATTTTAATGGTAGCCGCATAACATATTATCTCAGTTACTTACGTATTTACGAAACCAGGACGTAAAGGTACAATCAACTTCTCTTTGAAGTCCCTCATCTGTAATATATGGTGTCCTCATTTTGACTTCACCTCTAAATACACTGTTAGAGAGAATAAAAATAAGTGTAGTCACTTAATTCACCAAATTAGAGATTATAACGAGGCGTAGTCACTTACTTCTCCAAATCTCTCACTTCTTGTATGTCACAATTTAACAAGACATATCGGTGAGCGGTATCATACTCATCGTCGGTCAACCACCGTTTCTTACTAGCCCCAATAGGCTTGCCCCTTAAATTGAATATACCTCCATCCTCAACGTCTTCTTCATTCCTTTGAGGTCTATTTCGATATGTCTCGACATGAGTATCGAAATAAATGGAGCAGAAATTTGACACCTCCTCGATAAGATATGATTCGCATATCGAAGCCTCTATATGAGCCTTGTTGCCAACTTTCTTCTTTAGATGGTGTAGGTACCTAAAGAGACAAATTATCTTGAGAATTAACAATGAATTGTAAAATCCACTTAAATTTCACTTAAATTATATCGGTTTTTATTTACCTTTCAAAGGGGTACATCCATCGATAATGAACAGATGCATCGACACGGGCTTCGTATGCTAGATGAATCGGTAGATGCTCCATGCTGTCGAAAAAGCCCGGTGGAAATATTTTCTCTAACTTGCAGATTGTTAAGACAATCTTCTCCTCAAGTTGTACCATATGTTGCACCGTCAGCTTAGTTGAACAGATATCCCTGAAGAATGTAGACAACTCGGCCAACGGAACCCATACAGCAGAAGGCAACAACTCTCTCAAAGCAATGGGCAGTAATCTTTCCATAAACACGTGGCAGTCGTGACTCTTCATTCCCGTTAGCTTGCGTTCATTGAGATCAACGCATCTAGACAAATTCGAAACATAGCCGTCGGGAAATCTTAAATTAGATATCCACTTGCAGATTATTAATCTATCTTCCTTGCTCAATGTGTATGGCGCTATAGGCTTACTTAATTGTCCACCAGCACCCCTTTGTATCAAGTTCAGATGAGGACGCTTGCATATCTCGGCTATGTCTTGTCTTGCTTTTGGATTGTCCTTCGTCTTTCCTTTAATATCCATGACGGTATTGAAGACATTATCGAACACGTTCTTTTCGATATGCATGACATCAAGATTATGTCTTATAAGATTATCTTTCCAATAAGGCAAGTCCCAGAAGATACTCCGTTTGGTCCAGTTATGGCTTTGTCCGAACCCCTCGACACGATGGTTCGATGGATCTTCCATTGCGGTGGGCAATTCCTTTACAGCTTCCCAAATATCGTATCCCGAAAATCTGGCAGGAGGTTGAGAAAATTCTTGTTTTCCATATCTGAACGCGTCCTTATTCTTTCTCCAAGGATGGGTCGCGGGCAGAAATTGACGGTGACAGTCAAAGAAAGAAGTTTTTCCTCCATGCCTAAGGCGGAACGCCTTACTATTTTCCATGCATATCGGACAAGACATGTTGCCGTGCGTACTCCATCCCGACAGCATACCGTATGCTGGAAAATCATTGATTGTCCACATGAGTGAAGCTCTCATCTGAAAGTTCTGTTTCCTGGAAATATCATAAGTCGTGACGCCGATCTCCCACAGCTGTTTCAGCTCATCCACCAACGGCTGTAAATATATATCGATGTTCTTCGTCGGATTTTTAGGACCGGGTACGATAGCTGTCAGAAACATATAAGGAGTCTTCATACACATCCATGGTGGCAGATTGTAAGGGGTAAGAATGACCGGCCAGCATGAGTACTGAGATCCCGACTGTCCGAAAGGGGCGAAGCCATCAGCACATAGCGCCAGGCGTACATTTCAAGGCTCTGCAGCAAAATCTGGATGACACAAATCAAAATATTTCCACGCCTCTCCATCCGAAGGATGTGACAATTCTCCTTCGTCCTTTATGCGTTCTTCGCTGTGCCACGTCATGTGTTCTGCTGTATTTAGAGACATATACATCCTCTGCAAGCGCTTCGTGATCGACAAGTAATGCATATACTTGTAAGGACGTCATTTTCTAGTCGACTTTCCTTTTCCCTGTACTGGCTTGTAACGATCCGCATTACAGAAGCTGCAACTTTCTGATACGCAATTCTCTTTGTAGTACAACATGCACCCGTTGCGACAACAATCTATCTTCTCGTACCCCAGTCCCAGTTGTCGGACCATCATCTTTGACTTGTAGAAGTTTTTTGGTAGCTCTTTTGATTCCTTCGGTAACACCTCCTTGATTACTTCTGTGATCCGATTATAGCAAGCTTGTGGCAAGTTAAAATCAGACTTTATGTTCAACAACCGCATCGTCACTGACAGTGCGGAATGAGTCTCACAACCAGGATATAGAGAAGTATCTGCGTCCTGAAACATGTCATAGAACTCCTTCGCCTCGGGATTAGGATCCTCCGGATCAAAATTAGGCCCTGCCGCATCATACACCATATCTCGTGCAAGGTTCTGCAGATCTCCATAATCAACAGAGCATCCGTGGTCTTCGATGACATCCGTTGCAGCATTATCATCAAAAGCATAAGTAGCAGCTTTCGCAGCCTGTCTTTCCGAATATAGTTCACCTTGCGATGACCACAGGCCGTAATTACGTACGAAACCCTTACGGGTCAAATGATCTCTCACAGTCACCACTTCTTCGTAACGTCTATTGTGACATTTAACACATGGACACTTAATTTTGTTACCGTCCATGTACTGAGCTTTGCTCATTGCATAATTAAGAAATACTTCCACGCCTGCCTGAAAATCGTCACTCACACCAATTCTACTCTCGTGTTGCCGTTTGTACATCCATGTACGATCAACAAAATAACGACTCATCCTCAATTTGGATGTGAAAATCTGTATCGTAAGACAAACTAAACATAAGAATAGCCCGATACCGATACTCATAAATTTGGATTAGGGTTACAGGAACTCAATGCCAATGGACTAACATCGAAAATCAAATAACTAATTAACCCAACATATTTAATCAATATGGATCAATCTTCAAATCAGTTTAAAAGGGATGAATCAATATCAAGTATTAAGGAAATGAATCTAACATGTTGAATTCTAACTAATCAGTGAACTAACTAATCAGTGAACTAACTAACAGGAATCTAAATGGTGTAATGACAGTTTAACATTAACCAAGTTCGAATTGTAATCGCCAAATTGAATTCTAACTAATCAGTGAACTAACTAACAGGAATCTAATCTAACATGTTGTTTAAACATGGAAAAGAACTTGCAAAAATCAGTATAGAACTAGAATTAAAATCGGTTTCAAACAGGAATGTATCCAGGACTGTATCAGTCCACATTCCAATCCAAACTCAATGTCAAATCCTCATTCAAAATCCCAATTAATTCTCCACATGAACCCAACATCCCAACACATAAACTCTAACATAATAACTAGCTATTCAGAAATAAAATTCTAGATAACACATATTATTAATCGTTAAGAAAAATAGGAAACAGTGGTTACATTGATATATGAAGTATCAGAAATGTAAAACCAGCCTCAACCATACAGGAGAGTTAAGATAAAGCTTCAGGTTAAGTGTGAACGAGAGAGCACGCATGAGATAATAATTCAAAGAGAAAATTTGCATAGGCATGAAAGCTCGAGCGAGTAAGTATCAAATAAATGAATAATACAGTCAACCCAGGAAAATCAGTATTCGGTAGCTTCTAAATCATAGTTTGCGATATCGGCCGATACCGATACTGGTATTGAAGTCGAAAGAGAAAATGTTTGGGAATTGTTCGTCCCCCGTAATGGTTTATGGATCTATCTGAGTGTTGGGTAGTTTAAGAAACTGTCGAAGATGGATGAGCTAGTTTTCTTTTCTTTTCTTTATTTCTTCCTTCCTTCGAACAAGTGCAATGGATAAAAGCAATTGCCAGACAGTCACTGCATATATGGGGCAATTCAACAAACACCCTGGTTGCGTCTGCACCTCACGGCGAGACCATGCCACCGCTCGCCAGTGAATGAAAATACTATCGGGTCACTAACTAAAGGAGCAATTAAGTAGTACTGAGTAGTAGTAGTAGTAGTATAGCAAATACTATTTGTTAATATACTTCCGTGGATTCGTCTTCGTTGCTGATGATTATTAACAAGTTCTTCTCACATTATGTAAACCCTAGAATGCAACACTGATTAAAAAAATATGAATGGAAAAAGTCATAATCCCCACCCCCTCCCCCAAAAGAAGATTAAGAAACAACAATAATAATAAAGAATTTAGAATAGAAAAATGAATGGGTTACTAAAAAAAGGAATGGGTGTTTTGACCGGAGTCGGGATTGTTGGCGTCGCAGTGGAGATTGAATGAAGCCTTGGCGAATCTGAGGTATATGTAGACCGGGAGAGAAGAGGGGCATGCTGTTGGCAACCCGAAGCAACCCTTTCGACCCCCTGACCCCATTCACCACCCCTCCCCCCCGCCCTCTCCACCCCCCGCGAAGCCGACCCCCCCCCCCACTCCCCCCCCCCCCCGGCCCCAAAACCCAAAATTAGAGAAAGAGAGAGAGAGAGAGAGAGAGAGAGAGAGAGAGAGAGATACCTGGTAGAGAGAGAGAGAGAGAGCCGCGAGAGAGAGAGAGAGCCGCGCGCGAGAGAGAGAGAGCCGCGAGAGAGAGAGAGAGTTTTGGGGGGAATGAAAAATTCCCCCCCGTCGGTTCAATTTAAGTTAGGGCACAGATCTTAGCGACGGATTAGCGACGGAATAAATTAGTCGCTAAACCGTCGCCAATTAAAAGCTGTTTTCCGACGGATATATCCGTCGCCAGTTAGTCGCTAAAGTTCCCGCCAATGTTTTAAAGATTTTGCCGCCAACATTTGCGACGAATAAGCGACGAAAAAGAATCCGTCGCTAACGTTCGTCGACTTAGCGACGGAAACCCGACAAATTTTTACATTTAAAATTGGAAAAAATTATGTTATGTTGTCTGTCGCTAATCCGTCGCTAAGATGTCGGAAACTGGTCGCTATTAGCGACGGAATCCGTCCGTCGCTAAACTTCCGTCGGTAAAGTGGGGTATTTTAGTAGTGTCACTTCATCGTAATTAAAGTAGGATGGAGCGTCGATCGGTTAGCACAAATCTACGTCGATGAGATTGTTCGACTGCACGGGGTATCGGCCTCTATAATTTCGGACAGAGACGGGCGATTCCTATCGCGTTTCTGGACGAGCCTCCAAGCGGCGATGGGGACCAAACTGAACTTTAGTTCGACGTACCATCCCCAAACAGACGGTCAGACAGAGAGGGTCAATCAGATCTTAGAAGATATGTTGCGTCTGTGTGCGATCGACCTAAAGACTAGTCGGGATACGCATTTGCCGCTTGCAGAGTTTGCGTATAACAATAGTTATCAGTCGAGCATTCAGATGGCTCCATACGAAGCGCTCTACGGGAGGAAGTGTCGTTCGCCGATATACTGGGATGAAGTCGGAGAGCGACAAGTACTGGGACCGGAACTGGTGGAGCAGGCCGTCGAAAAGGTCCGGTTGATTCGAGATAGACTCCGCATCGCGCAAAGCCGACAAAAGAGCTACGCAGATCTTCGTCGACGACCGCTAGAGTTTTTGGCCGGGGACCATGTGTTTCTGAAAGTAACGCCCATGCGCGGAGTGATGCGGTTCGGCGTTAAAGGCAAATTGAGCCCGAGATTTGTAGGCCCCTTCGAGATCATTGAGCGAGTTACGACGGTTGCTTATCGGATCGCACTACCTCCTGCCTTAGCTGATGTACACGATGTTTTCCACGTTTCACAACTACGAAAATACGTGCACGATCCAAGTCATGTGGTTAGCTTCGATCAGTTGGAGCTACGTACTGACTTGTCTTACTCGGAGGAGCCTATTCAAATTTTGGACCGCAAGGAAAAGGTGCTGCGAAATCGTCGATGTCCTTGGTCCGCGTGCTTTGGCGGAACCATACAGTCGAGGAGTCGACGTAGGAGATGGAGGCGGAGATGAAGGAGAAGTACCCTGCGTTGTTCGTCTAAATTAAGGTCCGACCCTTGTTCTTAAGTTTCGGGACGAAACTTTTTCTTAGTGGTATATTATGTAGCGCCCCGCTTTCGATAGGCGACGGAACTTCATAATATGCTAGCGCTGAGTCAGATCGGCCGGGAACTTAGATGGCCATCTGACTCGATCGCTAAGCTTGGTAAACGATAACGCCTTACGGCATCGATTCAATTCGATTTGGACGGAAGATACGAGAATCGATCAAACTAATGAAACGACTTCTGTTGGAACAAGTCCTAGATGCAGCGGCCTGCGTCTCGACGCGCGAGCTCTCTATAAGAGTCCCTTCGACGGGACCGGACCGCTATATGGTTTTCTTGGAGCTTTGCCGCTGGGCTTGATTGAAGTGCTTTCGCGTCGTTTTCAAGGATTCAATTACAAATTTTAATGCAAGGGGAAAAGAAGGAAATCTAACAAAGTGTTGATGCATTGCAGGAGCTCGCGTAACTAAGGATTGACGTTGCGTAGCGCTTCGACGACCTGCACGAAGCCAAGTAATCGGTGGGTGATTCGGCCTTCTTTTCTATTCTGTCCCGCAAACTTATTCCTTGCTTCGAATCCATTCAAATCGAACGATGCCAAGTTAATTGCATGCCAATCCACTAAGTCAAGAACTCGGGAAAAATGTATCGATTTACAAATACAAGTTTTTCACATAAACCAAAAAGTTTAAGGTTTACAGAAAAAGATAGACTATTTCAAGTGCTGCAAAATATTATGAAACGTTGAACATGGGTTTTGATGCCTCGGACAATTTGGTGCCTACGGGACGCTAAATCGAGTGTATGGCTTCGGGGAAAATGAATCGATGCATGAGTTGCCATAAATGATAATGTCGTTGAATACTGTCCGCGCTATACAAAACGGTTTGCATGCATTAAACTGTTCGCACATAGGCATGGTCATGGACAGCTTGTGCACAAGTTCGATTCCTCGAAACGGTATTCGGGGCATCGGAACCGATTCAACCTAGGGGAAATAATTTATCGTGCTTCGGCGCGATGCATGCGGGACCTTCAGTAAGGCTTGCAACCTAGGTTGAAAGGGTAGCGTCGCATGCCAACTTCGATTAAGTCCCTCGTGGTGCGTAGCACCAATGACCGCATATAAGATAGTTTCATGCTCATCTATTGTCTTATGCAGGATAAATATTATCTATGTTTTCATGCAGGGACGAGCACGGCCGTGGTAAGAAATATGAAAACTGCGATGTTATACTGTATGCTTTATTACTCAAAGACGGCTATCGAATATGAACTGAATTCATTTAGTTCTAATAGAAAGACAACTCTAAAGCATGCCTATCCTAACAAATCAGAGTCGGTTTAGACGAGTTGGTTCGTCTCGTCCACTTAGCAAGTGTGCTAATTCCCTCCCCCAATTTCCCCAGGTGCGGCGGGCGCTCCAACCTAAAACGAAGCTGACGGAGAGGCGTTTTGAAGCTCTTCCTATGCTGAAGTATTTTGAAGCCAATTCAAATCGACGACTTATGTATAAATGGGCAAATGTATGGGACGGCAAGCGTAGTTCAGGCAACTTGTCGAATGTATTTTCTTTCTGTTTTCAATCAATGTAGCCGCAACGGCATCCAATGTAAATTACGACTTGTACTTCGTTGCAAGCTATGAATGAAAAGCATTTCTATCTTCCTATACTGCGTCTTATATTCTGATGTGATTTGTGAAGTTTTGACTTGGCGTATTAATATCAAAATCAAAAGATAACCGTTTGAGAACTTGTCATCTTGCCTTGCACGAGCGCAACTCCAGGCTTGTGCGGCATCACGCCTTAGCGAGGACGATCGAATCGACAAAAATTAACATCGGGGACGAACGTTGCCGACTCGGGGTGTGACAGCAGCAGCAGACCTGGCTGCTGCCAGGTCTGAAACCCCCCCATGGCTTTAAGCCTATTAAACCCCCCCCCCCTTTACCTATACATATATGTATATATATAGATATATATATATATATGTATTATATATGGTTAGAATCGTAAAGAAGAGTAGAAGAAGTTTATGGAATTAGAAGTTAGAAAAGAATTAGAGGTTAGAAGGAAAGATTGGAAGAAGTTAGAAGAATAGGAAAAGGGCTAGAATAGAAATAGGGAAAAATCGAGTTAGAGGGCGAAATGGAGCCCGGAGTATCGGAATGAGTTAAAACTTGGCGTGGGGCATGAATACGTGATTTAGATTTTGCGGGTAGGCTCCCGGATAGAAATCGGGGTTGTAGGGCACCGGTATCGCGCCGTACCATTCCGTATCTTGAAATATTCAAGATACCGGCAATGGGCCGTAACATGGACTAGATGTCCATTTTACTTAGGTATCTTGGTAGGTAATATATGTATAGGCTAGTACCTTACTACCCTAGGAAGCTCGGGTCAAAATACCCAGCGTAGGTAGGCTAACTTGATAGTTACCTAAGCTAGAATTTTATCCTTTTTAAGGGTAAAATAGGATATTGGCCTCCTGCCAAGATATGCGTTTCGAAGTCCAAGATGGACTTGGATATGGGTTGTAGAGGTTGGTAATAGTTAGAAATAGTCGCCTAGACCTAGTTTTGACCACGGTTGACCATGGTTGACTTTTTAGACCAAAAGTTAACTATTGGTCAACGCTTTACCCAAATTAGTCCCAATTTTCATTAGACTTGTGTAGTTGACCAAAAGTCAACTATTAGTCACCATTGACCTAGGGTTGACCAGGGTTGACCTAGAGTTGACCAGAGTTGACCAGGGTTGACCAGTTGACCAAAAGTCAACTGTAGGCCAACTCTTGACCCCGTTTGACTTTCTTTGACTTATTTTGACCCGTGATGACTGGTATGACCTAGGATTGACTTGGTTAGGCTTAGATTGACTTGATATAATTTGACTTTACCTAGATTGACTTGACAGGGCTTAGTGTGACTCAATGAGACCTAGTTTGACCTAGATTGCATATCATTCATTGTAAATCATTCCTAAAATTGTTTAAACCTAAATTAACTTACAGTATCTCATATTTAGGTCTTCTGATACCGCTCTGAGCATTGATATACCATACAGCTCAGGACAGCAGACGAGTACATTCACTGATAGTTTTTATTGTCTTGATATCTGCTATATCCGATTCAGTTGTAGTGTCTTACTTGATTCCTAACACGATGGTTCACGGACTAGTATATGTCGGATCCTGTCATGAGATGTTGTTCCCGGGTTACTTGGTATATTGGTACATGACTCGACTTGTTACTTGTACTTATATAGACATGGACTTGGGAGTGGGCTGATCACCTGCTTTTGAATCCCGTGTCATGACGTGTTATATTCGGATCCTTTATACTATTCGGGGATGTAGAGTTATTAGTGGTTGTGTGATCAAATTTCCACATTGTTCTACTGTATACATTGTTCATAGCTATACCATCGCCTCACGACGGGTAAAGCCTTACCCTACATCGTTCATAGCTTTCCATGGTGACCAGCCTTACCGTTCTATTGTACACATTATTCATAGTCGGTCGGATGGAAAGCCTGATCATGTTTCCCAAGCCGATCACATAACGCTCTAATAATTCAAATTATATTTTATATTTACTTTATCTTATCGTATATCCTGCTCTGTTCTACATTCAGTATTTTCTCACCATGCCATGATATACAGTTACTCACATGCTCTACTTGCCTTTACATTGTACCTTGATTGGAGACTAAGTTCTGCTCGGGAGAAGAGTTACAACCCCGGTCCTTGTTTGGTTTAAGGGTTGTAACTCGGCTTCCGAACGGTTCCCAAGTTTTCATATATCTTTGTCTTGTAGTTCATTATACTGTCTCTTATAGAATTTGTCAATTCACATGGAACTGCTGTTAGTGTTTGTACTTGCTCATTTTCCTGACAGGATATCGTTATGATATTTTACAGATGACTCTGAGACTGACTGTCCGACCTACTATGGGGTTGAGTCTGATGGACTAGATTTAGACCGTGGCTTATTGGTAGAGCCACTGGACTTTGTTCACCCTGAGTAGCCTAGTTTAGTTAGGTTGTCTGGCCTGCGAGCCAGCTAGTATATTTCAGTTCGTAGTATCTTTATACTTATATTATCTGAGACTCTGGATATTGTGTATAGCTCTGACTTGTGGATCTTGGACTCATTTTCCTGTTTATTCTATCATATTTCCTTTTTCGTACTATCTACCTTAGTTTGATATATGTGATTGAGACTGTATTGCTATGTCACCTCCATTCGGAGTGTATATACTGTACATGTATATTTATCTGTTTTAGTCGTAGTATTTACAGACCCTATATACAGCGTTTTACCGCCGATACTGCGGCGTAGGCTGGACGTAACCACGTGCTCGTGCCCCTCTTCAGGGTGCAGGTCGTGACAAATACTAAATGTCGGTTTGTTAAGTGGGTTTTTGATCAGTACAGCGAGGACGAAAGTACTAATCCTCCACTAGTTTGCTAGCAGGTTCCGGGATTGGTCTGCTCGCGGCGGAGCTTCGCTTGAACGCGTTGAGGCTTGGAATGCCGAAGCGTATTGAAGCGTGCGATCGCATTGACGCTCGGATATACAACAGGATTGATGCGGCTGAGATATAGAAGGCATGATGTATGGAACGGTAAAATCCTTTGTGGGCAAGAGAGAACATTGAGTGTTGTAGCCAATCTGGCAAATTCCGTTGGGCTATCGAAAGCCTTTGTAATCCGATTTCGAATATCAATAAAGAGAATCGTTTCGTATACTCTGTTTTCCATTCGTTGTTAACGTTCAACTCAAAGATAACCATTTGAGAAATTGTCATCTTGCCTTGCACGAGCGCAACTCCAGGCTCGTGCGGCATCACGTCCCAACGAGGACGATTATTCGGGTGATTCCGGGTCGGGACGTGACAAATTGGTATCAGAGCTCTAGGCTCAATTTCCTCTGGACGCTTGCTTCATTTCAGTTCTAAAAGTTGTCCACCACCAATCGAAATCACTCTTGACTCTACTCGATGCCGCACTGGATGTTCCATACAATAAGTCTAATATAAATCATGTAATTTTGTCGCGTGTTGTTTTAGAAATTACATGGTGTTGCGGAAAAAGTAAATAGTATTATTAAAAAAACAAAATACAGTACACAACTCCCACTTCAAACCATTCCGACTATGACAATAGATGCTCTAAAAATTACATTATTTGGATTAAGAAGTTGATGATAGGAAACAGAAGAAACAATACTCAACAATACATATCTACCAGATATCACATCACACTAGGGTACTAGTGGTAGTGGTTGTGCCTGAACTGCATTCTTCTTCTTCTCCATCAGCTCCTCAATCAGATTGCTCATGTCCTTGTACGAAGACCCTCCCTTCTCCACCGACCGCCGTGCCGTCTCTCCGAGCTCCCTCGCCCGCCTCCTCCTCTCCTGCGCCCCATCGCCGCTGCCCATCACTTCATCAGCTGCTTTCCTTATAGTTTCAGCTTCCACCACTTTCCTGTCTTCCGACTTCATAGCGTACTCCCTCACCCCGACCGACACTCCGATCCCCAGCACGTCCACGATCAGCCTCTCGTTGAAGAATTGCTCCGCGAACATGGGCCACGTCACCAGCGGGAGGCCCGCGCTCACCCCCTCGAGGATCGAGTTCCACCCGCAGTGCGTCACGAACCCTCCCACCGAGGGATGGTTGAGTATCAGTATCTGCGGAGCCCATCCTCTTATGACAAGCCCTCTACCCTCGACCCCCCCCTTCGGGGACCCACTCGTCGTCGCCCCCGTCGCTCCTCGCGACCCAGACGAACGGATGGCCGCAGGCCTCGAGGCCCAGAGCCAACTCGCGGAGCTGAGCCGCGGTGAACTCGCCCATGCTCCCGAAACAGACGTACAGGACCGAACCGGCGCCCTTGCCGTCGAGCCACTCCAGGCAGTCGTCGCGGCGCCCGCTGGCGTCCTCGTATCCCCGCGCGGACTTATCAGCGTTTGTGTCGCCGTTGCACAGAGCGACGGGGCCTATGTGCCCGGCCCTCCTCCCGACCACCTCCCGGTAGTGTCGCGCGTAGTCCGGCTCCAGCTCGTAGAAGCTGTTCGCCACCACTCCGTAGCTCTTCGAGTCGGGCGGTCTACATTGAGCAAAGAATTCTTCCATCTCGACCCCGGGCAACTGTGACCGGAGCATTTCGATGCGATGAGGAATGCCAGGGATGACCAGAGCCTCCGCGTTGGCGGGGGGGCTCTCGAGTGGCCTGTTGCGGAGCACGCTTTCGTTCAAGCAGAGGGAGAAGAAGCTTGTGCCATAAAACACGAGCCTCGGTATGCCGAGCCCAGCCGCAGCATCGTAGGTCCACGGGAAGAGCACGTCGGTCACGACGCAGTCGGGGCGGAGCTCCCTCAGGACCCTGTCGAACTGCTCGCGAAGCCCGGCTGCCGCGTCGAAGAGCTTGAAGAAAGACGCGGCCCGGTCCTGGGAGGGGAAGGACGAGACGTTCTCGCACCCTTCGGGCAGGCCGGTGCCCGGAGGGAAGGGGATGAGCCGGAGGCTCATCGGATAGGCGGCGAGCGAGGCGTTGGCCCGCGCGAGGAACGGCTGCACGAGGGGCGCGTTCGCGGTGGTGGTGAGGATGGTGGCCTTGACGCCGCGCACGGCGAAGTGCTTGGCCATGTCGAGCGTCGGGAGGATGTGGCCTTGGGCCATGAAAGGGAAGAAGAGCATGCTGAGACTACCACTGTCGCGTTCTGAACACATGGCTATTAAGCTAGTAGTCTTTCTTGCAAGAAATGATGTATGTTCAAGTAGAATAATGATGCTTGGTTCATGCCACCACATATATAGGATTTTAAAGAAAATTTGATGACATGAGCAGTGGCCAATCTAGAGTCGCTACATCTGTATATAGAATAATGCTATTTATACCTCCAAATTGTACCTTCAAACCGTCCCTCCTTACGTGACAGCTGACGTGATATGTTGATGTGGCAGCTGACGTGGCAAAAATTAAAATTAAAATTAACACTAAAATTAACATTAAAATTAACATTAAATTAATATTATTGTTAACATTAACAATATTATTAATATTAATATTAACATTAACATTAATATTAATATTAATATTAATTAATATTAATATTAACATTAAATTAAAATTAATATTAACATTAATTAATATTAACATTAAATTAATATGGAAAAATGGGTAATTAACTTTTTGGATTAAAATTTGTCATGTCATCGGTCATGTCAGATGGCACATAATATTATTTAACATGCCATATCAGCTGCCACATAAGAAAAAATGTATTGGAAGGACAATTTGGAGGTACGAATAGCATTACTCATGTAGATACACTGGTTTGGGCCATCATCACCATGATAGGAAAGTTGCCATCTTTGTCTCTCTCAGAGATAGGGCTGCAAACGAGCCAAGTCGAGCCAAGCTTTTGTAAGCTTGAGCTTGGCTTGACTAGAATTAATCGAGCTCAAGCTCGAGCTCGAGCTTGATAAATTTTTTATTTTAGAGCTTGAGCTTGGCTTGAGCTTGTTTATTATATTAATCTTGAACTTGGCTTGGTTTGAGGTCGAGCTTGGCTTGATAAGTAAGCTTGATTCAAGCTTGATAAACAAGTTTGATAAGTTCAAAATCAAGCTCATTTTAAGCTCGTTGAACTTTATTTTAAGCTCATTAAGCTTGATTTCAAGCTTAACGAGCTCGATTTCAATTTAATTAGGTTTGAATTCAAGTACCTATAATATTATTAATTAAAAAGGTCCTTAATATCAATTATTAAGGACATATAAATATATAATGCACACAAATATACATATATTTAGAATTCAACAAAGAACAAACGAGCTTCTAAACAAGACAGCTTGCAAGCTCATCAACGAGCCAGCTCGCGAGCTCAAACGAACCGAGTACTTCTAAGCTTGAGCTTGGCTCGTTTATTAAACGAGCTCGAAAATGAAGCTCGAGCTCAGCTTGTTTACTAAACGAACCGTGCTCAAACTAGCTTTTATCGAGCTGAGCTTCGAGCAGCTCGCGAACGACTTGGCTCATTTGCAGCCCTACTCAGAGAAAATACTAGGGCAACACTCAAATGTCTTATGAACATTTGAACCAATTACTAACACAGGAGACGGGAACTGCCTACGTCGGATGTCGGATGTCGGCAGGATCGACGCTGGGACAAGTCAGACAAGTCATCGGGTTTGGACAATCTTTCATTTAGGACAACCCCTCATGTCCCTAAGTCTCCAATTCTCCGACAATAGAGCCTCTGTTGTCCATCCTAACTCCTTTTTGTCAGTTGAACCGGTAATCTCTCATGTCCATTTTTGTGTTAATACTGCAAAAGCTCCTAAGAATTTATGTGTGTAACTTGTTACAATTCACAAGCATGGGAATGCCTTTCCATGCTATTCCATTTTCAAGGAAAAAAGAGGTGGATTAAACCAGCAATGGAAATGGACAAAAAAATTATAGCTCCAAAGACTACTTTTTAGGGCATGATTTGTTGTGAAAGGTGCCGATACTATGCTGAATCTCAATCTTGATCGAGACCCAGAAACATGCGGTGCAAAGTGAGAGTTCTTTCCGTGTTTTCTTTTCAACCCGACAATCTGCGTCGAATTGATGTTTTTTTTTTTCAAATAATGCTAAGTTTACTATAAAATTCTCACAGCTTTCTTACACCCCACTCATGTTTTCTGCTAACATGGTCACATCCAATCCTATCCGGTCCCACCTACAACCAATAAAAATCGACCATGTGGCCGGTTGTAAGCCCATGATTGTAGGGAGGTTGTAATTGAAGCATTTACCTATTTTTTGTTTGCCACTGACAATGTATCTGTTAGTAATATAATTTTCAACTCTGTATTTTAGAGAGAAAATAATATAATATAATATAAATAATCTGACGGATACCGCGGCTTGAACTCGGTTCAATGTCCATAAGACAATATTTGTCCCACACTGGTGCTTACGGTTTAATAGCGATTAGTCTTCTAGGATACTACGGTTCTTCCCTTCGGTAGCAGCACTTCACACCGTAAAACTCGTCGAAGCAACATTGGTTGTCTCTCTCTTTTAGACTAATTAATGCTAGATGGATGAAATTGATTGAGTGAGTGATTCATTCAAACACTTGTGCTTTTATAGAATAATTTATAAGGGCACATCATTTTTTGATCGGGACTATTCCGGATTGGGGTTAGCCCATGTTTTGGGAAATTTTACTCAGGATAACCCATTTTTTTTACTCCTATGGTTGTTCCAAACTCAACCCCCCACCACCCCCCCCCCCCCCCCCCCCCCCCCCAACCCATAGTTTTAGTTTCATTTCCAAATACCCTTCTCTCTCTTCCAAGATCCTAATTCATCTCTTCTTCTTCTTCTTCTTCTTCTTCTTCTCCTCCACCATTCCTCCATCCCTAAGCAAGAACTTATCATCTTCTTCTTGTCCAACATCTTCCTCTTCTCCTTCACCATCCTCCTCTTCTCAAGAAGACCTATGGCACCCAAACGGCAAAGGATCCATGTAGCACAATTGCTCGACTTGAATATGCTAGTACAATTGGTGGTCTACTGTATCTTATGCATTGTACTAGACTCGAATTCCTGTATTGCTTTGTTGTGTAAACTAAGTAGATTTACTAGCAATCCAAGTGAAAAAACATTGGAAGGTCATAAGTAGAGTGTTTGATTATATTAAGAAAACCATTGGACATGGTCGGCTCTAGCAATTTGGAGGTCCTAGACATGTCCTAAAACTGAGGCCCTTTTTCCTCTATATAATTTTTATTATTTTATTTACAAGTAACGAAGATATATTTACTTTGCGATATCCTCCACTTATGTGCTTCTTTCCAATATTTTTTTAAAAAAATTACAGGCTTCACAAGACAAAAAAAGATATTAGAAACTATAAAGGAAAAAAAATCTGCATATAGACGTCTGTTGAGGGAGGGAGAGACTGTTTCTTTTTTTTTCGTAGGGGCCAAAGACATTTTTCGTGGAAAAGTGTGAGAGAAGAGTGCAATATTTTTTTTTCTTTTGAATATTTTATTTGATTCTTCTCCAAACAACAATGGGTTTTTCCAGACCCATAGTTTCTTTTTTGGCCCGGTAGAAAATTATTAAATATTCAGGAAAAAAGATTAGAGGCCCCCTCGGGGGAGGAGCCCTAGGCGGCTGCCTAGCCCGCCTCCCCGTGGAGCCGGCTATGCCATTTGACTTGGTCTATTTTATAATAATTTTTCAGCAATATTTGAAGGATATACGGATGCTAGTTAGATCATTGATATATGAGATAATATGTCCATATTTGGTTTGATGTTTTGATAATTATTATATTTTTATGACATATGAAATAAGAATAATTAAGTAACTATTATATTTTTATTAATCCTTCTCTCGGTCAAAATTTCAAATACAAACAAAAGTTATTACATACACTTAATTATGCTTAATTTAACTTTCCTCACTTAACTCTCATTCAGTTAACCACACTTAATTTTGCCGCCTTCTTTTTTCCCTCAATCAAAACAGACCCTAATCTCATGACCAACCTAAATGTGGCATGAATCTTCCGTGCAGGAATCCCGATAACTATGGTCTGGAGATCAGAAACTTGCTGCAGTCCACTTATTCTTGAATCAGGATCATCCTGAGAGAGAGAGAGAGAGAGAGCGCACTTTAAATTCCTATATATGTGGCATGAATGATGCATTTCTACTTATGCGTAACTTTTTTTTCACAGACTAGCTTAGCCGTGTGTTCATGACGCAAATATGGTTGCCACATAGAAATGACAACCATTTTTTTTTCAAACAACAGAAAATTCAATGTAGAGTAACAAAATTTATCGAAGTTACGCTGGGGGTAACAAGTTTCACAAAATTATAAATGGAAATACTTTCCGACAGACCATCTGGCGGAAATCACGCGCCTCGTGACGCGTGGCACGCAGTGGAGGCTAGGGGTGAGCATATAACGGTTGAAAACCGAACCGAACCGAACCGAACCGAAATATGACAAACGGTTCGATTTTTCGGTTATCGGTTCGGTTTACAGTTTAAAATTTTAAAAATTTGAAATAACGGTTCGGTTTTCGGTTCTTCATCCGAAAAACCGAACCGAACCGAAAACCGATTTAGATTTAGTAATTTATCAAACTACCCACAATATACATATACTAATATTTATTAACCCCTAACTGAACGCACTCTCTTCTCCTATTCTATGTCGGTGCTTCTTTGAGCACTCTCTCTATCTACCCTCAATCTATATATACTAATATCTTTTACTCTATGTAATATAACAATTCATAAATACAATAAATCATATATTTTTTAAAATTTTGTTATTTAAATAGGCCCATTTTGCTAAAAACTTGAAGGCCATGCACATTGGCCCATGAAACCGAACCGACCGAAAACCGAACCGAATTACACTACCAAAATTTGTCGATTTAGCGACGGCCAGATCTGTCGCCCGTCCGACGGGAATTCCGGTTAGCGACCTATCAATGACGGGTTTTGGCCAAAAAAATTCGTCGACAATCAGCTCGTCGCTAATAAAGGTCCGTCGCTACGTAGTCGTCAAGCGACGGAATAGCGATGGCATTTCGACTTCACAATACGAAGCATTAGCGACTACTTTCCGACGGACTTTCGTCCATTTCAAGTATAATTAAATACTGAACTGTGTAGACAATAGCGACGTAATGGTCCGTCGGTAAACCGTCGTAATAGCGTATCAGAGTGTATCGTTCCGTCGTTATTCCGTCGATCGTCGTCGATAACAAAGGACGGATTAGCGACGGCAAACTGACGGATTATCCGTCGACCATGTTCTGGAAATGCTTGGCATTTCCAGAACCATGGCGACGGATTAGCCGTCGCTACTCCGTCGCTACGCCGTCGACAGCGCGACTGATTAGTGGCTGATTATCCGTCGCCATGATTCTGAAAATGTCCCACATTTTCAGAACCTTGTCGACGGAGTGTCCGTCGCTACGCCGTCGAGAGAGCGACTGATTAGTGGCTGATTATCCGTCGTCTTGGCGACGGATTTGCCGTCGCTATGCCATCGAACTATATACCACCAGAACCATGCCGACGGATATTCCGTCGACTACCCGTCGCTACCTGGAAACAGTTTCAAATCTCCAGTTGGCGACGGAATTTCCGTCGCAAATTAGTCGAAAACTTTAAATATCCGTCGCTAACCGGTCACTAGTCCGTCGCTAACTGAGATTTTTTGGAAAAAAATTGCAGCACTTTTCCTGTTCACAAAAATATGCATAAACCAAACAATATATAATGCACACCAATTATCTAACAATCACATAGACTAAATATATAATGCACACCAATTATCCAAGAATCACATATATAGACCAAATATGCACATACGAATTTAATGCACACCAATTATTCAAGAATTACATAGACTAAACCAAATTAATAGAAAATAGACATCAATTATCCTGAAGAGTAACCTAATATCCGTCGTTATAATCCGATAATAGCACAAATAATCCAAAATTGCCACAAATATTCCAAATTTTCTTAATTATAATATTTTAAGGAGGAGGAGGAGTTCAATTGCCCGGTGGTGGTAATCCCTGCTGCGACCGACGAATATACTCCTCCACTAGGTACGACGGCAAGCCGTCGTAGACACTGCTCGGAAGTCGGCGTAGCTGCTCTGGCAACATGAGATCCAGAAGTGCCGTCACAGTCGGCGGCGGTACAATAGGGACATCAGGGTTGAAAGAAAGATGGCCCACGGAAGAAGGACCGACACCAGCAATCGACGGACCAGTAGAAGACGGACCGACACCATCAGCAGACGGACCGGCAGCAGCAGACGGAGGCAGAAAGTACGTGGCAAATTGCTCCCGCAAGGACGACACCGCCTCGTACAGCTGCGTAAGCTGCGACCTAACATCATCGTCTGCCGGGGCCACGGGAGGAGGCGGTGTCGGTGAAAATCTCTGCATCGCCATGTGCAACGGCCCTAGGGAGCCGACTCCGTACAGGAGCCCTTTCTTAAAGCCGCCGACGGTATCTACGAACAAGTCGTTGCGAAAGGCCAAAGAAGAGGGCGTCCGGGCGGGCGTCGTTTCACAGACATCCTCGGTGTCAGTTAACTGAGCCCGACTAAGGGCCTCACGATTCGCAACCTATCAAATGAATGTGTTTATATTATAAGATTTACCTAAGTTGTAATCTAAATCCTATGTTTCACTAAGTTAAGTGTGAATCCTAAGTTTACCTAAGTTATAGTCCGAATACTTTTAATTCTAACGTAAATCTCATAAACATAAGTACTTACATCAGTCTCCTTGGCCCTCTCATCGACGAAGCTCCCGTCCTTCCGTCTTTTGTGTGTATGCTGGAACACGTCGTACATGGTGACCGATTCTGGCGCCCTTCTCTCCTTCACCGCCCGTTGGGCCTGCATACGAAATTTTCGTAGAACTTAATTAACTCCGTATATTAATAATACCTAATTCGGTAGTGAAATAAATTTACGGTATCTCACCAGATCTGCAAGCGTCGCTGCGTGGGGCATTGATACCCCCATATGAAGCCCCGCGGCCTGTCGGTTCACCTTCGCCTTCTCCGATTTCTCCTTGTACGCAGGAGTATCTATCATACCTAAGAGGTCCTCATAATACTCCTGCCGGATCCAATTCGGTCTCGTATGCCCCATTTTCAGGTCATGAATCATATCCCGTATCTTCTTCGAGGCAGCGCTTCTGTAGGTCCTACGGATCGCGTCCTCGCGATGGGGGGGCCACCAGTACGTCGTCTAACATAGAAATTTAATTATCATGTAATTTAAAAAATGGTTGATTAAAGAGTAACTAATAATTAACCAGAAGATATAGATATATACCCTCAACTCGTCGAGCCAGACGTACTTCACGTTTGGGGGCACCGACGAAAAGTTGAGGTAGGGACCATGGAAGTTAGCCCTGATAATTTCTCCAAGAGCCCTGTGTCACGACCCGCACCCTAGAGTTAGGGCACGAGAACGTAACAACGCTCAGCCTACGCCGCAGTGTCGGCGGTAGAACGCTGTCCTAGGTCTCAATACATCTAACAGTATAAAACTAAACAGTTTATACTCCCCGAATGGGGGTGACATAGCAGAATGTAAACTCAATCACATCTAAGGTAGAGCATAAAGGAAGATAGATAAAACATGAAATCGAAAAGAGATACAACAGATAGAAGTCTAAGTGTCTAAGGTACAAACTCAGAATACATCTCAAAGCTCAAATATAGTAATCCATAAAATAAATACAACTCCAGACAACTAAGAATAGCTAACTAAACAACCTCTAATGGGTCTCCTCTAGGCTAGCAGGCAATTCCCAAGCTATCTGTAAAATTTGTCAACGTATCCTGTCAGGAAAATGAGCAAGTACAAACACCAACAGCAGTTCCATATGAATTGAGAAATACTATAAGAGACAGTAATAATGAAATACAAGACAAAGATATCGATGACTTGGGAACCATTTGAAAGTCGAGTTACAACCCTTAAACCAAACAAGGACCGGGGTTGTAACCCTTCTTTCAAACAGAACTTAGTCCCATAACCATGGTACAGTATAAAAATAGGTAGAGCATGTGAGTAATAGAATCATAGCATGGTGAGAAGTACAGAAAGTAAAGCTGAACTGGAATATAAGATACGCTAATAAATATAAAAGGTGATTTGAACTATTAGAGCGATATGTGATCGGCTAGGGAAGCAAGAGATGGTTATCCACTTGGCCCGGCAATCCGCGGTGACCTCAACGGAGAGACATGTCGTCCAACCTGGATAACTGACAAGGGAGTATCTGCTACACCCTACATGAGGTGAGGGTGGCGCTAGCAAAATATAGTTACAGGGAGGCTTTGATCACATAACTCCTAATAATTCTCCCATCCCCGAGTAGTATTACGGATCCGGACATGGCACGTCATGACACAAGGTTCGAGAGCAGGGGGCCAGCCCATTCCCAAATCAATGTCTATACAAGTACAGGAACACAAAAATATCTCATACCCATATACCAAGAAAGTCCAGGAATAACATCTCATGACAGGATCCGACGTATACTAGTCCGTGAACCGTCGTGTCGGGAATCAAGTAAAACACTACGACTGAATCGGATATAGTAGATATCAAGACAATGAAAACTATCAGTGAATGTACTCGCCTGATATCTGAATGTCCAAGGTAAAGATACTGTCTGAGAAGAGGTGTCTGGCTCCTAATTAGAACAGCACAAGTCACAACATGTCCAGAAGGATAATATAAAGCACTACAATGCATTCTACATGAATCTAGGTCAAACTAGGCCAAAGTCAATCCTTGGTCAACTCTGGTCAACTGCACTAGTCAAACTAGGTCATGTCCTAACCCAGTAAGTCTTACTAGGCCTAACCAAGACAATCCTAGCAAGCACACATCAATACAAGGCTATACAAGCCAACATACACCCAACTCTATATAGCATGCAATTATTCAATACTCAAATAGGCAAGAATTCACATTGGATATTGTAGCACCCAGTTTTCTGAAATTGGGGATTTTTGAAAATTTATTATTTTTTATTATTAATTAATAGTATTTTAGTCATGATATGATTTATAGTGATTATTAGTGTGATTAAACCATTTTCTAAGTCATGCTAAGTCATGACTTATGACTTTGTGATTTGGTTAGAATAACTTAGTGTAAACCCTAGTTTTCTCTAACCTAGAAGTTGCCATGACCATGAGAACTTGACCATAGGCTTAGAATATCATTTTAGTGATTTTTAGCCTAAGGGGTATTTTGGTAATTTTCTAGGATTTATTTGGAATTATTTGAATTTATGTGTTTTTATTATTATTTAATTATTGATTATTGTTATGTTAGTCCCTAAGCTAGTTTACCCTAATCTAGGGGTTAGTCACTAACCTAGAAGACTAAGTGTAGATATTTACTTTATGTGTAAATATCTAGGTTGATAAATATCTAGATATTTAACTTTCTAGGATATTTTATAAACCTAGAATATCTAACCCCTAGTCAAAGCCTTAGAGACTAAGTCTTGCAAGGTGGAAGGGGACCCTATAGCCTACCCCTACCCCCCCCCCCCCATGGCAGCCAAGAACACCCCCTCCATATGTGTACACCCTTCACAAGAAAGGCTTCATTTTCAATACATTGGAGTTTAGGTTTTCCCTCAACTTCACACCTCCATAACTTGACCATTTCTCCACCAAATTGAGCCCCGTTTCTTGCGTTGGAACCCCCTACTAGTGAGGATACCAAGGAAGGCTAGCTAGCAAGGATACCCTAGCTGTGGGCACCCCCAAGGACAGTGAACAACCCCCCCCCCCTGTTTACTGGTTCTCTCTCTCCCTCACTGTCTACTCTCTCACAGTCTCTCTCTCTCACTCTTCCTTTCCCTTCCCTATATATATATATATGAAATATATATATAGTTATATATATGTATTGTATATATATATATATACATGATATATATATGTATATTGGTATTAGGTCTCTATATGTATATGTAGTGTATTATATACATGTGGGTGTATTATATATGTTATTCCTATTTTGGGTATATGGATAGTATATATCTATATATGTAGATATATATATATATATATATATATATATATATATATATATATATATATATATATATATATATATATATATATATATATATATGTGACTTTTTAGTTTTAGGTTATATGAGAAAACCCATTATTGCCCTATGGCCAGGGTTATTGGCCTATGGTTGGGGCTAGCCCTAATGACCCAAAAACCCATTGTTGACCCTTGTTGACTGAAAGTTGACCAAAGTCAACTATAGGTCAAAAGTGACCTAGTTAACCTAGAAATGACTAGGAATGACCTAAAACAACTAGTTTGACTAGTTTGACTAAAACCCTAACTAGTTGACTAGTGTTGACCTAACTTTGACTAGTTTGACTTTAGAGTTGACCAAGAGTTGATTTTTGACCAGATTGACCTAGAATCATGTAGTATGCATTGTATACTCTATTTTTACCATTGTGGATATGTTGTGACCTGTTTTACTCTAAATAGGACTCTGTGACACCAGTTCGGACATCTATTCATATCAGTCATACAGGGTGACAGGCGAGTACATTCTCTGATCTTTTCATGCTTGTTAGGACTTATATTCTTGCTTTAGATTACCTTACATGATGCTGTCACGTCATTATCACGGATTGGTACTATATGGATCTTGTTATGCGATGTTATCTCCCTCGGGGTGCATCAGATACAGTTGTCATGTGCTTTTCAAGAACATCTTGTATTTCATGTACACCGCTTTCATGTATACTCTTGTGCAATCTTGTACTCTCATGATCACGTGAGCAAACATGATAAAAACCTCTTGTACAAAGTAACGTAACTTGACTGGATCCTTGTGTATTGATTGGGGAGGGTGAGTAGGAAATGGTTATGTGATCAAATCCCATCTTGTACAAATTTATGTGAAATCTTGTGAAATCTTGTATATGTCCTAAGCCCGTTTATATAACCATATCATGCTCTAAATCACAGGTTACCTACAGTTCTTACTTATCATATATATATATATTTCCAGTTATTAAATCTCTCTCGTTTTACATATATTCTTTACAGTTCATGTATCTTACTCTATGCATGCTTTACATTTCCCAACCTGATATGAACTGCGTGAGATGTATTGTGCTCGTTCCTGTCCTGACTGGGCCTGTTGAAAATATTACAGATGATGATGGTGACTGTCCTACCTTCTATGGGATACATGAGGGTGACCTTCAGGATCCTGAGGAGCATCTAGCTCAGTAGAGGGTGCCTAGTCTAGTCTAGTGTTTACAGTTTTCATTTTGTATCGGACTATTCCGATTGTTAGTTGTGACTTAGTTATATTTCAGGTCTTGTACTTATTTGTGTTGGACATCTACTTGTGTGGTGTGATAACTCTATATATATTCAGTTCTTCCTTTCATCTGATTCCATATCATGTTCTATCTTTATCTTTCCTAGACTTGTATTTGAGATATAGAGTTGAGATGTTATGTTATACCTCCGTGCGGAGATGACAGGTTTATATGTCTTATTGTTAGATGTTAGTTGTTATAGATGACCTATACAGCGTTCTACCGCCGACACTGCGGCGTAGGCTGGACGTACCCACGTTCTCGTGCCCCTAATCAGGGTGCGGGTCGTGACACGTTTTTGTGGTGGCCCATGCAGGTCGAGAGTCGCATTGTGCGATTTTGTAGTAGCACGACGACTTAGTTGTACTGCTACGAGCCTGCGATAGAATATAGGAATTAAGGTATTAGGATGAGAGTATACTCAATCACTGTTAGGATTTCATGAGAGATTCCGGGACGACCCTTGAGAATCTTATTTTGAACTTCGATATTGAAAACCCTTTTCCTCTTGTTTTAATTCACCCTCACTCCTTGATGTTTAAGGGATCTTGGACTATTTAACCTTATTCATCATTACCTCCCTTATATTTTGACCTTCTTTACTGCTAATTTAGCCTTAGTTTTGCAAGCTTATATTTTATCGAGCTTGATCACGACATATTTTATTGGGGGCTAGTACCCACTAACATGTTGTCTAATCAGGGCCGGTGCATGATGGTCTGATCAACCTATTGCATTTTGGTTCGCTTTCATATATTATTCTACATGGATGGAGCCACTTGCAGGTTCTGTTCTTTCAAATCCATTCCCATCTTGTTTTATTATATCTGTCTTGAAATCCAATTCCATATGCTCCTACCTAATTCTTATGAATTTGACCTGATAGTTCTTTTGATTTTATCTCTTACTTAGGAGTAGGAGTAGGAGTAGCTCTAATTGTTAATATAATCCTTTAGGAATGAATTGATGTATGTGCTATACCTTTGACTTAGAAGAGTAGCTCTAACCATAGAATGGTAAACCTCTTAACCCTATTGATTCATTATTTTCTTACCTACCTAGTCTAATACCCATGGTCACAGACTATCCCATTTAACCTATCCTTGTACTACTATTGCATCACAACTTCTGGTTTAAATTTAGGCCATTGACCATTCCCGCTCTAATTATGATCATCGTAGGCACATTACCATGACTTTTAAATTAGGAGCACAAGACTAGTTGTTTTCTCAAAACCAATTTCACAGGCATGACCTAGACTTGACAACCTACACCCATGACCTTAGTATCCCACTAAGGCACACCATTTTATACTTCAATTGCTTAGTACGACTTTTCTGACACAAGACTTCATCCTAAATTACCCCATAGAGTTACTTTTGATTCCAATTTAAATTGAGGACACCCTTGACCTAAACCTGCCAGTCCAATTTATTGGACATGACCCATGTATAGGTCTACTACCCACATTTTACTTGTTGACCTTGTATGCTGCTAAGTAGTAACTCTGACTTTGATTGTTGAGTGTTTGACCTAGAAGGAGTATGACCATTCTAATTTCGAGGACGAAATTTTCTAAGGAGGGTAGACTTGTAGCACCCAGTTTTCTGAAATTGGGGATTTTTGAAAATTTATTATTTTTTATTATTAATTAATAGTATTTTAGTCATGATATGATTTATAGTGATTATTAGTGTGATTAAACCATTTTCTAAGTCATGCTAAGTCATGACTTATGACTTTGTGATTTGGTTAGAATAACTTAGTGTAAACCCTAGTTTTCTCTAACCTAGAAGTTGCCATGACCATGAGAACTTGACCATAGGCTTAGAATATCATTTTAGTGATTTTTAGCCTAAGGGGTATTTTGGTAATTTTCTAGGATTTATTTGGAATTATTTGAATTTATGTGTTTTTATTATTATTTAATTATTGATTATTGTTATGTTAGTCCCTAAGCTAGTTTACCCTAATCTAGGGGTTAGTCACTAACCTAGAAGACTAAGTGTAGATATTTACTTTATGTGTAAATATCTAGGTTGATAAATATCTAGATATTTAACTTTCTAGGATATTTTATAAACCTAGAATATCTAACCCCTAGTCAAAGCCTTAGAGACTAAGTCTTGCAAGGTGGAAGGGGACCCTATAGCCTACCCCTACCCCCCCCATGGCAGCCAAGAACACCCCCTCCATATGTGTACACCCTTCACAAGAAAGGCTTCATTTTCAATACATTGGAGTTTAGGTTTTCCCTCAACTTCACACCTCCATAACTTGACCATTTCTCCACCAAATTGAGCCCCGTTTCTTGCGTTGGAACCCCCTACTAGTGAGGATACCAAGGAAGGCTAGCTAGCAAGGATACCCTAGCTGTGGGCACCCCCAAGGACAGTGAACAACCCTCCCCTGTTTACTGGTTCTCTCTCTCCCTCACTGTCTACTCTCTCACAGTCTCTCTCTCTCACTCTTCCTTTCCCTTCCCTATATATATATATGAAATATATATATAGTTATATATATGTATTGTATATATATATATATATACATGATATATATAGGTATATTGGTATTAGGTCTCTATATGTATATGTAGTGTATTATATACATGTGGGTGTATTATATATGTTATTCCTATTTTGGGTATATGGATAGTATATCTATATATGTAGATATATATATATATATATATATATATATATATATATATATATATATATATATATGTGACTTTTTAGTTTTAGGTTATATGAGAAAACCCATTATTGCCCTATGGCCAGGGTTATTGGCCTATGGTTGGGGCTAGCCCTAATGACCCAAAAACCCATTGTTGACCCTTGTTGACTGAAAGTTGACCAAAGTCAACTATAGGTCAAAAGTGACCTAGTTAACCTAGAAATGACTAGGAATGACCTAAAACAACTAGTTTGACTAAAACCCTAACTAGTTGACTAGTGTTGACCTAACTTTGACTAGTTTGACTTTAGAGTTGACCAAGAGTTGATTTTTGACCAGATTGACCTAGAATCATGTAGTATGCATTGTATACTCTATTTTTACCATTGTGGATATGTTGTGACCTGTTTTACTCTAAATAGGACTCTGTGACACCAGTTCGGACATCTATTCATATCAGTCATACAGGGTGACAGGCGAGTACATTCTCTGATCTTTTCATGCTTGTTAGGACTTATATTCTTGCTTTAGATTACCTTACATGATGCTGTCACGTCATTATCACGGATTGGTACTATATGGATCTTGTTATGCGATGTTATCTCCCTCGGGGTGCATCAGATACAGTTGTCATGTGCTTTTCACGAACATCTTGTATTTCATGTACACCGCTTTCATGTATACTCTTGTGCAATCTTGTACTCTCATGATCACGTGAGCAAACATGATAAAAACCTCTTGTACAAAGTAACGTAACTTGACTGGATCCTTGTGTATTGATTGGGGAGGGTGAGTAGGAAATGGTTATGTGATCAAATCCCATCTTGTACAAATTCATGTGAAATCTTGTGAAATCTTGTATATGTCCTAAGCCCGTTTATATAACCATATCATGCTCTAAATCACAGGTTACCTACAGTTCTTACTTATCATATATATAGATATTTCCAGTTATCAAATCTCTCTCGTTTTACATATATTCTTTACAGTTCATGTATCTTACTCTATGCATGCTTTACATTTCCCAACCTGATATGAACTGCGTGAGATGTATTGTGCTCGTTCCTGTCCTGACTGGGCCTGTTGAAAATATTACAGATGATGATGGTGACTGTCCTACCTTCTATGGGACACATGAGGGTGACCTTCAGGATCCTGAGGAGCATCTAGCTCAGTAGAGGGTGCCTAGTCTAGTCTAGTGTTTACAGTTTTCATTTGTATCGGACTGTTCCGATTGTTAGTTGTGACTTAGTTATATTTCAGGTCTTGTACTTATTTGTGTTGGACATCTACTTGTGTGGTGTGATAACTCTATATATATTCAGTTCTTCCTTTCATCTGATTCCATATCATGTTCTATCTTTATCTTTCCTAGACTTGTATTTGAGATATAGAGTTGAGATGTTATGTTATACCTCCGTGCGGAGATGACAGGTTTATATGTCTTATTGTTAGATGTTAGTTGTTATAGATGACCTATACAGCGTTCTACCGCCGACACTGCGGCGTAGGCTGGACGTACCCACGTTCTCGTGCCCCTAATCAGGGTGCGGGTCGTGACAGATATACACTAGGTAATCTATTACTTTAAGCTATATATGTCTACACATATATACACATGCATATATTGGTATTCAACATTAGGTCTATAATCATGGCATTTTAAATGGTTATATAAACTTATATATTACAACACAATATGCTAACATATATATAATATACATACATAGCTAAGTTAACTATATTCATAAATACTTATTTAAGAGGCTATGTGTGTGTATGTGAACATGACAAAGGGGCAAGTGAGGGTTAAATGGGCATACATAGTGTATACATATCAAAGAGTGTCAAAGTGTAAGTGAACAATGTGTCAAGTGTGATAGTGTCAACATAGTGTAAGGGGGTACATGAGGTAATATAGAATTTGTGTTAACATAGAACATTACATCTCATTAACTTGTATATTACATACATTATATCTATTATTACATTACATTCATGCTTGCATTCATTCATCATTCATTTATTCTCTTGCACCACTATATGCACCATACATTACATACTATGGAACCTACATATTCATTACAAGCCATACTTATACATGCTTATATTAGATAGGATACTTACACCTCATATATCATTTATTTAACCATTTACTCATGCTTGCATTCTCTATTTAATTACATAATGTATATACATTAACATGGATTAAAATCAAATAGAACATTATATTACACACAAGGGTGCACAAAATGCATATGCCGAATAGTAACTCCTACTAATAATCAATACTGTACCATCTCAGCATGAATTAAAATTTAGGATTAAAGTATGTTATAGATCTATGTGTTATCTTTCCAAAACTTCAAACGGATCGCGTTTTCGTTTCCGGAAACTCCCGGAATCGCGAAAACACCGAGAACGCGTTTGTCTTTCGTACAGCTGACACTCAAATAATTTTTCAGAAAGTTACAAAAAAATTAGGCCTATTAATACATGTTTTTGGAAAGCTAACTTCAATACGCTTCTTTTAAAAAATGGGAGATTAAACCGAGCTTTGAGCTAGAAGTTATGACATTTCTAAGTTAGGGCTGAAATTAAAAACGTGGATAAAAATCATGACGAATTTTGGTAGTTTGAGACAAAAGAACACAAGTATATAACATAATATATCAAGAACTCACTCTCTACACTAATATATATATGAGACACTATAGAACACATCTCCAATACAAAATATGAGATTAAACATGTAATAATTCATTCATACATAACAACAACACATAGTGTGTCCAAATTTAGGATTTTCCCACATGGACACAACCACAACACAAAGGACACTCCTATGACCTCCAAATGGACACAAATGGAGATACAACCATGGGGGTCATTCCTATGGGTTCAAAATAGACCTATATGCATGAGGAAATGAAAAGGAGAAGGGATTTATACCTCCCGGTAGATCGAATCGAAGAAAAACCTTCCCGGAGCGACACCGACACGTAGAGATTCTAAAAGGACACGAACGAGCTCCGAATCCTCCCAAACTTGGGTAGCTTCCTCCTTGGCTAGAATGGAGAAGGAAAGAAGAAGATTTGGTGACGAAATGGAAGGATTTGGTAGAGAAATTGCTAGGGATTGCTCTCTAGGAATTTGGGGAAGAACAAGAGAGAGAGTGTGGATGAGAATAATGAAATGAACTTGAGCCTATCCTCTCCCAAAGTGGCTGGCCATATGGGGCTATTTGTCCTATTATGGTAAGGTCCAAAATGCCTCCACTAACCTATTCTATGAGTATTAGGAAAGGGCTAATTGGTTGGGGCTAAATTAGTCATTCTAAAGTCTCTAATCACACTAACCTTATCCATAATAATTAGTCTAATCTCTAACTAAAATATTTCTATCATGTGGACTAAAATTAATATCATGTGGGTCATGCCTAACTAGTGTGTGGTTCCCACTAGAGTCAAACTACCCCCGGGTCCCCGTTTCAAGTCGGATTGAGTTAAAATTCGAACCCGACTCAAATAATCCCAAAACAATATCATAAATAATAAAATAATATCAAAATAATTCAAAGAGGTCAAATACAAAAAATATTCTTAGGCCAAAAATGATATTAAAATATCATAATCACATGGTTAGGCTCTAGGTCAAACAGTCTCTAGGGTTTCACTAGCAAAACGTCAAAACCACAAGTCATTGATTTAAATAATTTTAAAATAATTTAAAATCACCAAAAATCATATCATGAATTAAATATCATTATTAAAATAATTATAAACACGAAATTTCAAAATTACCCTTATTTGGGAAACTAGGTGCTACAACTCTACCCACCTTAGAAAAATTCCGTCCTCGAAATTTAAGATCGATAGTACTCCTTCTAGAGCCTCTAACCTACCCAATATCTAAGGAAACAAGCAGAACACCATCACATGTCGGGTCGAAAGAATTGAGTCAAGGCTGGATTTCTAATTGAAATAAGAAGAAATTTAGTATAATGGTAGAGGTTATAGTTTAGCCAGTTGACCAGAAAATCGTATCAAGAAAATAGAGTACAAGAAGACGGGTTTTAGTGGGACATGATATACCTACACGAAGGTGAGCTCGTCTAGGTCTTGCATATAAGATTTGTTGGAGGGTAACAGCTAGTATTACATTCCGAATATCAAAGTCACGATAAGGAACGTCAAGGATCTCAATTAGAAAGTGGGAGTTCAAGAGGTGGTAATTAATGCACAAAAATAATGAAGATCGAGTTAGTCATCTGCTTCTGATACTCTTATGTCCATCTGGTCATAACTTGCCAATCATATCTTTACCTCACCAGTCTCCATATGAAAATTTAACCTTTACTTAAATCCTTACCATGACTACCGTAGGCAATTCCCAATTTCCAAACATCACTCTTGAAGCACAGCCCTCACATTTAGGAATCAACATTAACCATTTATTTAAATTTCTAAGTTCTTTCACCTTGTCTTAAATTTGACCCAAAACCTCTAAATCTCGTTTACGAATTCCTTGAACTTGTTCAAATTGTTCTCCTCGTATTATTTAATTTAAATCTCTAGGCCTTACAAAACTTATCTTTTATCATAAAATCAACTTTCGTATTTTCTTCGACATACACCCTTGAATATTATTCTCCTAAAAATATTTCACAACAATCTCTAAACTTCCATAACTTTGTGCTCTCTCTATCCCTAGTCATTTCCTCGCAACATCTTGTTTAATATCCTTATTAAACACAATTAACTTCTCTTTTCCATTACTAACCTTCTACATAGCCTCAGAGCAAAAGTTTTCCCCAGAATCAATAACCAAGATTTTCTAAGTTCTCAAAACTAGGTTGACCTCTGATATCCTCATTAGTTTTGAATACACCTATAAACTATCTCATAACCCCAAAATTTCTCTAAATGTAATTGTTTCCAGATTGGCAGTATACATCTCTTTATTCTATTCGAGACCTTTACCACATTTCTATCTCAAGTTTCCATATGGAACACTTGTCACGACCCGCTACCCAAATTGTTGGGCCAGGTCGAGTCATGCCCAGCCTACGTTAAGATAAAACGTAGTAAACTGTTCTAAAGACAACAGGATAAGACTAAATGTGCTAACAGTTCTATAAGTGAAGAAGAATCATAAATGCTCCAAACACAAAAGTCGTCGTATATAGTAAAATGTCTAAGTACAAGTGAACTGAAATGTAAAACTGGATACATGTCCAGTTACAAAATATATAGTCTAATACATGACTATTCCCAAAAGACTAAAAATACAAAAGACAACTATACGAGGTTCCCTGCAGGAACATCCTCGTAAAGCAAAGTCGGGTCCTCGGCAGTAACTCCATAATAGGTGTCGCAGAGTAACTCCTCCTCAGTAAGGATACCTACAACGTTATCCTGTCAGGACGGAAACAAGTACCGAATCTAGCAAACTAGCATATGAAACATGTAAATGAACATAAGAAGAAATAACTGGAAATATGGCATCACACAATCTATCATGGCAAGGATACATATGTCATAGAGACAGATGTACATGTAGTGTTTTAAAACTATAGTATGTACGTGATCGGTCAATAGATGTACAGTGTACTGTGGTACATGTAAATAAAATGTACATACGTACAAGTCAACAGACATAGGTGTACATCCGTACAGAAATGCGGGATAATGGCCTACGGCAAGGTATGCATATAAAATGCGACCTCGCTCGCTACTATAGGGGGGTCATGATCACGTACTCTACCATCAGTTTCCCCATAACCCATATCCTAATCATGTGAGAGATACATAAAGACTGTTTTAAGCATGGTAGAAATAGAAAGTACAACATGTAGAGATCTAACTTGCTACCCCAAGGATCAGCATTTAACATGGTGGGATTTGCAGTTCATTTATGTGACAATATGTAAAGTTCGTAGAAAGTACTTGCCTCTAGCAAAGCAAAATAAAACAAGCTGCGATAACAGTTGTCACTCCCCAATCCTGGAATACGTATTTTAATACGTAAACCGATAAATTATATTTATCTTGAATTTATACGATATTTATTATGCAGTATTTCTTCATGCATTTTCCAAAAATATTCGACAAAATATTATTTCCTAATTTATTTTCTGCATTTGGGCCTACAGTTTTGGCTCATTTGGGTAACCTATTCTTGGTTCACCAATGGTTCATCTTGAACCCTTTGGTTCATCATGAACCCATGGGTCCAAGATCTTTATATATATAACTTATCTCATTCTCTCTCCTCTCATTTACTTTCTCTCATTTATTTTCTCCACCAACCAAGGCAAGTACCAACTTGCTCAAGAGATGGATCCATAATTTTGTCAATAATTTCTTACAAAACTATTTGCCAAAATATGTTCTTCTCCTCAATCTATACTAGTTTAGAACTTGGAAATTTCCATTTTGAAGCTTTGATTTTTGTAGATCTAAGTTTTAATCATTTTCGGATTTTTTTGGTCTTGATCTATTTTCGTTGGGGTTTTGTGGGTTTTGATGCTTCCATGTGGAAGAGAATTCCATTTCACCCAAGATGGAACTTTGGAAATCCGGATTTGGAGTTCGGATGGCCAAGTTGTGATGTTTTGAAGCTTTGGGTTCAACCATGGTGTTCTTGCTATTTGGAGAAGACAGTGAGCAGTGTGCAGAACTGTTTAGCTTACGCACACTGAGTTGTGCGCGCTCTTTAGCGTGAGTACGCAGCCTTGAGTATGCTTCCTGATGGAAGCGTGTCTCCCCTTGAGCCTGCGTGACTTTTCACGCACGCTGCCTTGAGTGAGCCTGCGTAACTTTTCACGCACGCTGCCTTGAGTGAGCCTGCGTGACTTTTCACGCACGCTGCCTTGAGTGAGCCTGCGTGACTTTTTACGCACGCTGCCTTGAGTGAGCCTGCGTGACTTTTCACGCACGCTGCCTTGAGTGAGCCTGCGTGACTTTTCACGCACGCTGCCTTGAGTGAGCCTGCGTGACTTTTCACCCCTTGAGCGTGCGTGCTTTTGTGCGTACGCTTTTAATATTTTATCAGATATTATATGACCATTTTATATCCTTATGCCTTTTGTCCCGAGCATGATATGAGCACTAATGTGACCCCGGAGAACAAAGAGTTCCTACCTGATACATGTACCTGAATGTCCCAGTTCTTGCTCATGCTCGATAAATGACTCGTAACTCCACGTGACGTATTTGCAATGATGCATTACACTAAGGAGGGTAGCACATGTTGACATACTGATTGACATGGATCCTCTTTGGGGTACTCGTACTAAAGTACGACTTTAGGAGGATAATCATACAGGCCACAGCATGTGAGTCCAAGATTTCATCTAGGGTTAAACTAGGCAACTAAATATACTAGATGCATGGGGAGGGCAGAATCTCGAGATCGTGTTACACCAGCCGCCTTGAGATATTGTCTTGATGCGCCGGCTGGTCTCCACGGATACTGTATCATCTGCAACGAGTGGATGACTGTATCCGATTAATTCTTGCTATATAATATATGTTTTGGCAAGGTGGCCTTACGAGGGACCTGTGCTCAATAATACCTGTCTACGCGAACCCCTGGGTGGGCTAGCCTTGCTGGAAAGATACGATCTGAGGATTTTCTAATAACATGACGCGAGGATAACATCGTCCCACTAGAAACTCGTAGACTTGATTGGCCGTGAAAACGACTTGCTTGTATCCTATTACCTTCCGTGAATAACTGAGGAAAGCGGACTGTCATGGTACGTGATCCAACCCATGTTCTTGTTTGATTGTTGGGTTGGTTATCGTACTATGATAGGCTGTGGACCGAAGTTATGAACGGAAGACATATTCTGGTTGTGAAGTGCTACTTCTGTGAATGACTGAGGAACATGGTCTATCATGGTGCATGATCCAACCCATGTTCTTGTTTGATTGTTGGGTTGGTTATTGTGCTGCGATAGGCTATCGACCGAAGTCACGATCAGGAGATTTTATTGTTTATACCTTTTAACTTATGTGAATGTTATAGAGTACGACACGTCCCGACTCCATGCGGCACCTTTTGTCCTTGTTTAGTTGTAAGGGTGCCATATGGGTTCGAAGATGTTGCGCTACCCTATAATAGTAGCATAAGTATTACTATTATCAATCATTCTATTAACTGGATTTTTAATCTTAACTCTTGTGCCCCTTTGGCGGTACTTGCTATTCGGGGCTGACCCCGCTGGTTTTGTTTGGCCAGATATCGTAGCAGAGCCGGAGGACACGATCTTCCTCCCTGACATCCATGGTGCATACTAGGAGCATGGCGGTTCGGGGACTCGAGTGGGTTTCTTCTCTACCACTCCTGCTTATACTTTTGCGGCGTTTAGCCACCGGCACCTGTTAGCCGGATTACTCGATATTTTGGTGTCAGTACATAATTGTAATTAAACAGACTGTAGCTGTGTATAATTTTGTACTTCTGACTCTCTGAGATAGCTAAATTATAAAGCTAGTCTCTCATGACCATTTTGATGAAGCATCGCGGACGCCTTACTGCTTTATCTTTAATGTTCATTTAATTGCTGATGTGACTTGATTGATTGAGACATAGAACTCTGTGGGACCATAGGAGACTTGATTGTAGCATGTACCCCCTAGTCTCTCGACAGCCACGATCGTCGTATGACGTTACGTACCTCATATAGAGTAGCTGGCCTAGTCCGCCTCCGTATTTCGATACTGGGGCATGACAACAGTGCTATGGATGTCCGGTAACTCGTCACTGTAGAAATAAATACAATAACTTAGTTTTTATACTAAGCTAAAACGCTAAAACACTAACAGGTGCGACACGACTTGGCCTGAGTGTTAGGATTAGGACTTAGTTAATTTTATTTAGGTTTGAATGGTTTATATAATAAAAAAAATAATAAAAATGATCATGTGTCCTGACAGTTAGGGACACAGGTGTCTTGTATCCTCACTCAGCACGATACGTACGACACGAGTTTCACGTGTCCAAGCCTACGCTCGTGTTCGCCAGGACACGACGAACATTATAGATCCAACACGAGACACGCACGACACAAAGAAATACTGCCACTCACGTGTCCGGTCGGTTGATGGGGGTTTCGGGGGTCGTGGACGGCGGAGGAGGCGTCGGCGAGGCGGCGCTCGGGTGGCGCTGGGGTCGTCTCGTCGCGGCGAACCCTTTGGTGGTGGTGGTAGGGGGTAGCGTTCGTCGTAGGGGCGGCGCTGGGGTTTAGCCGGAGTTAGGGTTCCGGTGGGGGAAAGGTGGAGGAGACGGTGGCGTGGGCGGTCGTGGTGGGGTTTTAGGGTTAGGGTTTTGGTCAGGGGAGAGAGGGGATCATTTTATAGGGGTGATAGGCGGTCGGGCTGGCCGAAAATGGCGGGGGCAGCGTCGGTCGTCGGTCGTCGGTCAGTCGGGGCAGGGATGGGTTAGGTTTTGGGTTTCACAAAACAAACCCTAGAGTTTAGGAATTTACAAACCAGTCCCTAAGGCCACTAAATGCAAATAGTAATTTGCATTCCGCAACTTAAAACAATTCAATAATTGCAAAATAATATATTAACAATTTAATAAATTGCATACTGATATAAAAACAATCCTAAAAATTACAGAATGATATTAAAATATTTTAGAGAATTGCAAATTGATATTTTTAGTATTAAAACCCATTTAAAATTATTTAAAAATTCTAGAAAAATTCTTAAAAATCCTAATAATTATTTTAAGGCTATAAATGACATTAAAAATTAATTAACACTAATTTAACTAAAATTTGAAAAGCAGGGGCTTACAAGTCTTTCCTCCTTGAAAAATTTTGTCCTCGAAATTCACAAGGATTGAAGACCCTATAATATCCTAACATAGCAAGCAGTGCAACAAAATGACTAAGGCTGCGATCGAAACTAACCTCTAAGGTATCAAGCGGGAACGGGTGGTTCCCTCGCAGCGGTTGGATCGAACAAGTAAGGGTATCTCTCCCTCATGTCCGACTCCCTCTCCCAAGTAGATTCACCTGGGGAGTGACGGCTCCAAGCTACTCGCACTAGGGGTATAACCTTGTTCCTCAGCCTCTTCTCTCTCCTGTCTAATATCTCCACTGGCTGCTCAGAAACTGAAAGGCTCGGTCCGACCTCTAACTCTGAATGATCTAGCACATGACTGGGGTCTGGAACATATCTCCTCAGTTGAGATACGTGAAAGACATCGTGAACTCCTGCTAGGTTGGGTAGAAGTGCAACCCTGTAAGCTACATCTCCGATCCTGCCAAGTATCTCGAATGGCCCGATGTATCTGGGGCTCAGCTTCCCTCCTCGTCCGAACCGGATCGTCCCTCTAGTAGGTGATATCTTCACTAGCACCATATCACCGTCTGCGAACTCCATCGGCCTGCGACTAGCATCAGCCCAATGTTTCTGCCTGTCCTGAGCTACTCTGAGCCTGTCTCTGATCATCCCGACTTTCTCTGCTGCATCCGTGATCATCTCTGGCCCAAGCATAACTCTGTCTCCAACATCATCCTAAAAGAGCGGTGTGCGGTATCGTCGTCCATAAAGCACCTCGAAAGGAGACATACCGATACTGGCCTGGTAGCTGTTGTTGTATGAAAACTCTACCAAGTGCAGATGGCTCTCCCATGATCCTCCGAAGTCCAGCACGCAGGTCCTCAGTATATCCTCCAGTGTCTGTATCGTCCTCTCGGACTGCCCATCTGTCTGCGGGTGGTACGCCATACTGAACTTGAGCCTACTGCCCAACTCCTCCTGCAAGTTCCTTCAGTAGTGGGATGTGAATCTGCTGTCTCTGTCCGACACGATGCTCACCGGCACTCCATGTAGGCGAACTATCTGCTGCATGTATAGCTCCGCCAACTTCTCGGTGGAAAGCCCTACCTTGAAGGGTATGAAGTGCGCATACTTCGTCAGCCTGTCTACGATGACCCAAATGGCATCCTTCTCTCCTTGAGAACGAGGAAGCCCTGAGACGAAGTCCATCGTAATATGTTCCCACTTTCAGTCGGGAATGGGTAACGGCTGCAACAAACCAGCTGGCCTCTGGCGCTCCGCCTTGACCTGCTGGCAAACTAGGCATCTCGAGATAAAATACGATACATCCCTCTTCATCCCGTGCCACTAAAGATGTTCCCGCAAGTCACGGTACATCTTGTTAGCACCAGGGTGAATAGAATATCTCGATCGGTGCGCCTCCTGCAAGATTGCCTCTACCAGCTCTCCCTTCGGCACGCACAATCGGCTGCCATACCTCAAGGATCCATCCTCTGCTATCGTGAAGTCATCCAGCAATCCTGCTAACGCCTGGGCTCGAAGTCTGCGAAGGCTCTCATCTGTAGGCTGTGCCTCCCGGATCTGTTCTATCAAACCTGACTGGATGTCAAGCGCCATCATCTGTATCACTGATCCTGGCCGAACTAGCTCGATACCGAGCTTCTCTAGATCCTTCCGTAAATGTCGATCAATCATCAGGTACCATGCCATCGGATGCCTGTTCAGCGTATCCGCCACCACATTTACCTTCCCGGGGTGATACTGTAAATCGATGTCGAAGTCTTTCATCAACTCCAACCATCGTCTTTGCCTCATGTTTAGCTCTTTCTGCGTGAACACATACTTCAAGCTTTTGTGGTCAGTAAAGATCTCCACACGCTCTCCGTATAAGTAATATTTCCATAACTTGAGTGCAAAGATCACCGCAGCTAACTCTAGGTCATGGGTAGGATAATTCCTCTCATGAGTCCGCAATTGCCTAGATGCATAAGCAATCACTTTCCTATGCTGCAGTAGGACACATCCTAGCCCCTTCCCAGAAGCATCGCTGTATATGGTGAAACCTCCAGATCCTGAAGGTAATGTCAGAACTGGAGCGGTCGTCAGTCTCCTCTTCAGCTCCTCAAACGCTGCCTGGCAGTCCTCTGACCAGATGTACTCTGCGTCCTTCCGCGTCAGCTTCGTCATGGGTTCAGCTATACTAGCAAAGTCCTGGACGAACTTTCTATAATAGCCTGCTAAACCCAGAAAGCTCCTGATCTCTGAAACTGACGTCGGAGCCTTCCACGTCTCAACTGCAGCAATCTTCCTGGGATCCACCGAGATTCCATCTCCAGTGACTACATGGCCGAGAAACTCCACTCGGTCTAAAAAGAACTCACACTTCGACAATTTGGCAAACAATCTCTCCTGCCTCAGAATCCCCAAAACTATCCGCAAGTGCTCTGCATGCTCCTCTAGCGTCTTCGAGTATATCAGGATGTCGTCGATAAACACTACGACGAACTTATCCAGATACTGGTGAAATGTCTTATTCATCAAGTTCATAAAGACAACTGGCACATTTGTGAGTCCAAATGGCATCACCAGAAACTCTTACTGTCCGTACTTCGTGTTGAACGCCGTCTTCTGGATGTCTGCTGCCCTGACCTTCACCTGGTGGTACCCGGATCTCAAGTCTATCCTGGAAAATACTTTCGCCCCGCTCAATTGGTCGAACAAATCATCTATCCTGGGCAGAGAATATTTGTTCTTGATGGTGATGGCATTCAACGCCCGGTAGTCAATACACAACCGGACTGTACCATCCTTCTTAGGCACAAAGAGCACTGGCGCTCCCCATGGAGAAGCACTGGATCGAATGAAACCCTTTTTCAACAGGTCATCAATCTGCTCTTTCATCTCTACTGCCTCCTTGGGATTCACTCTATAGCAAGCCCGGGATACTGGTGATGAACCCGGCACTAAATCTATGGTGAACTCCACATCTCTGTCAGACGGAAGCCCTGGAAGATCCTCTGGGAATACATCCATAAACTCCCTAATGATAGGGTGTGGCGGTGCTGCGTCCCCGACTGTCGCACAACAGTTCGGCTCTAGGCTGATCTCCGGCCCTGTCCTCCTGACACTGAATGGTGCTGTGCCTGGGGGACTGAACAAGATACTACCCTCATGACAATCTATAGATGCATGGGCATAGCTAAGCCAGTCCATCCCCAATATGATATCATAACCGGGGAGTGGCATCACAAAGAATCGTCCCTCGAACTCTCTCCCGGCTATCATAATAGAGCATCTATAGCTAGCTCGAATAGACACTGGTCCTCCTCCCGTCATTACTCTTCTAATCTCCGCAGTAGGTGTAGATACTAAGTGATGTTCATGCATAAAATCTAACGACAGAAAGCTATGAGATGTACCAGAATCAAACAGGCATAGAGCTAGAAAAGTATGCAAATAAACCTGACCTGTGATGACGTCAGCTAAGTAATCCGGCTCCGAAACCTGCTCCGGCTCCGGCTCGAGGGCTAGGCTATAAACCTTCCCCTGAGGTCCCTTCTGTTGCTGCAGATGCTGCCCAAACCTCTGCTGTTGAGTAGGAAGCGGTCCTCTAGGTTCCTTGGCTGCTGGACAGTTCCGAAGCTGATGGGTAGCAGACCCACAAACTAAACACTGTCCCAATCTCTTCCTGCAAATGGACCTATCGTGCCCTGGTCTTCCGCAGAAAGAACATATAGCTCTCCGCTGCTGCTGCTGCTGGTGTCGGGGTCCCGGGGCTTTAACTGGTGGGGTCGGGTGATGTAATGTAGGGGGATGGTAAGTCTGCTGGGGCGGCGTCGGTGCTCTCTGCTGGAAATCCTGACGCTTGGACGGTCCCTCATGATGTACAGAAGCCATCCTCTTGCTAAACAGAAGACGCTCCTCAATGCTCCGGGCCAACTTTAGGCTCTGGTAGTAGTCAGTCGTACCGTTCGCCACTATAAGAATGCCAATGTCTGGAACTAGACCATGACAAAACCTATGGGTCATCTCCTCTGGATCTGCAACCAGACTAGGAGCGAAACGGCTCAGGCGACTAAACTCTGCCGTATAGTCATCAACAGAACGGTTCTCCTGCTGGATGTTCTGGAATCGTAGCCCCATGGCTACTCTAGCAGTGGTCGAGAAGAATTTCTTCTTGAACTGGGTCTTGAACTGGTCCCAAGTGGCTCTCCCTCTCGCAAACAACGGCTCATTCCGGAACCAGACTCCTGCTAAGTCTATCAGCAGAAATCCTGCTGCCTCGACCTGGAGGTCATCCGGCATCCTGACTCCTAGAAGCTTCCTCTCTACTGAATCTAGCCAGTCATCTGCTACTACTATGCCCTCAGTCCCTAAGAACTCCTTGGGATTCAGACCCTTGAAGTCCTTGATCGTCCCCGCTCTCTGCCGTGGCTCTACATGTGGTGGGACCACGGGACGTCCCTCAGAATGCTCCATGCTCTGGCAGAGTAGGGTAGTCTGCTCCTGATGGGTTGTTAGGAACCCCTGAATCAGAGTGAGCAGCTGGTTCCCGTCGAGTGTGACGGAAGCCTGGGTGGGTATAGTGATAGGTGGTGGTGGAAGTATCGGGGCCTGCTGGGACTAGGATGTGGAAGGTGGTGGAGGCATATGGGTCTGTGGATCTGTGGAGTGGAGGAATGTGGTAGGTGGAGGTGTATCAGTCAACTGGTCAGCTGACTGGATAAGGAGGGCCCCATTCTCGGGGATAACATACTGGGATGAACGAGTAAGCACCATCAAAATTACACATAAAAAAAAGACTTATAAGGACTTGTTTTAACGTAAGCAATCATATGCAAGGAAATCTAATTTATAATAGCAAACATGTTATGTATTTCCTATGTTGCAATCCTAGCATTCCTCTAGGTGTTCTAAGCGTCATTCCTAATGTTGCTAATTACCTTAAGTTCCTAATTGCAGGCATGCTTGGTACAATAACGTAACCAAACAATTTAGTCAGGGACCTGCATGGGCCACCACTAAAAACATGTCACGACCCGCTACCCAAATTGTTGGGCCAGGCCGAGTCATACCCAGCCTACGTTGAGATAAAACGTAGTAAGCTGTTCTAAAGACAACATGATAAGACTAAATGTGCTAACAGTTCTATAAGTGAAGAAGAATCATAAATGCTCCAAACACAAAAGTCGTCGTATATAGTAAAATATCCAAGTACAAGTGAACTGAAATGTAAAACTGGATACATGTCCAGTTACAAAATATATAGTCTAATACATGACTATTTCCAAAAGACTAAAAATACAAAAGACAACTAGGCGAGGTTCCCTGCAGGAACATCCTCGTAAAGCAAAGTCGGGTCCTCGGCAGTAACTCCATAATAGGTGTCGCAGAGTAACTCCTCCTCAGTAAGGATACCTATAACGTTATCCTGTCAGGACGGGAGCAAGTACCGAATCTAGCAAACTAGCATATGAAACATGTAAATGAACATAAGAGGAAATAACTGGAAACATGGCATCACACAATCTATCATGGCAAGGATACATATGTTATAGAGACAGATGTACATTTAGTGTTTTAAAACTGTAGCATGTACGTGATCGGTCAATAGATGTACAGTGTACTGTGGTACATGTAAATAAAATGTACATACGTACAAGTCAACAGGCATAGGTGTACATTCATACAGAAATGCGGGATAATGGCCTACGGCAAAGTATGCATATAAAATGCGACCTCGCTCGCTACTATAGGGGGGTCATGATCACGTACTCTACCATCAGTTTCCCCATAACCCATATCCTAATCATGTGAGAGATACATAAAGACTATTTTAAGCATGGTAGAAATGGAAAGTACAACATGTAGAGATCTAACTTGCTACCCCAAGGATCAGCATTTAACATGGTGGGATTTGCAGTTCATTTATGTGATAATATGTAAAGTTCGTAGAAAGTACTTGCCTCTAGCAAAGCAAAACAAAACAAGCTGCGATAACAGTGCTATGGATGTCCGGTAACTCGTCACTGTAGAAATAAATACAATAACTTAGTTTTTACACTAAGCTAAAATGCTAAGACACTAACAGGTACGACACGACTTGTGACTGGACACCTAGCCAAAATGATAACTTTGGCATAGGAGACCAATGTGGGGTGACACACTACTTTAACTAACTTTCTAGGGTCTTTACACTAGTGAGGGGTGGGGTTCAACACGGCTAAAACTCAAAATAACACAAAAAGCTACAAGTCGTAATTAATCAATAAATAAATCAAATGATCATTGTGTTCTAACAATTTAGAGATAGACAAAAAGCCTAGTTTTTCTTAAAGTAAAGTATCAAAGTGATCCTTGTTAATCATAGAAATTTATTATAATTTTCCTGGAATTTATTAACCAGTACAAGTATTTTATAAAAATCAGCTTTCCTAAGTATACAGAAAATGAGTTTTGGTTTCATATGCCAAACTAGTGGCAAAACAGTAAATTAAATACTACAAAAATTATACTAAATTAGCTAAAGTAACATAGTATCTAAATACTATTTTTCCAAAATTTTAACAGTACTCTAAGTATTTTTAGAAATCCAAAAACAGCATTGCATATAATTAAAATTAAATAATTAATTATCTGCGTATTTTGTCCATGTATATAATTTTAACCAAAGTTCAAATACAGGACCCAAGGCCATGAATCAAGTCCAATATGACTTGTACAGGTCTTGAATGTGTGAAAACACATTTGGGCCCAAAAACTATGCTAGGCTTGGACACCAAATGGTTGCAGTAATTTAAATACACTAAAATACAGTTTGGTAAAAAGTGCAAAATAAATATTAATATTTTAATAAGGCAAAATTATGTATAGTGAAAATATACATACATATGTTTAAAAGTACATATATCTATGTATAAGAAAGATACTTAATTTATAAAGCATATATATATATATATATATATATATATATATATATATATATATATATATATATATATATATATATATATATATATATAAGGAAACACTTAATTATAAAGTGTAAATAATATAATATATATACACATGAAAATATATACATATACACATATATGTATATACATACAAATATATATATATATATAAAAAATTTACTAACTATAAAAATATACACACAAGAAAATATATATATATAATTTACTAACTATAAAAATATACACACAAGAAAATATATACATATATGTACATAAATACATATATATACATACATACATATATATTATAATAAAGTACTAAAATGAAGTATATATATATATATATAAAAAACAGCATATATATATACATAAAATAGTATGTATAATAATAATATATATATACATATATATATATATATACAAATACATATATATATATATATATATATATATATATATATATATATATATATATATATATATATATATATATATATATATATATAACAAAAAAGGAAAAGAAAAAAAAGAAAAAGAAAAAGAAATAGGAAAACAACACAGGGGCTCAAACTCGGCCCACTGTGCGCGCAGGGGGGGGGGGGGCGCTAACACTGCAGCCGCTGGCCAGTGGGCCAACTTGGCCTGAGTGTTAGGATTAGGACTTAGTTAATTTTATTTAGGTTTGAATGGTTTATATAATAAAAAAATAATAAAAATGATCATGTGTCCTGACAGTTAGGGACACAGGTGTCTTGTATCCTCACTCAGCACGATACGTACGACACGAGTTTCACGTGTCCAGGCCTACGCTCGTGTTCGCCAGGACACGGCGAACATTATAGACCCAACACGAGACACGCACGACACAAAAAAATACTGCCACTCACGTGTCCGGTCGATTGATGGGGGTTTCGGGGGTCGTGGACGGCGGAGGAGGCGTCGGCGAGGCGGCGCTCGGGTGGCGCTGGGGTCGTCTCGTCGCGGCGAACCCTTTGGTGGTGGTGGTAGGGGGTGGCGTTCGTCGTAGGGGCGGCGCTGGGGTTTAGCCGGAGTTAGGGTTCCGGTGGGGAAAGGTGGAGGAGACGGTGGCGTGGGCGGTCGTAGTGGGGTTTTAGGGTTAGGGTTTTGGTCAGGGGAGAGAGGAGGTCATTTTATAGGGGTGAGAGGCGGTCGGGCTTGTTTTCCATAAATAAATTTCTTTATTTATTGTGTATCTGGGAAAATTATAACTGTGGGAATCTGATCTAGAAGACGATCACTTTATCCCTTGGACTATGCGAAGAAGAAAAGCTCTCAAAATTTTGACAGTAGATAACTATGTATCTGTACAATGAATGAGAAAAGAACTCTATTTATAGAGTCAAAAATAAAACTGAAAAGATAACTGTCTTCACAGCCTTTGCTTAGTTGAAAATCACGCAGGATTTAACATACGCAAGACTGTGAGCAGTTACTGGACGTGGCCTGTAACTGTTGGACACATGGCGATTATGCATGAGTCGTGTGCAAGTTACAGGACACGCAGGCGAGAGATCAGTGGCATGGCTGCCACGTACTCCAATTTGATGAAATCTACGCAGACTTGTTAAGACGAAATCCACGCAAACTCGGTGTAGAAAGCTTCAAAATCCACGCAAACTTGGGGCAAGAAGCTTCAGAATCCACGCAAATTTGGTGAAGAAAACCTCAGAATCCATGCAGACTTGAGGAAGATAACTTCAAAATCCACGCACGTTTGAGATGAAGATCTCACAAATACACGCAGACTTGAGATAGAACTGCCAGCTGTCTTGATTTGGCGTGCCTCGACTGACACAAAATCTCTGACAGTGATTGCTTTTGTCAGTCGCATTAAATGACAAGAAACTCTTTTAGTACGCCAACATGACGAAGGTTGAGTCTTGCTGAAGAAGATTTCGAAAATCACGCAATAGACGGCTGTGATCTCTCGAATTCTGTGCATACGTGGCATACGAAGAGACATTCTTCGACTGTTGTGCTGTCAGTCATAATTACTCTCTGTTAAATGATGAGCTGTCCCTCAGCGTGATTTGTAAATATTGTCTGGATCAACTGAGCGTGACTTTTGACTTTGCCGTGATCAACTCAGCGTGACTGTTAGACTTGTTCTGATCAACTCAGCGTGACTGTCATTTTTTAAAGGCCTACAAGACCCCCTTCAAAGTTTTCGAAAATTGAAAAAGACTTCAAAATTTTTCGAAATACTTTGAAAAATAAGATGATAAAATGAACTTAGTCACGCTGAGATGACTTTAAAGAGATATTTATTCCTGAATGATTGGACTGTTGGGATTCTGTGCAGTTAAGATCCCGTATCAAACTCCTAAATCGAGGCAAATCATGATGGGCCGTTTGGAATTCTTCATAAGCCTATAAATAAGCCATAGATTACTTCTTTCTTTCTTTACTTGCATTTGAAAGAGAGAACCCACAGAAGAGAACTTCATCTTCTCCGACGAACTCCTTCCTCTCCGACTTCTTCTTCTCCTTTTTTTAGCAGCAATGGCTCCCAAAAAAGCTGATGCTCAAGCCAAGGGGAAAGCCCCTGCGACTTCGTCGCATGCCACAACTGACAGACTTCCTCGACAAGAAGTCCCGTAAGCTCCTATGCATCGTAAGTGATGGGAGAACACGAACTGTCGAAGACGATGAAGATGAACTCCACATAGAATTTTTTAGGATCTTAAGATATTAAACTTCAGAAATATATCCCCCCTCCTTAGGGCAAAGGATATTTAATAAAGTATGCCCCCTCTTTAGGGTCGGCCATACTTTACATCTTCGTGTTTACGAAGCTCTGTGTTTCACGCAAAGGAGCATGGTTCTCATGATTCTGCGTAACTTTTCACGTTGGCAGAAATGTCCATGTTGAAATAGTCACGCAGCTTTCAGGATGACGCTGCGTGATTTTTCTCATGTTGACAGAGATGTCAATGTTGAATTATTCACGCAGACTTCTGAGAGTCATCTTCTGGATAGATTAGTCTTGATCTGTCAGCGTGTTTTTATCATTTTCACTTAAATGTGTTTCTGGCAATGATGCATGACTTTCATCCTAATCTATCTGAGCCTTTCGTGAATTAATCATCTGCGTGAATAAATCACTCAGCATGTCACAGTTGTATATCCATATGGAGTCTGCGTGACTTTTGAAATTTCCTTCAAATACTGTAATACACGCATAGACATAGATATATCTGACTTTGTCTTATGTCATTTCCTGTAGTGAACATCCGGAGCGAAGAAGCAGATTTTGAAGGGTGCTTGAGTATCTCATTTAAGCATGATCTATCTCATATAACATTTCCTTTGATCTTCCTGAAGCAAGACTATCATTGTTGGCCAATCAAGACCACACAACCTTACTCTGCTTGATGAATGGACAACCTTTCCAGAGTCTGGATCTGGTATCCCACAAAAAACCAGCATTCTTGTTCGGAGATGCTATAGCACAAAAATCTCAGCCGAAAGGCATCAGGGAGAAGGTGTGCTTCTGTTTTGAGGGGGATGTGAAACAACCCATGTACTGGCCAAAGGTTTCCCGGGACTTGTCAATCATGAGACTTATGCATGCCAGCTATCCGAGAAAGATGTCCTAGTATTTGACAGAATATCAGCAGGCGAAGGCAAGCCGTATTATTTACAGGAAGGAGGGATTTTTCAGTACCCCGGAGGATCATGTATCAGTGTTTCGGGGTTTGAAGCCTGGATGCATACCACCTGAAGATTCATCCATATTGATGCCGTTCAGGATGCCCATTTTCATAAACGAATTCATGTCCAACAAGAATGCATTCTATCCGACCAATTCGACGCCGAGGATGAACGGTCTAATGAATCAGGAGAATGTGAGATGGAAGACTTTAGTCCACTGGGCTTTGGGGAATTTTGAAACTGAGCTGAAGAAGATAAATCTCTATGATGTCATCGTCAATTCATCCTATGGCTTCAAACCTAACCCTTTTCTGTTCCTGGCTTTGGTTGAGAGGTACAACCATAGGACGGGAACCTTTATGACTCCGAAAGGAGAGATGGGCTTCGCCCTTCATGAGATGGAATACATCTCACACCTACCTTCAGGCTCGCTGCCGTATGAGGAATATGTTCCTACGACAGAAGAGCTGAACTTTCTGTCAGAGAAGAACCCAGAGATGGTCCATCTATTCGAAGAGATAATGTGCCATTTTGGCACATGTACTCTATATTACAAGGGTTCCAAGGATGAAGCTGGCAACCACATTCAGAAGTGGATGTCCTACCTTTTTATGAACCGTAAAAAGGATGATAAGAAAATAAGCGAGAAGAGATGGTACCAGATCAACAATTTTAAACCTCTCTCTGAAGGTGAAATCATTTATCTGCTGGAGAAATATGATTGCAAGGATTTCACTATTACTGAAGACTGGTACGAGTTCAAAGCTGGAACCACTTTCAGCTCTTATGTTAGACAGAGTGGAAAGAGACTGTCAAGGAACGGTCATCTGGCCGGATTCCTATCTCTATGGTTGAGGAGATTCATCGTTCCTGGCTCCAGTTCCTTAGACAGGATACACAGAGGCGTTATCTTTGCAGCGGTGCGCCTTGTGTATGGTTACAAGCTAGACTTATTATCGGCAATGACCTGTAGGCTGAATGCAGGTCTCCGGAATTTTGTCACTAACATGCTGTCTGCTCAGAGGATGATGACTGAAGAATTCCCAAGGATAGAGATGCCCTTCACGTATCTTTATGGTTGGCTTCTCCTTCATCATGATGGTCTGATATCTCCAGGGACAGGAGGAAGTAGCAGTCTTTTTCTGGAGAGGTACTCTGGAGAAACGTTCTGGAAGGTTCACACCCTCCCAGAATGCAGAAATGTCTTGAATCGGGCATCACATTGGTCTATCCAATGTGTCCCTCCACCACAGGGCTATGAGAGCATGCCCTTAAACATGATGGACGGAGATATGGGGAACAGGTTAGACGATGTAGCCTTTCAGTGGTTGCAGAGGAAACGGCCTTCCCATCTAGTGTATCATCATGAAGAAATGGCGTATCTAGAGCCATATTTACCAAGCCGATTTGCCAGGCAATTCGGTTATGATCAACTTCACGTTGGGAACGCCACCTCTTGCTTATCTACTCGTGGAGGGCTTGTCGACGGAGCTCGAGCTTGGAGATATTTTACGGCTAGGGATACAAAAGTTGTATTCTCTATGCCTAATCCTTTATCTAGCTCGGGGCCAAAGATGCTTTATACATATGCTCGCTTTTATGTGTCGTCGAGCACTTTTAGGCCGAGTTTCAATCTGAAGACCTTTGTTGCAGAGGATGAATCGAAGAGGTCAAAGAAGAGGATTGTTATTCAACATTTCCCTCCGGAACCCGAAGATGAAACAACTGAGGTTGAACCTTTGTATGAATTATTTCAGGAGGGAAATTTTCCTGATGAAGTTCTCCCCCCTATATTCGTATCTCTTTCTAAGAGGAAGAGAAGCGATGAATCTGAGACTATCTCCAAGAGGAGTACTAAGTCTCCAACATCTAGGAAAAAGAAGAAAGGAGTCTCAGTGACTGCTACATCATCTTTAGGCGGTATCTCGGTTGATGAGGACGATGCCGCTGATAAAGACGAAGAGACTGATGAAGACGACGCTCCTTTGATAAGGAGGTCAAGAGGCAAATATGTCAAGAAGTCTGTCAGCAAAATTAAGGGCAACAAACTCCTAGAAACGATCATGAGTGGAGGAGTTTTGTCAGAAATCAATGAAGCAGCTTCTACTGAGAAGACCGAATCTGATGATATTCACCTTGCAACAGCTTCAACTGAACAGACTGAAGTAGAGTCTGTTCAAGTTCAGGAAACAACTGCTCCGACCACAAGTGGAGTAGCTATTGAACCCTCGGAGATGAGGATAATCCCATTTGAGCATGGGACAGAAGGCGTCATTCAAGCACTGGATGACCAGATTGATTACTCTGAAGAAGCAACAGCTCCGGAAGAAGCTACCAAACAGTCAGAAGTTTCTGAAATTCAAGCTGAAGAAAACATTTCTTTGGCCAGAGGCGATGAAGACGTGCCGACGTCTGAGCTATCAGCTACTGATGATCTGTTAAAGAATGCTTGTCAAGATATCATTCTTCGAACGGATATTCCAGAGACAACTGAACCGGCAGCCAATACCGAGCTTGCTATCGTCATTGTTCCAGAGACTCATGAAGATGTAAATATCATTGATTCTGAATCAGAAGCTCATCCTGAAGACGAAGAAGAAGAAGAAGCTGAAAGAGGAGGAGACTGGCATGCTGGCACTTTGATTCCTTATGATGCGGATAAAGTGAAGGGGAACAGAATAGAGCTTAGCCCTGAACCTGTTCAATCACCGAACAACGCTGTAGCACCCAGTAATTCTGGAGCTGGAAGCAGCCATATAAAATAGGTATCGGATACAATCATGGACCGGCTGCGAGAAGAAGCAAAACTCCCTCCACATACTGAATATGAACCTCAGCCAGGTAGAACTTTATTTCAGATTCTGTTTCCGCTGTTTCTTTTTTTTTTTTAATGCTGATTATATTTTTCTTTAACTGTAGGAACTGCTGCAGCAATGAGTTTGACTCATGCTCCGCTTATCCAGGCTGATGCTGATGAAGGGAGTTCACACTTGCCAACTTCTCCGGTCGCACATACTTCTGTTCCAAGGATTCAAGCTTCTTCTTCCATGATGACAGCAACTCCTGGATTCGAGACTGGACTAGCAAGAACCTGGGAATGTATCCGGAGATCATTTATTCATATCTAGATACATATTCCAGACGCTTCTTGAAGGATGAAGCCATGCCCTTTTCTGATCTTCGAACTATGGTCAAGTTCCCACTGATGGCGCTGTGACATGCTGGTTGCGAATCTCAGTGCATCTTCTTCGAACATCTCCTAGATGAGTTAGAAGTAACTATCCAAAAATACTGGGAGACCAAGAAGGAGGACATTGACTCTTTAACTGTAGCTGAGATTGATCAACTAGAGCATGAAGCACAATCTCAACAGGCAGCTCTCGAAGCATTTCTTGCCTCCTCTACTGAAAAATTTAGTAGAAAAGGGTGAAGAAATATTAGCTGCTCGTCGAAGAGTAGGGTTTTTAGAGAAAGATAAAGCGTCCAAGACTGAAGAACTGAAGAAATTGAAAGAGGAATTAGCTCGTCTTCAAGAGCGTATTGCTGTCATGGAAACAGAGCAAGCTAATGTTGCTGCTGCTTATATCTCTGAAGCTGAACGCTGTGAGACTCTTCAGAAGGAACGAGAACAGATGCAGGCGGAACAGATTGAAGAAGTCAATCGTCGCCAGTCTGCCATCATTATTTTTGATGAACAGAATGTTACAATTGTGGCAGCAGAAAGAGTTAGAAAGACTCATAAAGAGAAACTGAATGCTGTTCTAGATCGTATTAGAGAGCTGATAACTCCAAATAAGTGAATCTCTTTTATTTTCACTTTCACTTGTATTTCATATTTTATTTCTGGAATGAATGAAAAATCCTTGATCTGATTTTTGGTTTTGCTGTTTTGATGATGATAGATTCATAGAAAATATGTTCAGAGGTAAATAATACATGACATATTTCAGTAGAATAGAAAATACAAACGAACTTTGTAATTCTATCAAATAATATTAAACCAGAAATGATCTTAGTTTAATACTGATTGGAAAAAAATAGAATTCAGACATAAAAATATCTTTGAACTCAATTTTTTATGATCTTTAGACTCAAAAATCAAAAGACTAGATGAATGAATGGGTTAACCGTCAGATTATAATGAACGGACGAACCGTCAGATAGATGAACGGACGAACCGTCAAGTATTAATTGAACGGACGAACCGTCAGATGAACGGATGAACCGTCAAGTATGAATCACTTTTCAAAACAGTCAATAGAAACCATATTGGAAGACAGAATGTTGCAGTAGAAATCGCTGATACTCGTATCGGAATCCCAAGAAGTGGTACTGGAAGAATCAGATCTCTTATCTTCATCAGACTCGGGATCTTCATGAACAATATTGATAAAAGGAGTAGGAGCAATATAGCCCAATCCGCATTTAGTCCTTCCATATTTCAGAGGAGGAATACGAACAGGCATTCTTCTTCCTTTTCCACTATTGAGGCCAGCCCTGAAGTCATAGCCCATATTTTTGATGATGTCTTTAGATTGCTGACTATAACGACGTAGTTGTAATCTTCCAGTATCATCATTTCTGTCATCATCTTCTAAATCAGAAGGACTTTGAGGCCCTTTGTAGAAGAATATTGGAATGTCTTCTGGCTTTCTGCTGGGAACTAGAAAGTATGAAGATTGTACAGGTTCTAGGGATACATCTGTATGAACAGTCTGTACAACTCTAATGGTTATTGTGTTCAAGTCATCTAACAAATATAAATAACTATGAACATAATTACACACATCAGCGTACTGCAAAGATGGAGACTTTTCATTAAATGTAAAAGCAGTAATATTTACATTGGAAGAAGGCTGAGCCTTAGAGATCTTAGCCAAGTCAATGACTAAAGGGGAAGAAAAAGAATGAGAAGAAGCTTTGTTTCGATTAAGATCGATAACAAATGGCTTAGAAGAGGTGAGCTCCCTTGAAGCTTGAGATGGAAGAGTAATCCACCCTCCAACTGGAATTAACAGAGTACCCTGTGAAGATACAGGAACTGTAGCACGCCAACTGACAGGAATGATCATTGTCTTGAACAGACGACTGAGGTAACGGAGAGATCCGTCCATTCACTAGAATGATGAAAGAACCTTCTCCAGAGGGTTTGGGAGATTGTTGCTGAGTAGTTCGACCTTTAACAGGGATTATTAAAGTCTCACTTTGTGCATCCTCTTTCTCCATAGCTTGTATGACCCTTGTATACTCTTCTTTGTATATTCAGGAATCATTGAAATAAGCTTCAACCCCATGGAAGGGATTTATATCAGCAACTTCTTTTTGTACTCTTCCATTGCTATCAATGTACTTAAAACACTGATGAAGAGTAGAAGGCACCACATTATTTTCATGAAGAAAGGGCCTCCCAAGAAGAAGATTATAGGATCCCACGATCTCAATCACATAGAAAGTGACTTTGGATCTGAAATCGCCTATCTGAAGCTTCAGATGAATCTTTCCTAAAGGCTCGCTTCGGCTTTGATTGAATCCCAAGATTGTAGTAACTGTCTTAGAGAGCTTGTGAAGAGGGATTTTTAGTTCATCCAACAGACGCTTTGGCATTATGCTTATAGCAGACCCTGGGTCAATGAGGATACGATCTATCTTCATCGTATCGATATAACCAGTGTAGTAGAGAGGCCGATCATGTCGATTATCCTCCAATAGCATGTCGTCTTGTGTAAAGGTGATATTTGGGATAATCTCCAATACACTGTTGCAATATAAGCAAGTGGTAGGTCCTGCATCTGGCTTCTTCAATTGTGCAAGACAAGAGTCAGCCTGTAGAAGTGCTTCACTTAACGTCTCCCGAGTCTCTTTGAAAAGACGTAGAAGTTCAAAGAGGGACATTCTAGCTGGAGTATTAGCAAGTTGAGCTAGAATGTCGAAGTTGTAAGGCTTCTGAAGCCCAAGAGGAGAGGACTTCTTGATTGGTTTATCAAACCGAGCCTGTTGTTTGCCTTTCTCCAGAACTGTAGACTTGGGAGGAACAGGTTCAACCGGTGTAGTTGAAGGAACAGGTGCAGTAGATGATTCTTCTTCAGGAGGAACATTAGGAGCATCTTTATCAGCTGGAGGGATATCAGGAGTATCCTCAGGATTCTTGGAATAATCCTTTAGATAAGGTTTCCCCGTTCGAGTAGCACCAGCAAGTGCTTCTTCTTTCTCTTTTGGCTCTGTGTCAAAGATAGATCCAAGAGACGTCATATGACATGACTTAATCTTTCCAGCCTTCTTGGACTTTCGAGAAGTAGTCTTTTGAGGAGAAGGCGATTCAAAATTTGCCACTAGATCAGGATGAAAACACATGATTTCTCCAGTTTCCAAAGTGATTGGCACTAATCCTTCAGATTGTGGAGGAGGAATATTCACTATTTCAAGAGTTGCCTTGAGAATAGGAACAATCCCATTTTCAAGGAGTTGAGGAGGGAAATCTCCGAATTGCATAGAGACGACATTGGAGGTGACGGTCTTCTCTTTTGGAGTAAGGGAGATAGCTCCAGATTTAATCATTTCTTGGATCTTTCCTTTCAGTACATAACATGTACGAATTGTGTGACCCAGCATTCTATGATATGGGCAGTATTTGGGATGATCTGTCTTACCAGCTTCATCAGGTTTCTTGATCTCAGGTAATTGTATCTTATTACCTTTCAGCAGACATTCAAAGATACCAAGGACATCATCATCATCGAAAGAATATTCTTCTTTAGGGCGAGGTGTTCTTGGTTGTTGAGTTGTAGAGGTAGGAGAAGTTTGAACAGTTGATGCATCTTTGCTCTGAAGATTAACTTCAAGAGTTTCTTTTCCTTTGCAAGCATTGTTTTTATTGTTAGTACCTTGACCTGTTTCTTTGGGAGTCATCTGCACTCCTAAACCTTTGAAGGTTTCAGCACTAATTTCTGCGGCCTTGGCACTAACTATAAAAGAAGGCCAGTCTTAGAATTGGGTGGATTCTGTCCACATGCTGATGATTGGCAACAAGTTTGATTTGCATGTGTCGATGGTGACAGCATCAGGAGTTCCAAGAGGCATCTTCAGAGCTTCTCTTCGAAACCGTTCAATGTACTCCTCTGTAGTTTCATTATTTTTCTGCTTGATTCTAATAAGAGCAGACATAGTCATGTCATTGAGCCCTTCATAGAACCGTTCAAGAAACATCTGTTTGAAACCGGCAAATGAGGTAATGCTCCCATCTGGGAGACTTCTATACCATTCATAAGCCGTTCCCTTGAGACGTCCAACAAACACCCGAGTAAGGAGGGCGTCGCTTGGTTGCAGCTGATCAGTCATCACTTCAAAGTGATTAATAAACTGACTTGGAGAAGTGGTTCCATCATAGAATGAGATAGTAGGAGGCTTGTATTTAGGAGGATACGATACTTGCTTCCATTCTATCGGATAAGGTTGCTTGATGCCTAACCTTTGTAAACCATCCTTCTGTTTGAATGTCTCGAATTGAGTTTTGAGATTCCTCAATTCTTCATTAACAACTCCGGAAGATTGTGGAGTTGTAACTTGTAGAGAATAGTTGGGAGGAGGAACAGCATTATAAGCACTACCCCCAGCTCCAGAGAGACTAGGATTTGGTTGAGCTGGTCCAGGAGTATTGGATTGTACTGCTGGAGGAACTTGTACTGGACTTATATCAGTGTCAGTTGGTATGGCATCCGATATAGTCTGTCGATTCTGCAACTGAGCTGTCATGAGTTCATACATCGACTTCATAGTATCAGCCATAGACTTCATTTGCTGTTCCAAAGAAGCAATCCTTTGATCTTGAGGAGTAACCGAAGAGGAAGGTTCATTGTTCAATTCAGTATTCCCATCCACCATATATGTAGTGACTGTACGAGGGATTATTGATGAATTAGTGGATGTTGTATGCTCTGAATCACTGCTTCGTGCATCAAAGTCATTTATAGGAGAACTACCTCCAGTAGGAAGATGTGGGAAGTTAGATTCTCCCAGGAATTCAGAATCATCTTCAGAGATCAAATTTCTTTGACTAGAAGCTAGGACTCTTGCTCTGGTGTTTCTATATACTCCATCTGGACTATCAGCTCTACCCCCAGTATCCCGGGAGGTCATGTTGACAGAAGCAAACAAAGGCTCATCTTCATCAGGCATAGGTTCACACTGAATCCGATTGAAGACAGATTGTCATTTTGTTTGACATCTGCATTGCATTGTGACTCTTGGCTGAAAGTCACATTCATGATCAACGTGGTCATGAGCCATTGATTGACATCTGCATTGAATTATGACTCTTGGATAGAAGTCACATTCAGCATGGTCCTTTGACACAGAATCACTTCTTCTCTTCTGTTGAAGATATTCTCGTAAATCTGTTTGTGAAGATTGAGGAGTATATTTCCTGTTCTTGGGTCTTGATGGCTCTTGATTATATAGAGAATGATTAATATGAGCCACATAGTTTCTTGCATACTCTGCATCTGGATCTCTTATCCTTGTTTCCAACTGGTATGGTTTCTTATCACCAGAAGTGTTGAGTTTTGTTCTTAGATCAGTTGTAGGTAACACATTAGTTTTGGAGACAAGGAGTTTTCCTTCCATTGATCTGGATATTTGCAGAGAAGGAAGAGTTGAACCATCCCTTTGATTAGGAGTTGGTAACAGACCCTCTTTTATGGACAGATTCTGTGCCCAATTCGAAGAAGTCATAGAAGAAGACACTAAGGAATGTTTCTTCTTAGACTCATTCAAGTTTTGAGACATAGAATGTCCAGAAGGAAGAGTAGTCAAAAGACCATCTTCTTTTCTTTGACTAACAAAATTGTCAGTCAAAGCTGTTCCTGAAGTAAAAACTACAGGAACAGAAGAAACAACTAAAGAGTTATTCCTTTTCGAAGGGACTTTGTGTGGAAGACCACCCCCAGTTCTAGTAGAACTTGGCAAAGAAGAAGAGATAGCTAAAGAGCTATTCTTCTTAGATGAAATACATGCTGAAACAGGCTTGGTTAAAGAACCAATGCTATTAGCGTGACTTTTGACTTTTGACTTTTGAAGTACATGCTGGAACAGACTTGGCTAAGGAGCCAGCACTGTCAGCGTGACTTTTAACTTTGGAAATACACGTTGGAACAGATTTGGCTAAAGAGCCAGTACTGTCAGCGTGACTTTTAATTTTAGAAACACACACTGGAACAGATTTGGCTAAAGAGCCAGTACTGTCAGCATAATTTTTGGATGTGAGATTGCACACTGGAACAGATTTGGCTAAAGAGCCAGTACTGTCAGCGTGACTTTTGATTGCTGTCATCTTCGAGCGCACAAGAGTGTACGTACTTGCAGTAGAGTTCTTGCCAGTGTTAGGAGTAGACACTGTGGCAGAGACTTCACCATTGGCTGCCAACTGATTCTTAGGGACATAGACAGAGTGTCCCTTCGACTTGGCAGTGATGATGGAGGCTGTAGTGGGCTTACCACTCTTAGCCCGCTGCATTTCTTCATAGGCGAGTTGATCGAATTTGATCGTCATCACCTTCTTCGTCGAGCCGATTGACGAAGTGTCGTATTGAGTTGTTGCCATCTCAGAAGAGGAGATGGTTTTCCCCAGCAGAGTCGCCAATTTGTTTTCCATAAATAAATTCCTTTATTTATTGTGTATCTGGGAAAATTACAACTATGGAAATCTGATCTAGAAGACGATCACTTTATCCCTTGGACTATGCGAAGAAGAAAAGCTTTCAAAATTTTGACAGTAGATAACTATGTATCTGTACAATGAATGAGAAAAGAACTCTATTTATAGAGTCAAAAATAAAACTGAAAAGATAACTGTCTTCACAGCCTTTGCTTAGTTGAAAATCACGCAGGATTTAACATACGCAAGACTGTGAGCAGTTACTGGACGTGGCCTGTAACTGTTGGACACATGGCGATCATGCATGAGTCGTGTTAAGTTACAGGACACGCAGGCGAGAGATCAGTGGCATGGCTGCCACGTACTCCAATTTGATGAAATCTACGCAGACTTGTTGAAGACGAAATCCACGCAAACTCGGTGTAGAAAGCTTCAAAATCCACGCAAACTTGGGGCAAGAAGCTTCAGAATCCACGCAGATTTGGTGAAGAAAACTTCAGAATCCACGCAGACTTGAGGAAGATAACTTCAGAATCCACGCACGTTTGAGATGAAGATCTCACAAATACACGCAGACTTGAGATAGAACTGCCAGCTGTCTTGATTTGGCGTGCCTCGACTGACACAAAATCTTTGACAGTGATTGCTTTTGTCAGTCGCATTAAATGACAAGAAACTCTTTTAGTACGCCAACATGACGAAGGTTGAGTCTTGCTGAAGAAGATTTCGAAAATCACGCAATAGACGGCTGTGATCTCTCGAATTCTGTGCATACGAGGCATACGAAGAGACATTCTTCGACTGTTGTGCTGTCAGTCATAATTACTCTCTGTTAAATGATGAGCTGTCCCTCAGCGTGATTTGTAAATATTGTCTGGATCAACTGAGCGTGACTTTTGACTTTGCCCTGATCAACTCAGCATGACTGTTAGACTTGTTCTGATCAACTCAGCGTGACTGTCATTTTTTAAAGGCCTACAGGGCTGGCCGGAAATGGCGGGGGCAGTGTCGATCGTCGGTCAGTCGGGGCAGGGATGGGTTAGGTTTTGGGTTTCACAAAACAAACCCTAGAGTTTAGGAATTTGCAAACCAGTCCCTAAGGCCACTAAATGCAAATAGTAATTTGCATTTCGCAACTTAAAACAATTCAATAATTGCAAAATGATATATTAATAATTTAATAAATTGCATACTGATATAGAAACAATCCTAAAAATTACAGAATGATATTAAAATATTTTAGAGAATTGCAAATTGATATTTTTTGTATTAAAACCCATTTAAAAATTATTTAAAAATTCTAGAAAAATTTTTAAAAATCCTAATAATTATTTTAAGGCTATAAATGACAATAAAAATTAATTAACACTAATTTAACTAAAATTTGAAAAACAGGGGCTTACAACACTCCACATTTGATTTCCTTTAGATCATCATAAAATAACCAGTTACGTCTTCTCTGAGCTACATAATTTACGTCACTTCCTTAACATTTCTCAGGCAAAATGATATGAAGATTCAAGAGTTGTCAAGGTATAGCTGACAGAATTATATACGAGACAGGGAATTGATATAATCAGGACAGGTATATAAGACAAGGAATGATGGTAGTAAAAATATTGGCAGGAAGAGCATGATAATAGAATCTGTTCTGCTTATCTATTTAAAAGAAGGACCCATTTTTTTTAAACAAGAATTATAATACCAAATCCAAAATAAGGCCTAGCAAAATTATTGGTTTATTGTATTAAGAAGAAATAAATTTTTGTAAGAAGTTACACAAGGTTTATAAAAATAGCTAAAGCTACATCCTAAGTAAACAATAAGAAACAAAACAAAACAAAACAACAATAATTCCTTCCCTTTTTTTTTGAATGACTGAAACAAAAGTAGCAAAAACATGTTCGAAAACATTTAAGGTACAATCTGATAATCATATGCGTCTATCCAAAATTATGGTACTCTAAATCCTCGTCATACTAGTGAGCAAGGCTACGATAATCACAGAGTCCTTGACTTATGCACATACCTTTAGAATCATGATATTTAACATTTTTGCGATGCCGCTAGCTTGGCTGCGAAAATCTTAAATTCCCCCATCCGAGAAATATATCCAAAATCAGACTATATGTCCTCACCATGCTGGCTAATGTGACTATAGAAGATAAGATTTCCATAACTTAGATGACCTAGCCCATATAATTTCATCTTGCCAAAAATTAAATTAAATCAACAATGAATACCAAAAAAATCAAATTTATCAACGAACATCAAAATTCAGAAATGAACAAAATCCTTCAAATCATATAACTACAAACTCGGATGCTATAGCTAACATCAAGATTCAAATTTCAATAATCTTCATCAAAATCAATAAATACAAACTCAAATTCAATAATAATCCATCAAAATCAAATTCAATAGCAGAAAGTAAAGATAAATTAAATCAAGGAAAAAGAAAAGAGTTTTCAAATCAGAGTTAAACAAGATTTTCAAGGGTCGTCCCAGGAATCTCTCAAGGGATCCTAATTGTGATTGAGTATCTTCAAAAATATATTCTAATCCTACTGCAGGCTGTAGTGGTACTCTAGTTTGAATACCACTACACAAACTCGACCTGCATGGGCTACCACTAAAAATGTGTCACGACCCGCACCCTAGAGTTAGGGTACGAGAACGTAACAACGCCCAGCCTACGCCGCAGTATCGGCGGTAGAACGCTGTCCTAGGTCTCAATACATCTAACAGTATAAAACTAAACTGTTTATACTCCCCGAATGGGGGTGACATAGCAGAATGTAAACTCAATCACATCTAAGGTAGAGCATAAAGGAAGATAGATAAAACATGAAATCGAAAAGAGATACAACAGATAGAAGTCTAAGTGTCTAAGGTACAAACTCAGAATACATCTCAAAGCTCAAATACAGTAATCCATAAAATAAATACAACTCCAGACAACTGAGAATAGCTAACTAAACAACCTCTAATGGGTCTCCTCTAGGCTAGCAGGCAATTTCCAAGCTATCTGTAAAATTTGTCAACGTATCCTGTCAGGAAAATGAGCAAGTACAAACACCAACAGCAGTTCCATATGAATTGAGAAATACTATAAGAGACAGTAATAATAAAATACAAGATAAAGATATCGGCGACTTGGGAACCATTTGAAAGTCGAGTTACAACCCTTAAACCAAACAAGGACCGGGGTTGTAACCCTTCTTTCAAACAGAACTTAGTCCCATAACCATGGTACAGTATAAAAACAGGTAGAGCATGTGAGTAATAGAATCATAGCATGGTGAGAAGTACAGAAAGTAAAGCTGAACTGGAATATAAGATACGCTAATAAATATAAAAGGTGATTTGAACTATTAGAGCGATATGTGATCGGCTAGGGAAGCAAGAGATGGTTACCCACGTGGCCCGGCAATCCGCGGTGACCTCAATGGAGAGACATGCCGTCCAACCTGGATAACTCGCAAGGGGGTATCTGCTACACCCTACGTGAGGTGAGGGTGGCGCTAGCAAAATATAGTTACAGGGAGGCTTTGATCACATAACCCCTAATAATTTCCCCATCCCCGAGTAGTATCACGGATCCGGACATGGCACGTCATGACACAAGGTTCGAGAGCAGGGGGCCAGCCCACTCCCAAATCAATGTCTATACAAGTACAGGAACACAGAAATATCTCATACCCATATACCAAGAAAGTCCAGGAATAACATCTCATGACAGGATCCGACGTATACTAGTCCGTGAACCGTCGTGTCGGGAATCAAGTAAAATACTACGACTGAATCGGATATAGTAGATATCAAGACAATGAAAACTATCAGTGAATGTACTCGCCTGATATCTGAATGTCCAAGGTAAAGATACTGTCCGAGGAGAGGTGTCTGGCTCCTAATTAGAACAGCACAAGTCATAACATGTCCAGAAGGATAATATAAAGTACTACAATGCATTCTACATGAATCTAGGTCAAACTAGGCCAAAGTCAACCCTTGGTCAACTCTGGTCAACTGCACTAGTCAAACTAGGTCATGTCCTAACCCAGTAAGTCTTACTAGGCCTAACCAAGACTATCCTAGCAAGCACACATCAATACAAGGCTATACAAGCCAACATACACCCAACTCTATATAGCATGCAATTATTCAATACTCAAATAGGCAAGAATTCACATTGGATATACACTAGGTAATCTATTACTTTAAGCTTTATATGTCTACACATATATACACATGCATATATTGGTATTCAACATTAGGTCTATAATCATGGCATTTCAAATGGTCATATAAACTTATATATTACAACACAATATGCTAACATATATATAATATACATACATAGCTAAGTTAACTATATTCATAAATACTTATTTAAGAGGCTATGTGTGTGTATGTGAACATGGCAAAGGGGCAAGTGAGGGTTAAATGGGCATACATAGTGTATACATATCAAAGAGTGTCAAAGTGTAAGTGAACAATGTGTCAAGTGTGATAGTGTCAACATAGTGTAAGGGGGTACATGAGGTAATATAGGATTTGTGTTAACATAGAACATTATATCTAATTAACTTGTATATTACATACATTACATCTATTATTACATTACATTCATGCTTGCATTCATTCATCATTCATTTATTCTCTTGCACCACTATATGCACCATACATTACAAACTATGGAACCTACATATTCATTACAAGCCATACTTATACATGCTTACATTAGATAGGATACTTACACCTCATACATCATTTATTTAACCATTTACTCATGCTTGCATTCTCTATTTAATTACATAATGTATATACAATAACATGGGTTAAAATCAAATAGAATATTATATTACACACAAGGGTACACAAAATGCATATGCCGAATAGTAACTCCTACTAATAATCAATACTGTACCATCTCAGCATAAATTAAAATTTAGGATTAAAGTATGTTATAGATCTATGTGTTAGCTTTCCGAAACTTCAAACGGATCGCGTTTTCGTTTCCGAAAACTCCCGAAATCGCGAAAACACCGAGAACGCATTTGTCTTTCGTACAGCTGACACTCAAATAATTCTCCAGAAAGTTACAGAAAAATTAGGCCTATTAATACATGTTTTTGGAAAGCTAACTTCAATACGCTTCTTTTAAAAAAAAGGGAGACTAAACCGAGCTTTGAGCTAGAAGTTATGACATTTCTAAGTTAGGACTGAAATTAAAAACGTGGATAAAAATCATGACGGATTTTGGTAGTTTGAGACAAAAGAACACAAGTATATAACATAATATATCAAGAACTCACTCTCTACACTAATATATATATATATGAGACACTATAAAACACATCTCCAATATAAAAATATGAGATTAAACATGTAATAATTCATTCATACATAACAACAACACATAGTGTCCAAATTTGGGATTTTCCCACATGGACACAACCACAACACAAAGGACACTCCTATGACCTCCAAATGGACACGAAATGGACACAAATGGAGATACAACCATGGGGGTCATTCCTATGCGTTCAAAATAGACCTATATGTATGAGAAAATGAAAAGGAGAAGGGATTTATACCTTCCGGTAGATCGAATCGAAGAAAAGCCTTTCCGGAGCGACACCGACACGTAGAGATTCCAAAAGGACACGAACGAGCTCCGAATCCTCCCAAACTTGGGTAGCTTCCTCCTTGGCTAGAATGGAGAAGGAAAGAAGAAGATTTGGTGGCAAAATGGAAGGATTTGGTGGAGAAATTGCTAGGGATTGCTCTCTAGGAATTTGGGGAAGAACATGAGAGAGAGTGTGGATGAGAATAATGAAATGAACTTGAGTCTATCCTCTCCCAAAGTGGCTGGCCATATGGGGCTATTTGTCCTATTATGGTAAGGTCCAAAATGCCCCCACTAACCTATTCTATGAGTATTAGGAAAGGGCTAATTGGTTGGGGCTAAATTAGTCATTCTAAAGTCTCTAATCACACTAAATTTATCCATAATAATTAGTCTAACCTCTAACTAAAATATTTCTATCATGTGGACTAAAATTAATATCATGTGGGTCATGCCTAACTAGTGTGTGGGTCCCACTAAAGTCAAACTACCCCCGGATCCCCGTTTCAAGTCAGATTGAGTTGAAATTCGAACCTGACTCAAATAACCCCAAAACAATATCATAAATAATAAAATAATATCAAAATAATTCAAAGAGGTCAAATAAAAAAAATATCCTTAGGCCAAAAATGACATTAAAATATCATAATCACATGGTTAGGCTCTAGGTCAAACAGTCTCTAGGGTTTCACTAGCAAAACGTCAAAACCACAAGTCATTGATTTAAATAATTTTAAAATGATTTAAAATCACCAAAAATTATATCATGAATTAAATATTATTATTAAAATAATTATAAACACGAAATTTCAAAATTACCCTCATTTGGAAAACTAGGTGATACACCCTGGCAGCATTAAACGGAAAAAACCTACAAAGAAGAAACGACTGGATTATTAACTTGAATAAATAAAAGAAATTTAATAAATTATCTTAAATTTACTTACGAGGTCCCAGCGGGCTATAGCTCTCGTCGGAACTCGCCTCTCGGCCTCTCTGGTGCCGTCGGAGGATCCGCGGGTCTGCGCATGTACTCCCCAGTAACCGGATGGAACCGAGTATGGGGGTACTCTGGGGCCCACTGTGCAGTAACTGGGAGATCTACTGGTGGATCCGCTGTTGGTGGTTTCGATAGCGGAACGGATCCGCTAGCAGATTCGGACTCATGCCTCGATGAAGTGGTCGGTCGACGGCGGGATGCGTCTGTGCCCGGGGTACTCTCCGGGTCGGGGTCGCTCGATGGGATCACATTCCGGGAATTTTGAATGCGACCACGACCACCAGCACCACTACGACCACGACGACCACCACCACCACCACCACGACCACCACCACCACCACGACCACGGCCAGCCATCATGACCTGCAAATAGAACACATAAACATAATTAACAATATAAAAGTATAAATAAATATAAAATTCTAAACTAAAATATACATACCACCAGTAGGGAGACGAGTGCCGCCGCGACGAAAAAGACTAGGAGTGTCATCTGCAATAAGTAAATAATCGAATGAAAAAAAACATGAATTCACGTAATTGCTTTTACGAGGTCAAACTTAATTCACATAATTGGAAGTGTTTTCAATATACTAGAATATTTAACCTAATCATCGTCTTCGTTCTCATCCTTGGCCTCGTCTTCATCATCATCCTCCTCATCCCCATCCTCATCCTCATCCTTATCTTCATCGTCTATTTCATCTGTATCCTCATCCCCATCAAATTCTTCTTCTTCTTCTTCTTCTTCTTCTTCTTCTTCTTCTTCTTCTTCTTCTGCCTCAATATTTGGGACAAGACGCCTCTTTCTTCCCTGGTTGACAGCTAAGTCTTGTGTATCAACCTCTTCCTCCCCTCTATTTTCTTCAACAATATCTTCAACATCCATTGTATCTGAGTGTTGTCCCAAGTATTGGGACTTTTTGATATGGTCCTCTTGGTATGCTGGGTCTCCAACGTTGAATGTATTTCTAGATTTAATCTTGCATACTGCCCACCAGTCAAATCGATCTCTACGATGCCTTGGGTAGCTTGTATAGTAGACTTGAACAGCCTGATTTGCTATCACAAATGTACCTCCTGCGATGATTTATATCGAAAAATCCAAATTATTTATCGATTCTCCAACCGATATTTGGTGTCGTATCGAACCACTCACATTTGAACATCTCAATATGCATATCATATGGGCCAGTATATTGTAAATCTACAATATCCCGAAGCACTCCATAATAGTCAAAGTCCGGCTCGTCGTCATAGATGGTGCCTCTTATACAAACACCGAAATCCTTGGTACTGATGCCGTCATTGATAAATTCGACATTTATAGCATTCTGAGTTGACTTAAACCTGAAGCCATTAACGACATAGCCTGGCCAAGTCTTTATTTGCTTCTTCGATCCCAATGCCAGATAACGAACACTCTCATGAGTGAGTGTTGTTTCAGGCAATAAAACCTGTAAACAAATATTTATAATTTAAATGTTTTAGATTATATATTTATAATCTCAATTATAATTACAGTTACTTACGTATTTGTGAAACCATGACGAAAATGTACAATCAACCTCTCTTTGAAGTCCCTCATCGGTAATATCGGGTGTCATCATTTTGACTTCATCTCTAAATACACTATTAGAGAAAATAAGAATATATAAGTGTAGTCACTTACTTCATCAAATTCGAGATTATAACGAGTACAAGTGTACTGACTTACTTCTCCAAATCTTTCACTTCTTGTATGTCACAGTTTAACAAGACATATCGGTGAGCGGCATCATACTCGTCGTCTGTCAACCACCGTCTTTTACTAGCCCCAACAGGCTTGCCCCTTACATTGAATATTCCTCCATCCTCAACGTCCTCGTCATTCCTTTGAGGTCTATTTCGATTTGTCTCAACATGAGTATCGAAATAAATGGAGCAGAAGTTTGACACCTCTTCGATAAGATATGCTTCGCATATCGAAGCCTCTATATGAGCCTTGTTGCCAACTTTCTTCTTTAGATGGTGTAGGTATCTAGAGAGACAAATTATCTTGAGAATTAAGATAGAATTTTAAAACCTACTAAAATTCAACTTAAATTATATCGATTTTTATGTACCTTTCAAATGGGTACATCCATCGATAATGAACAGATACACTGACACGGACTTCGTATGCTAGATGAATCGGTAGATGCTCCATGCTGTCGAAGAAGCCAGGAGGAAATATTTTCTCCAACTTGCAAATTGTTAAGATAATCTTCTCCTCAAGTTCAACCATGTGTTGCACAGTCAACTTAGTTGAACAAATATCCCTAAAGAATATTGATAGTTCGGCCAACGGAACCCATACAGCAGAAGGCAACAACTCTTTCAAAGCAATGGGCAGTAATCTTTCCATAAATATGTGGCAGTCATGACTCTTCATTCCCGTTAGCTTGCGTTCATTGAGATCAACGTATCTAGACAAATTCGACACATAGCCGTCGGAAAATCTTAAAGTAGATACCCACTTGCAGATTATTAATCTATCTTCCTTGCTCAATGTGTATTGTGCTATCGGCTTACTTAATTGTCCAGCAGCTCCCCTTTGTATCAAGTTCAGATAAGGACGCTTGCATATCTCAGCAATGTCTTGTCTTGCTTTTGGATTGTCCTTCGTCTTTCCTTTAATGTCCATGACGGTATTAAAGACATTATCGAACACATTCTTTTCGATATGCATAACATCAAGATTATGCCTTATAAGATTATCTTTCCAATAAGGCAAGTCCCAGAAGATACTCCGTTTGGTCCAGTTATGGGTTTGTCTGAACCCATTGACACGATTGTTCGATGGATCTTCCATTACAGTAGACAAGTCCTTTACATCTTCCCAAATATCGTATCCCGACAATCTGGCAGGCGGATGAGAAAATTCTTGTTTTCCAGCTCTGAACGCGTCCTTGTTCTTTCTCCAAGGATGACTCGCGAGCAGAAATTGACGATGACAATCAAAGAAAGAAGTTTTTTCTCCATGCTTAAGGCGGAACGCCTTACTATTTTGCATACATATCGGACAAGACAGGGTGCCGTGAGTACTCCATCCCGACAGAATATCGTATACGAAAAAATTATTGATTGTCCACATCAGTGAAGCTCTCATCTGAAAGTTCTGTTTCCTGAAAATATCATAGGTCGTGACGTCGATCTCCCACAGCTGTTTCAGCTCATCCACCAACGGCTGTAAATATATATCGATATTCTTTGTCGGATTTTTGGGACCCGGTATGATAGCTGTCAAGAACATATAAGGAGTCTTCATACACATCCATGGTAGCAGATTGTAAGGGGTCAGAATGACCGGCCAGCAGGAGTATTGAGATCCCGACTGCCCGAAAGGGGCGAAGCCATCAGAACATAGCCCCATGCGTACATTTCTAGGCTCTGCAGCAAAATCTGGATGGCAAAAATTGAAATATTTCCACGCCTCTCCATCCGAAGGATGTGATATTTCTCCATCGTCCTTTGTGCGTTCTTCGTTGTGCCACGTCATGTGTTCTGCTGTATTCTGAGACATATACATCCTCTGGAAGCACTTCGTGATCGACAAGTAATGCATATACTTGTAAGGACGTCGTTTTCTAGTTGACCTTTCTTTTCCCCTGACTGGCTTGTAACGATCCGCATTACAGAAGCTGTAACTTTCTACATCCTCGTTCTCCTTGTAGTACAACATGCATCCGTTGCGACAACAATCTATCTTGTCGTATCCCAGTTCCAGTTGTCGGACCATCATCTTCGACTTGTAGAAGTTTTTTGGAAGCTCTTTTGATTCCTTCGGTAACACCTCCTTCATTAGTTGTGTAATCCGATCATAGCAAGTTTGTGGCAAGTTAAAATCGGACTTTATGTTCAACAACCGCATCGTCACTGACAGTACGGAATGTGGCTCACAACCAGAATATAAAGAAGTTTCAGCATCCAGAAACATATCATAGAACTCCTTCGCCCTGGGATTAGGATCCTCCGGATCAAAATTAGGCCTTGCCGCGTCGTACACCATATCTCGTGCAAGGTTCTGCACGTCTCCATAATCAACAGAGCATTCGTCGTCATCGACGACAAAATCTGCTGCAACATTATCATCAAAAGCATAAGTAGCAGCATTCGCAACCTGTCTTTCCGCATATAGTTCACCTTGCGATGACCACAGGCCGTAATCATGTACGAAACCCTTACAGGTCAAATGATCTCTTACACTCACCACTTCGTCGTAACGTCTATTGCGACAATTACGACATGGACACTCGATTTTGTTACCGTCCATAAACTGAGTTTTGCTCATGGCATACTTAAGAAACACTTCCACGCCTGCCTGAAAATCGTCACTCATACCTATTCTGCTCTCATGTTGTCGTTTGTACATCCATGTACGATCAACGAAATAACTTTCCATCACAGATTGGATGTAAAAATCTGTATAATAAGACAAACTAAACAGAATTAGTATATAATCATGTAACTGGTGGATCCGCTGGTATTCTAGCTCGAGAAAAGAAAATTCTAAGTACAGTTGTTACTAATAGTTCGATACCGTTACCGATACCGATAGTTCGATACCGATACCGATAGTGCGATACCGATACCGATAGTGCGATACCGATAGTTCGATACCGATACCGATAGTCCGATAGTCTGATAGTCCGCTAGCGATACCGATAGTTCGATACCGATAGTCCGATAGTCCGATAGTTCGATACCGATACCGATACCGATAGTCCAATACCGATTCTTCGATAGTCCACTAAGTCGAAATGATTCCTCTTAAGCGTCGAGCATGTTATACACGGTTCAACTTGACGAGTCAGTAAATATTTTTTTGGTGTTGTATGCTTGCAGCAGCAAATCAAGTTTTAGAGTCATTATAGGTCAATTAATCAAACTGAGTCAATCTATCTATTTCTAAATTGCAAGAGTCCACTTCTAGGATATGGGAGCTATATCTTAAATATCTAGGCTAAAATTAACTTGGTTAGGATACTAGAGTGTCCTTACTATCTAGCAAGCACTACCTTAGTCTAGTTACACTAGCATTAATTACCTATAATTCCTACCATATCTACACTCACACATTACACCCCAAGCCGTCCAGCATGCTAATAGGCATGGTAGGCCTGCCTTCATTCCTCACTCTCTAAAGCACACATACACATATATATGTATATCACAGTTAGATGTATAGATATATACATCTATATAGAAGCACACAACTGATACACTCTAATGGTCGGTTTTCAGGAAAAACTTTACTTATTCAGTGACTTGTGCAGATAAAGAACTCGCACTGTCCTTAACACAGTGAACATATACACTATGAACCCAAACTCTATATTCACATTTACTAATCCAAACACCACCAAACTAATGGATAACACCCAATATGGATAACATATTACTTAGCCAATATATAAACTCAGATGAATTTGAGAAGCAAAGCCCCCCGCCGCCCCCGACCAAAGCCCGCCGCCCCCCCCTCCCGCCCCAAGCCCGCCGCCCAGCCCACGACGCTTCCGCCCCAAGCCCGTCGCCCAGCCCCCGACGCCCCCGCCCCAAGCCCGCCGCCCAGCCCCCGCCGCCCCCGCCCCAAGCCCGCCGCCCCCGCTGCCCCTACGACACCGCGAAAGAGAGAGAGAGAGAAAGAGATCGAGAGAGAGAGAGAGAGAGAGGGGATTACCTTCGGAAGAGAGAGAGAGGAGAGGACGCCGATCACCGAAGCCGTGGGAGATAGAGAGAGAGAGAGAGGAGAGAGAGTAAATTTGGGAAGAATGCAAAAAGTTCTCCCGTCGTTTCAATTTAAGTCTGGAATGTATATTTAGCGACGGACTAGCGACGGATTTAAATCCGTCGCCCGTTAGTCGCTATATTTGATACTTGCCGACTGAATATCCGTCGCTACGTAGTCGAAGAATTGTCCCGCCAATTCTCAACACAATTCCCGCCAAATAATCGACTGAATAGCGACGGCTGACTATCCGTCGCTATATCTCCGACGCCCTAGCGACGGATGTGCGACCTTTCCTCCCCCTAAAAATAAAATAAAAAATGTAACGGCTTGTCGTCGGTAATCCGTCGACTAGTTGCCATAAAGCCGTCGCGAACGCCGATGGAAAATTTCCGTCGCTAATTTACTGTATTTTGGTAGTGTTAATTCGGTTCGATTTTTGTTCGATTTTTATAAAAATGGTTCGGTTTTCGGTTTTGAAAAATACGGTTTACGGTTATTTCGGTTTTCACATATTCGGTTCAGTTTGAACCGAACCGAACCGATGCTCACCCCTAGTGGAGGCTGATGAGTGGAGTGTGATTTTGTGTTTTAGTTTGTGATATTTTTCTCACCCCAACGGCTATATCAACGGCAATAAATTTTACTCCAACGGTTATATTTTTTTACAACGGCTCTCACTCTTATAAATTGGTAGTCTCAATCTCAAAATTTTCACTACCTTCCTCTTCATCTCCAATTTCTTTCAGAAGTAGAAGGCTCCTATCTTCCTCTTCGATTTCCAATTTTTTTTCGAAAGAAGTAGAAGGCTCGTATTTTCCTACCAGCTTAAATCAAAGTATAACACTTCTATGCTTGCTTGGAGGCGTCCTTAATGGGTTAGCTTATGAAGGGGGTTTAACTGAAGTTGTTTAGTGAATAGAAATATTATGTTTAGTAGTTTACTTAATTTAATGACTGAACAATTTTTATTAATTTTGATGAATTTATATTAGTGCATATTTTTGCTTCTAATTGTATAAATTTAAATAGTGATCATGCATGGACCTTTATTCTTCAAATTAATGTATCATCATCGTATATTAGTATTTTTGTTACTCCAGCACTCCCTCATATAAGTAGTAGACGTGCTCCTAATAATGAAACTACTAAGTTTCGTCCGGGTCCTAGTTCTTCTCACCAAGTTATTTTTGCCACTAAAGAAGAAAATACAGTAGATGAAGGTAATGACAATGATTCCAGTAGTGATGATTTAGTTGAAAATATAGATTATGTATTTGATAATATTGATGATAACGTTGATACTCCTGAATTATTTGTTGGGAGACAATTTGAAAATCGTATTAAATTTAGAAGTTTAATTAGTGACATAGCAATTAAGCATAATTTTGCTTGTTCGACTACTTTGAATAATGCTACAAAATTATATATAAATGTAACAAATCTAGTTGTAATTGGAGGGTATACGCTAAATCTATTGGTAATAGCGAGACTTTTGTTATTACTACGTTAGAAAATTGACATACTTGCTTATGTGGACTTACAACAGGTAGTCATCCATTAGCTACTACTGTATGGATTAAGAATAAGATATTTAATAAAATTAGAGATGACCAGTCGTATAGTCCATCGCATGTTGTGAAGGATATACAGAGAACATCGAATACGTATCAAATATTTAAAAGATTGGAAAGCTAGAGAAATTACTTTATCTAAAATAAATGTAGTTATATCGATGCTTACGGTGGTCTTGAACGATATGCTTCCACAATTATCGAGACAAATCCAGGTATCAGATGTTTTGTAAAGACTAATGAACACAATAGTTTTGAAAGAATTTTTATATGTTTAAAGGCATGCATTGTTAGATTTTTGAAGGAATGTTTACCTATAATTAGTACTGATGCTACTTTTCTCTCATCTAGATATCGGGACATCTTATTTATTGTTTGTGCTCATGATCCTAATTATCAATTATTTCTAATTGCTTATGCTGTTGCTGAAAGTGAAAGCACTGATTCTGGGAGCTGGTTTTTTAGGCTGTTTTAGAACATCTTTTGATCGTTATTTTGATGCATGGAATAGAATTTCTTTTATTTCTGATAAGCAAAAAGGGTTGATAAATGCTATGCGTGCCACTTTTTTAGAATTGCCTCATTTTTTCTACATTAAGCATTTTAAACAAAATTTAAAATCAGTAGATAGATTGAAATATTTTCGATGTAGATTATATTCTCTTGCAAGATGTTATAATGAAGCAGATGCAAACTATTGTTTTGAAAGAATTAAAGCTAAAAATTTAGATGTTTATAAATGGATCATTGGAGTAGAAGGTGATGAAACACGTGTTCTAGCACACTGGATAACAGCTTATGCACCTTATCCTAGATTAGATATTAACACCTCCAACCTTGTTGAATGTGTAACTCCACTTCTCAGAGATTTTTTATTATTATTTTAAAAATCCTTAAATGATTTTCCTGATTTTATTTTTCTAAGCTATTATTTTTCAGCCCAATTTAATTGGGGGCTTTTCTCAAATTTAATTGTGGGCTTTTGAAACTAGCCCATGAATCAAACCCATCCATTTTAAACCATCCTTCTCTTCTGAAATTATGAATAGGCTCAGTCATTCTTTATTTTGTTTAGGCTCGGCCATTTCTTCTTTCATTGCTTAGCAATGGAGAAGGAATTTGAATTCTCTTCTCTAACCAACTCTGACAGTCGAGCCTTGTGCCAACAACTTTTCCATTTCATTTTCCCTCCATTTTCTCTTCACAACCATCTATTTAAGGTTCAACAGACTTCATCATTCCTCAGCCACCATTCTTTCTTTTTCGAGCTACAGTCTTTTTCTCCCCGAGCTGCAGTTCTTCTTTCGAAGCATCGACCACGATTAGGTGAGAATCGAACTTATTTTCATCTGAAATGATGCCTCCGGTTGAATTGATTTGAATTGTGCTTCGTTGTCTTTAATCAAGGTCACACATTCTCGATTAGTAAAGATGAACTCTGATCGATCTCTGTCATTCCCACCGGTTATTTGAATCTGGTAAGTAATTCATCACTCTTGGTTTGCTTTGATTAGAATGCCAACTCAGTTGATCGATTCGATTCTTGAACTGTTAGATCTAGAGTTGCATATCAATTTGATCTACACGATTGTCATCAAGGATTGCAGTTCATCAATTCGAGCTAGAGGAGAGGATTGTAAGTATTAGTTCTTCTTCTTTCTTTGATCAATGATATTATGAGTTTTGGTTCGATCTTGAGAGTTTCTAGAATCATTTCGTATCAATTTTTCAGGATGCTAGATCTGGTGTAGACAAGTGGAACGTTGTAATTTTAGTTCGGATTCAGAGTATGTGTCTGATTCTTCAACTTCTCAACTGAGATCCTTTCTCGTTTATTCATAATTTTTGAACTAAATCAATTCGTGTGATTCTCTGTTTTCGTATCGTATCCTTTGGATCTTTTGTTTCAAAGGCTGAATCCATTCTGAGAGCAGCTCGTGTCCCTCTTTGAAGTCACTGACACCAACAGCGATTTGGATCTCTCTTCATCAGGTAATCATAGCTTGTTTAATGGATTGTCGATTTTATCTTCTCAAATGTTTGGTAGAAGATGCAATCTGGAATTTCACATGTTAGAAGTACTTTACAAATTTTGAGAAGAGTATTAAGTTCTTAATAGCTTATTTTAATATCAGATAGTAATTGGACCTAACTAGTGAATGTCTTCTCTTAAATTCTTGAGTTATAGCAGATATTGAGATCTAGGTTTAGTGTTATGCATTGGGTTGGGATGGTATCCTGATTTAATGAACTTGGTTCTCATGTTTTTTCCATCCTACTCTTATTTTGCAATTAATTAAGAACCATGGATGGCTGATATGTATCTGGTTTAGCACTGATATTGCCTCAGTCTTAATTAGTACTGATTAGTGTCAGTGCCTCTATTGGACTGAACTGAATCTAAATCTTAGTGAAGACTGATAACATTTCTGCCTGGGGGATACTGAACTGATACTGTACCAGTCCCTAGTATCAGTCCTGCCAAGACTGAGTTGTCTCAGTGATCTGGACTGATGTTGTATCAGTTCATGTTTCAGTCCTGCTTAGGACTGAACCATTGTATCAGTGAACCCAGACTGAATTGGTAGATTGGTAGATTGGTGTTGAGTTGTATCAAGCTTGGCCATGCCTCATTTCCTTGGAACCACAAGTGAAGGTTTAGAAATTCAATTTAGAAGTTGTTTGATATTTATGTTCAATAACTAATCAAGATAGGTGGTTGAGATGTAGTAGTTTTCATAGGCTTGGTGATTTGGGATTACACAAACCTGTGTAGAGGGTTTGTTTTCAGTTGCTGCATTTTACAATTGTGTTAAAGACTAGTAGATAGCCAGTAGGATTTGGCAAGTATAATTCATGGTTGTACCGCAGAATAGGTTGGTAGTGGAAATTATTCTGATATGTAGTATTGGTGAGTGATTTTGGCACTTGGCTGTCAGTTTGAACTTTAACTGAAATTGGTTAGTTAACAGTAAATTTACTTTAGGTTCTCTGATTTTGGGTAATTTAGAGCCTAAGCTTCAGTCCTGGATTTGATTTCCATTTTAATATCTTAACTCAGAACTTGATGTCCTGTTGAACCCATTATCCCATGTCTGCTAAGGACTATTTTGGCATCAACCTATGGTAGGGTGTATCAGAGTTATCAGTTAAAGGTTAGACTGCTAACTATGCTCAGGATTTGATGAGTTTAGCATCATGGCTATGGCTTGGACATGAGGATATAAACTCTAACCTTGGACTGAATTGTTCTCAGTCCTGTTAAGGACTGAGACATGTAATTCCTAGTTAGGATTTGATTTTTCTAAAACCTGGGGGATCAAATCACAAGTTATAGATATTATGACTAGTTGGACTGATTTTAGAGACTGGACAGTAACTGAATTGAGATATCAGTTTCATTTGTGAAACTGAACAGTGGTATCAACCCCTGTGAACTGAACCATTGTTCAGTAACCTAAGTTGTACAGATCACTAAATCGTGGGTTGATATGGTCCAATCATGTTCAGGAACTAACACTTTGAAGACCTGAGAATTAGAAGGATGTTGGCAGTTACCTCAAATGGGTTAGGGAAATTACCAGGTTTAAATATTGGGATTCAATCTTGAATCTATTACTTAGTTTCTTTCCTAGGCTGCTATAACATCCATGAAACTTCTGAACATTCTTCCTTGAGCAAAACTTTCAGTTGAATGAAATAGGATTGGATTAGATGAACTGAACTAAATTGTATCAGTCCTACAAATCTAAACTGTCAATGCCTATTTTTCTTTAGTTGAATATGGGTAGTTCATACCACCATAGTAAGGAGATCATGGTACCAAATTGATGGTTGGCTATTCTAGGAGCCATGGCACATAGGGTTAGTAATGTATGATAGGAGATTAATGATAGGTTATCTCATACTTTAGGATATTATTTTAGTTGTATTAATTGTATGATAGAGTTTATGTATATAAGATAGGTTTAGTGTTTAAATTAAGGATTATGTTAAAATGACTTTTCTAGATTAGAAATAACTACTTTAAATTGTTGACTTATCAAATTGTAACCATATAACATGAGGATATCCAACAGTCCATTTCACACTTGATCACCCTGAGCAAAGCAAGTATACTCCTCGGATTTGTTCATTTTCTCATGTCTTGTATATTCATTCCTGTAGCACCTTATTGACGTGATGTATCACGAGATTGTCTTGTTTCATGTTCTCTTGAGTTTACTTGTGTCTGGGAGGGAAAATACTACAGATGTGTGATCAAACCCACGTTACTATTCATGTGAATTGCTTAGGCCCCGCATCGTGCACGCGGGACCAAAGCCGTACCATTTCATGTTCATTGAATCTACCCAAGCCGATCACATACTCTGGATGTATTTTAATTTTGCACATTTTAGGATTCAGGTTGTATTTCATGTTCAGGACTCATATCATGTTCCCTGTATTTACTTTCAGTATTCATGTTCAGTTTCATGTCTTGTTCTCATTTTACCTACTGTACATATATTTTCTGTTTCTTGTTCATACCATGATATTTATGTTCATTTTCTTGGATATACTTAGCTCCGCTCCTTACTAGGATATGTTGCAGGTGAGCTGGAGGCTATCTGTGATACTTACTACGGGCAGGAGCCTGGAGGCACCTATGAGCCAGTTGATATTGCCCAGGACCTAGAGGCTGAGGAAGCCTAGTCTTATCTACTTTAGCTTATCTGGACTTGTATTAGAGACATCATTATTGTTTTCATTTGCTGGAATGTAATAACATTTAGATTGTATCTGAGATTCTGGGATTTGATATATTAGATGATGTGATTACTTTCATTCTTATCTTGATTCATAGTTCTCCCTAGATATTGGTACAGCTTACTTCATTGTGTCTAACAATAAAGGCTGGGCGTGTCCGACTCGTGTCCGATTATTCGGGAGCGGGTCGTGACAGAATGCTTCAATAACTGGAAACAAAATTTGCGTGATAAACCAATAACAACATTACTTGATGGCACAACATAGCATGTTGTTCGCTAGTTAAATTTCAACACCCAACGTTATGTTCATAACGCCATGTCCCATGCTCTCGTATTCGTATATTGCCAGGATAATCATATAACTATAGAAAAAAAATTAGTTACTACAAAATGATCATTATTACTACAAAATAACAAAAATATACATAATAAAAATTTCTCATCTAAAATTTAGTATACCTTTCCAGAAATACTAAGCTTGAGATATGACTCAAACGTTGCTAGATAATCTGATCTGTGGTGGGTCCTCCCGGAATAAGTCCGTCATTTCGACGATCCATCTGTTATTAATACCAAATTCTAATATAATAAACACAAACAAATAAAATAAAATCATAATCGAAATTCTTTTAACAGTTTACCTCTCTAACTTGGTTGTGCTCCTTAGCCTATCTGCTTCTCTTCTTTTCTCTTCTATTCTCTTCTGTTTCTCTTCTTCTTTCCTTTCTCTTGAATGTGTTTCTGGAGGAGGAACAAATTCCTTTATAACATAAACTCCTCTACCCCCATATCTCACTACCAGACAATTCTCTCTCTTCCATCCCACTACCCAATATCTATGACTTTTTCATCTTCCAATAAATCTACCACCCTTTGACTACTCCATCCATACAATTTAAATACATCCATCCAAACTTTCTCCTCCCCCAACGAATAAAGAAGCTCCCCCACCCAACGAATAAAGCAGCCCCCCTGCAAACAAAGCTGCATGCTCAGCAATGTGTGTCCAATTTCTGATAGACTATATGGCGGAAAGTATTTCCATTTGAAATTTTGTAAAACTTGTTATCCCTAGCATAATTTCGAAGAATTTTGTTACTCTATAGTAAATTTTCTTCCATTATGTGGCATCTGACATGGCACCTAACATGGTTGTCATATAGGAATGAGTTTGAAAAAAATGGTTGCCACATAGGAATGACACATAGGAATGACAACCATTTCGTTACCCTATTGTGAGTTTGAAAAAAAATGGTTGCCACATAGGAATGACAACCATTTTTTTTCAAACAATTATGCTATTTGGCTCCCAAAATATTTGGGTGATACCATCTTCCATTATGTGGCATCTGACATGGCATCTAACATGGCAGCTGACATGGCAAAATTTAACCCAAAACGTTAATTATCCAAAAAAATTAATGTTAATGTTAATGTTAATGTTAATATTAATATTAATGTTAATATTCATTTTAATGTTAAGATTAATTTTAATTTTAATTTTAATATTAATGTTAATTTTAATGTTAAGGTTAATTTTAATGTTAAGGTTAATCTTAATGTTAATTATCATATTAATTTAATGTTAATTTATTATTAATTTTAATTCTAATATTAAATTTAATATTAAATTTTGCCATGTCAGCTACCACGTCAGCAACCATGTCATATGCCACATGATGGAAGATGACATCACCCAAATATTTTGAGAGTCAAATAGCACTTTTGTTTTCCAAAAGTACTTCTCCAATGCAAATGTGAAATAAAGTATGGAGTTGACATAGCAATGACATGGCAAAGACAATGTGAAGTTGGTTGTCTAGATCTAGACAATGCACTTCACAATGTCTTTATGTCCACATAATCATTTGTGAATAAAACTGTTTATACAAAAAAGTAGAAGAGCAAAAGTTGTCTTGGAAGTAGTAAAAAATTACTTTATATTGTCTAGATGACTTTTTAAACTCATTTTCATTTGTGAATATAATCTTGCCACCTATACAAGACATTGTCTTGTGTCCTATGCCACCTAAGATTCACAACACAAAATAAGACAATAGGGTTGGAGATGCTCTAAGTCTCAGCATGCTCTTCTTCCCCTTCATGGGCCAAGGCCACATCCCCCCGACGCTCGACATGGCCAAGCACTTCGCCATGCGCGGCGTCAAGGCCACCATCCTCGCCACCCCCGTGAACGTGACCCTCGTGCAGCCGTTCATCGCACGGGCCAACGGCTCTGGCTATCCAATGATCAACCTCCGGCTCATCCCCTTCCCTTCGGGCACCGGCCTGCCCGAAGGGTGCGAGAACGTCTCGTCCGTCCCCTCCCGGGACCGGACCGCATTGTTATTCAAGTTCTTCGATGCGGTAGCCGGGCTTCGCGAACAATTCGACTGGGTCATGAGAGAGCTCATCCCCGACTGCGTTGTGACCGACGCGTTCTTCCCATGAACCTACGACGAGGCTGAGCTTGGCATACCGAGGCTCGTATTTCTTGGCACTAGCTTCTTCTCCCTCTGCTTGAACGACAGCGTACTCCGCAACATGCCACTCGAGAGCCTCCCCGCGGACGCGGAGGCTCTAGTCATCCCCGGCCTACAACAAAAATATGTTTTTACGACACTCGAAAAGTGTTAGTAATGACATTCCACAACACTTTTCGAAGGCTGTCTAGAAGGGATGTCATGGAAAGTTTTTCACAATAGAAGTGTCGTGTAATAACTCTATGACAACACTTTATGAATGTCATGTAATAATTATTTCATGACACTTTCTACTGTCATCTTAACATAACGTACTTCAATGGCATCTAATAAGTGTTCTTAAAAAGTTTTTGACTTCCAATAACACGCCAAAAATGTCATATAATGAATTTATGAAGGCACTTTCTACATGTCATATAATGCTTATTTCTTGATACTTAACTGGTGACATCTTAACATGCTTCATAGATATTTTTCACGGCATCTTATGGGTGTCATCTAAACTCATTTCAATGACACATTTAAATGCCTCCAAAACATCATTAGAATATTTTAAATATAAATTTATTTTATATTTATATTTAATTATTTTAAATTTATTTATTTATTTGCAAATAATTAACCAAAAACAATTTAACAAATAACAAAACTTTAATATGCCAACAATAATATATATTAAAATATGTAAAACCAATACAAACTGCCAATAAAATGTTGGCTATTACCCAATTTGTTTTAGAGGAACAAAATCCATTACATAATAGGTAAGATTCTACTAGTACTACTTAGCACCCAATTCTAGCTTTCCAACGTCAAACTCGAACACATATAATCCGCACTCATCAATAGCATATATAATCCACACTCATCAATAGATCTGTACAAAATAAAAAAATTAAAATTAATATTTGGACAATGTTACAATGCTGTGTTCAAATTCTGAAAGAGTCTAGTGATGCTTGTCATAGTTCTTATATCATATCATCACTGTCAAGTAGGAAATCAGATAAAGAATAATATGAAATATGGGGGACATTAACAATGTTACATCTTTGAGTCAATACAGATGTCAAAGTTCAACCGTGCATATTAAATATGTCAAAGTTCAACTGTGCATATTAAATATTCCATCAATCATTCACTTCAACGACCAAATGGTATTAGACATAGAAAATTGCAAAATAAGCATCAAAGTTTACTAGTATTCTGAGAATAGTATTAGATTTTTTGAAATTATAAATAGAGCATCCAATCGAACTTTTAAAGTCCGGTTGGTGATGTCAGCTGACACAAGTTTGGTTAACGTCGGAGTAGTAAAAAAGAGAAATGTTAAGAGCAGGAACCGGACTTTAAAAGTCCGGGTGCTGACGTCAGCTGACGCGCACTATCGGACTTTTAAAGTCCGGTGAGGGGAGGGAGGTTTTTTAATGTTGGTAGTTGCTTAGCCGGTGTTAGGGGTTTAATTTGGGTAGGTGGAGGTTGTATATGGGGATGTTGGTGGAGGGGGGTTAAAAAAATTTTTACAGTGGGTAAAATTTGAAGGAAGAAGGAGAAGGAGAAGAAGCTCCTCCAAACCGAGATAGGTAATTTTCTTTTGATTTTTTTTTTGTAGTGATAGTTTGTAGTACCAATTTGTAGTGATAGTTTGTAGTACTAATTTGCTGTAATAGAGAAAAATTATAGGCAATTTTCTTGTACAAATATTTGTAGAAATAATGTAGAAATTAATTTGTAGAAGTTATTATTAGTTTTTTTTGGGTAGAAATTAATGTAGAAATGTTTTAAAAAAAATTGTTGAAATAATTTAGAAATAAATTTGTACAAATATTTGTAGAAATAATCTACAAATTATTAAATTATTTTAATTACGAAAATTAGTAGAATATTTGTAGAAATAATGTAGAAATTAATTTGTAGAAATTATTAGTAGTTTTTTTTCGTAGAAAAATTTGTAGAAATAATGTAGAAATTAATTTGTAGAAATTATTAGTAGTTTTTTTTCGTAGAAAACTTTGTAGAAATATTTTTATAAAATATTTGTAGAAATAATGTAGAAATCTGTAGTTATTTTTATAAAATATTTGTAGAAATATTTGTAGAAATAATGTAGAAAATAATGTAGAAATATTTATTCGTGACATATTTTTAACTACCCAAAAATCTGTGGTTAAATTTAGTTAAATATAGTTTTAACTATGACATATTTCAGATGGGAACAAAAAACGATGGATGTATTCCTGGTGGACCCACCACACCGACTATCGTTCAGGAGCGACAGTCACACATTTCTGACCGCGTATCCTTAGGATCGGTAATTTTTCTGCTGAATAAATTATGCCTCTTAGAATAAAAATATTCACGAATTAACCAAAAATATTTTACAGTTATATGACTATCCAGACGTTAAGTTACGTGAGCATGGAAAATGGCGTCTCGGTTGGGAGCTATCATTTCTCCAAAAACAACTGGTAGAGTCATTTGGATTTTCCTACGTCGACGTAGTTCATCTCAGACGTCACGATAGGGATCTCATTTTGAGTCTGGTCGAGCGGTGGTGGCCGGTACGGAACACATTCCAGTTTCCCGTAGGTGAGATGAAGATCACCTTGGCTGACGTGGCGATGATCTTGGGGTTACCGATTAACGGTACCCCTGTCTATTTTGATGAGAGTGCACATGTGGGGGACCTCATCAGGACCTATCTAAGACGTGATCCAGCACCAGATCAAGCTTACTTGGCTTCGTGCCAATTTCAAGCATATTGACCACATCGGCTCCCAGTATGTTACTCCAGATGACGCGCGGGAACGTCATACATATTTTGTACACTTGAATTGTAATATTCCAATTTAATACCAACAAATGTTCTTGTTTTCAGATCATATGCTGCACCAGAGTCTACTTATTAAGCCTCTGTGGGTCTGTTTTATTTCCTGATGGGTCGGCAAACAAGGTTTCCGCTTACTTGCTACCCTTTTTTGAAAACTTGGACCGTCATACACAATATTCCTGGGGTGCAACAGTCTTGGCCTATCTCTACAGTTCATTAACTACTTTTGTTTTTGTTAGAGATAGGACAAGTTTGCATCGGGGTATCTCCGGCTGTGTGTCTCTCAAACAGGTACAATTGATGAACCGGGTGAATTTTATACGTATGTTATACCTTTTTTTACCGCAAATATTTTTGATCTGCAACTATGGTCATATGATCATTTTTTTGTCGGTCGGCCACTTAGCCGCATCCTACTAGGCCAACGGATCTTTCCGGCATGAGTTAGATGGAACTCTGACAATATGGATACCACTCACTATCTTATACGAGTAGTATCCATTCATCGAAACAATTTCGATATAATAGTTGCCCCGAGGTAAATATTTTAGCTTTATTACATTTCACTTTTAGCTTTGTCGATACAATATGAACTATAATATTTTACTATGACATAGGTAAACTGGACTCCGCAATCGTGCCCGCAGGAGGTAATAGATGATATTGTTGAGAGTAGTAGACATAGATATTATGTCATGTACAATTTGTACATTATGTTTCATCCCGCTGATCGTGTCCTGCGACAGTTAGGGTTGAAACAAGTCGTACAGTTAGACCCTCTGCCCTCTAGTATTGGAAGATCATCTATCAGAGCGCGAATTCAGCTACATTGTTTAGGATAGGAGAACCGATATGTCACGCATGACGTGACCCACATGACATGTAGATGATGACAATGACTGTAAGTTACAAATTTTAATACTTATAGATAAGGTCTAAATCAAATTTCTAGTAAAGCTTATATTTTAATTTTGTACAATGACTGCAGTTTATGGCATATATCACTTCTTGATCTAGTACGGTTGTCCGCGCGTCCAGAATCGCCGATATGTCTATGAGGTGGCTCGGGTTCCTCAACGAGCAATGGATGATTTTAGTCATCGTATCAAGGACCATGCAAGTAAATACGATAGTATGTGCATAAATCTAAATCAAATAAACAATGATATACACATGTCTATGTGTGTGTTGCATTAAACACAAATATATATTCCATTTTAGCTGGAGCAATGGGAAGCTGCTTCTCAGGACCCCTCAGCCGATCTACATTCGATGGTACAGTCATCGACGCAAACGGTCCGTCAACCACATATGCCCCTGTGCCACCATTGGAGATCCCTAAGGATCAGCCTATTGGTCATGTACAACAGAGACACCCACGTCGTTGGAGAGAGGGTTCGGCGGAGGGACCGTCGCATCCATATGCCGGGAAGGGCTCGTCGCATCCATATGCCGGGGAGGGCCCGTTGCAGCCATGTCAGCCAGAGCAGACCTAGTCGCCATGGGATTCTCGTATACTCGTTGTTGGCCTTAGTGCATCACAAATACCGATGGATTTGATGGGAGGCCTTGAGTCGCAGGAGGCAATGACTTGGTCACAGCTTGATCGAGAGTGGAACGCGGGGTCGTGGGAATATCCTTCACAACCGACCTTGCCGCGCGACAAACACCGATGAATTTGATTGGAGTTCTTTTGCTGACGATACCTGCAGGACAATATTTGACACACCGCCACCGCCTTACACCCAGACCACTACAGAAGAGGCCGACGATGACTATCAGCCATTGTCAGGGGAGACACCGGAGCAAACAACGGCTAGGCGGGCTAGATCGACTAGGTCTTAGGCCAGTCGATCGTAGGCACTATGATAGGATGCATAGAGGTGATTATTGACTTTGTTGTAGTTGATGTGTAAAAACTATTTAAGTTCTAATGTTAATGTTAATGTTAACCCAAATTTGGTGGTCTTGTACACTTTTTTCTGTTGTGTTCAATGCCTCCGCAGTTGCTGCAATGAAGATCTCTTTGTCCCCAGCTTCCTTGTCAAAAAATAAATTTTTTTTGGGTCTGCCGGCTCTGCGTCCGACGTTCGGTACTCCAATTTCACCTCTTACAAATTCAGCTTCCAGAGTATATGGAGATGGAATCCCTTGCATACATGGCGCATATACACTTTTAAGCTTTTCAACAGAAAATTGTTCAGGATAATAGCTTTCTACTTGCAAGTTACTAGATTGATAAGAAAAGTAAGCATGTACACATGGTAAAAGTGTATGCTGCCAGCGATAACATGTACACATTCTATTTTCTAAATCCACTATACATCGTCTACTACTTTCATGATCATATATTTCAAATTTAAATGCATTAATATGCAGCATTTGAAAATGATGTATCTCTCTTTTGATACGTGTCATAGTTTTGACCATCCTAGGACAATAGTGCGTATCCAGGTTTTCAGCAATTTGTCTATGTTTTTCATGCATAGTTATGATTTTAGCTCTAATGCCATCAAGCAATGTGGTGATTGGTTTATCACGCAAATTCTTAATCTAATTATTAAAACTCTCTGCAATGTTAGATGTGTTAATATCTAGTCTAGGACATGGTGCATAAGCAGTAGTCCAATGTGAAAAGTTACGATTTTCATCGTTTGTCCCAACAATCCAATTAAAAACATCAATATTAGCAGATTTAATCTTTTCAAACCATTCCGTCGCATCAACATAATTATAAGAGCGGGCAAGTTTATCTAACCATACTTGATATTGTCGTGTACTCGTACATTGACTTCTCATATTTTGTTTAAAATGTTGAATGCAAAAAAAATGTGGAGAGATAGGAAAGATATCATGTATTCCACGAATTAAACTTTTTTGCTTATCGGATATAAATGAGATAGCATCCCACCGATCAAAACAAGTTTCAAATGAAGATTTTAAACATTGTAAAAACCATGTCCACGATTCAGTATTCTCATTTTCAGCAATACAATAAGCAATTGGATATAATTGATAGTTAGGATCATGAACACATGCTACAAATAAATTACCTTGAAATTTAGATGTAAGAAAAGTTGCATCAATACTAATAACGGGTAAGCAACCTTGCAAAAAACCATCTATGCATGCCTTCCAACAAATAAATATTCTTTGAAAAATATTATTTTCTACGGTTTTTGAAAAACACTTTGTTCCAGGATTTGTTTCCATAATTGTAAAACCGTATTTTTCAAAACAACCTTATGCATCAATATAACTACCATTAATTTTGAATAATGCAAGTTCTTTTGCTCTCCAAGATGTTGAATACGTAACGCATATTCGAAATTCTCTAAGAATATTCTTATAATATTACAAGCGCTATAAGAATTATTGTCTCAAATTTAACTATTATTTTTTCACAAATCCATTTAGCAGTAGCTTGTTGATGTTGTCCTTGCGATAACATACCTGTGCAAGAATGTTGTGATACAAATGTCTCAATTAAAAAAAGTGTCGCTTTGATCAACTGTTTAGCGTATACTCTCCAAGAACAATCTGGAGATTTACATTTGTATACAATTCTTGTCGAATTGTTATGGTTACTTCTAACACTAAAATTATGACGAATTGCAAGATCTCGAACAAAATTTCTAAATTCATAAGAGGAATAAAACTCTCTATGCAAAAATAATTCAGGAGTACTACCTTGTGAAGGATCATCGTCTTTCTGTAAATATAAGTCTAAATCTCATACTAAGTCGGCACTATCATCACTATTTTCACTGTCAACATTTATTTGGTTCGAAGTACTAGTTCCAGAAAGTAAATTTTGGCTATTAAAAACATGTGCACTAGTATGAGTAATATTTGTGCTAATATTCGTCAATGTTGCTGTTAAACAAAATGCATCTAAATTATTTTGAATAATAAATCTCCAAGATTCTTCACTATCTATTACAAAATAGCTATCGGTAAAAAAAAACCTTATTACGAAAGAATAGTTAATAGAATAACGTTCTACAATAATATTTCTTATATTTTCAAATGAAATACTTTGATAAATAGAAATAAGATTAGTTGTGCCTCCTTCGTGCGATAATCCGTTTAGAGCACCTCCGTGATAGCAGATTAATGTCAATGTTTGATCCATGAATTTTTTTTAATATATCAATAATTAAAAAAAGAGACTATAAAATTTTACTATTGTTGCTCCAGAAAGTAGCCTGCAAAGTATATATCGTCGATCCTCAAGTTGGAAGTAGGTTGAAAATGACGTCTTCGTTGCTCAGATTGGAAGTAGGCTGCTGATGTAGAAGACTGCCGGATAAAATTTGGGAGATAAATTTGAAGGATAAAATTTGGAAGATGAGTGAAAGGATGTGTATACAAAGAGTATATATAGGTTTAAAAAAAGAGCCGTTGCAAATTCAGCCCCTCCCTTAAAAAAATAGCCGTTGTAAAGGAGAGACCGGACTTTAAAAGTCCGGTCGTGCACGTCAGCTGACGTCAACACGCGAACTTTTAAAGTCCGACTCCTCCCATAAACTTCCTTCTCCTCACTAATCCGTCGTTAACCAAACTCATTGTCAACTGACATCACCAACCGAACTTTAAAAGTCCGGTTGGATGCTCTATTTGTAATTTTCAAAAACTTAATGCTATTCTCAGAATTCTAGTAAACTTTTATGCTTATTTTGCAATTTTCTGTATTAGAAATGTAGAATTTTTTTTTAGTTACAAATTATTGCTTATGCTTTTTTTTCTAGTTCCAATTATTGATAGTTAAGAGAGAAAGATTACAACAAAATAGATGACAAGAGGACAACAAGCTGCGCCGCCAGTCCTTTCTGGATGGCAAAATCAATCCTCTTAAACACTACATCCATAGACCTGGGAGACATGACATTATTGTGCATAACTTTTTGGACTCTCTTAAGAAGCTCTACAACTTCTTGTGCTAGAAAACCAAACGTGTCAAATACAAACGGAATAAAAACGTGTTGATTGTCGATGCACGTTTTCTCGTGTTTTAACACTTTGGTTGAGGCCACTTTGAGAGCAGCTTGTCCTACAGTAAAGTCTCCTCTTTCCAAGCCCACTATTTAGAACCTAAGTAGAAAACCAAGCAGAAAACAATGGAAGACACTCTCCACTTGCAGTTCCAAACAGTATAAACTAAGAAAATGATCAAGGACTTGGATAAACAGAGGATCCATCTTCACAAAAACCTTCAGTTCTTCCATGTTTAGGATCTAGACCACCCAACAAAAAAGTGAGCATCCAGCAAGCATATATAGATCCATTAAGAGTTTGTGAAGACCGGTACACTCAAACATATACACAGACGCTACACACTGAAACAAGGAAACCACAAACAGAATCAGTAACGAAAAGCAATGTAGACAATAAAATAAATCGATCTCGAGCCATAGAAAGAAAATAAAAAAGTTCCTAATTATCATCTCAATCCACAGGTTCCATTTTGATTTTATGCCCTAGCTACAATTTAATTACCTGCCATGAGACCAAAGATTCAACCCCCGACCACTCTATTCACATTATTCTTAAAGGTAAGAATAATATAATATCACATTACTGAATTGTATCAAACAATAATTATAAGTTAATTAATAGTAGGGACAATAAAGGAATTATAATTAGGAATACAAAAAAAAAAAACCCTATCTGAACCGGCTTCTTAGTCTCATCTTCAATCAAGAACTTACCACCCGTTTTGTACTCGCCTGAAACAATAAGCAAGGAATTTATGTCCACAAACTTAAATATAAATCAACATATTCACCTGAAAAGGTTGTGAAATACTAGGTGTCGGGTTTCTTTGTCATTATGCTAAAGACTAGAGAAATATAGTTTTTGGACCAATTGTTCTTTTCGTTATTTTCTCCTTGATCAAATTAGTGGTCTAGCTAGTTAGGTGTCGGGTTTCTTGGCATGCTAGCCGTGAGTTATTTGAGGTGTCCCTCGTTTTCCTTTGCAGATAACAATGCTAATTCCTCAGTGCAAACTCATGAAATGTAATATCTAGGTGGATGCAATTTGCTATTACAATTTTTGACAGATTTGTGTGGATATTTCTTAACAAGAGTTTTGTTGTATCACTGATTTTACTTCTACCAATAAGCTAAGTTCTAACATGGAACCCAAACAAACTATTAAGGAGATGATGGTAATGTAGATTAGCAATAAACTCATACATTAACGTACATTTGTAAACCAATAATAAATAATCTGATAAAATGCAAGAGAAAATAAAAACTTGGGCCATTCTTTATATACATGGCATAATTAATGCTCCATTGTGATTCAAAAAAGACTGGCGACGCAACTTGTTGCCCGCTTGCCATATATTTCGGTGTAATCTTTCTCTCTACTAAAAATTAAGGTTTACAAGTATTATTAATGAGAGAAGTCCAAGAGCTATTCTATTCTGATTCAGAGGCATAGGTTCCATATACATGGCATAATTAATCAAAATAGGCCAATGTTGATAGCCAACTAAGCCATGTCCTGTAAGGATCTCTTCAAGATAAAACTTTTTGCTACATGCAGCCAAACATACCATTTCTCAAATACTGGACTTATAAAAACCAACATTTAGAGAGAAAATTTTGGCTTTCGAAGAATGAAATTAAAGATGGTATATCATTACATGCATCACTCATGCATGCAACCAAATTATGAAAGTAAGAAAGAACCCTGCTTTTATATAAATAGAATTAGGAAAAGTAGTGAAATTGATGTTTCAATCTGGAATGGGACTAAACCACAGAAACCTTAGATGTGGGTATGCAGATCATGTGCAGTAAGCCACAATGATAAAGTGGATAACACAATTTCCAGAAGTAATTCTTCAGTTGCTAAGAACAAAAAGAAAAATCGAAGAATCATATTGTCTTTCAACTCCCTCAATGTTAAATACAAGCACCTAGGGCTGCAAATAAGCAAAGCCGTTCGCGAGCTGCTCGAGCTCGGCTCGATAAAAGCTCGTTTGAGCTCGGTTCGTTTAGTAAACAAGCTGAGCTCGAGCTTTATTTTTGAACTCGTTTAATAAACGAGCCAAGCTCAAGCTTTAGAACTACTCAGCTTGATTGAGCTCGCGAGCTGGCTCGTTTATGAGCTTGTGAGCTTGCTTGTTTAGAATCTCGTTTGTTCTTTATATATATATATATATATATATATATATATATATATATATATAAAAGTGATATTAAGGAACCTTTTTTAAATTAAATTTTTATAAATAAATTGTTAATATTTCAGATACTTGAATTCAAACCTAATTAGCTTGAAATCAAGCTCGTTAAGCATGAAATCAAGCTTAATGAGCTTGAAATAAAGTTGAGCGACAAGTTCGATAAATTCCAAGCTCAAGCTTACAAAAACTTGGCTCGGCTCGGCTCGTTTGCAAGCCTACAAGCACCTGCCTCTGATGCCAAACTGGTCTAATACAATACAAAGCCATGCAAAATATGAAATTTGACATCCTCACAAAAAAACTCCCAAGCAGTAGCCGACGGTCTAGATCACCATCACCAAGCCCTTCTCGGTGAGCGCCTCAGCCTCGTCGTAGCAGTCGCCATCACCAAGCCCTTCGCACAAGTTCTCATCACAAGCCCGTCGGATCACCGGGCATCATCCACTTCCTTCGGATCACCTGGCAACGGTTCCTAGCTCTGGTCGGCAGCGATTGCTAGATCCTTCCGGACTGATGGCGACTGCGAAAAGCAGGTTCATGAGAGAGAGGGAGTGAGAATGAAAAGAGACTCTCTGGAGAGTTTGAGAGTTATTTGGAAAATAAGATGAGCGCCAAAATAAAATAAAAAAATTAGCGGGGCAATGAAATTTAGGATGACACCACAAACGTGTTGTTTTTATTATTTAATGTTAGAAGACATTCTGATGGTGTCATTAAATACATGTCTACGACACTTTTAAAAAAGTGTCATAGATGATGATGTCTTCAACGTGTCGTGTTCGAAGAAAATCAACAAAGGGTTGGTCCTTATCAGGGCCTATCTAGAGCTGTCAAGTGGGCGGTGCCGTGTCGGTTCGGCACGAAATTTGGGTGGGCCGAGCCGGGACCGGACCTCTTAGGCCCATGTAGGGCTGTAAAACGATTCAAACCGTTCGCATTCGGCTCGTGTCCGGCTCGGTCCAAGCTCGTTGTAAGCTCGTTCGTGGAGTAATCGATACCGAGTCCGACCATAGATTGTTCGACTCGATCTTGTTCGCAAACAGGCTCGAGCTCGGCTCGGCTTCTCATATTATGACTTTTTCTAGTATATGTTATGCCTTTTTAATAGATATAAATACATTTTGTCATAGAAATTTTACTCATTTTTTTGTTCTTTATATGATGGTAAATTTATGATGTAAGGAGCATAACTAATTCAATAAAAAAGTCTTTAAAACTTGAGAGAAATAGTGTGACAGTCTATACAACATGTCCTATAAATACTCACTAGTAGGGCTGTAAAACGATTCAAACCGTTCGCATTCGGCTCAGTCCAAGCTCGGCTCGAATCAAACTCGTTCGATAGTTAAGTCAAACCAAACTTGAACACTCTTTGTTCGAGCTCGTTCGTTCGATTTTCAGCCCTAGGCCCATGAACTGTTGCGGGCTGGACTATGGGTGGAATATCTCAGTCCAGTCCGGCACATGACCCACGGCACCATGGGCTTCGAGTCAAATCGGACCGGGCCTCTTGGGCCCATGAACCGTAGCGGGCCGGACTATGGATGGAAAATCTCGGTCCAGTACGGCACATGACCCACGACACCGTGGGCTTCGAGTCGAATCAGACCGGGCCGAGCCGGAGCGGGTCTTTATAATTCACTGATGCTTCGAGGTTTAATTTGCTCAGCTAATGCTCTTAAGATTTGATAATGTATCATTCTATGGATATTGTATCATTCTAGGCTTAATTTGCTCAGCTAAACCACTAATACTTTGGGTCGGATGTGCTGCTGCTTCCATGATCGTTTTATAACAAACTAGAGATCGAGTGTATGGTTGCTGGAAACATTTGATTGCCGCATGCGCTTTATTAATTGTTGCAGTCGGTCTAACTAGGCACAATATATTAATCGTTTTATGACAAGTATCATCCCAAAAACTACAATGAACTGGAATAACTAAGGCACAATATACTCAATAAACTGCACATGATATTCAATAAACTGAACAGGATACCCAGGATACTCAAAAAAACCCATACTTTTAAACCCAGGAAACTAAAAAAACCCAATCATCATGAAAAACATATTGGACTAGCTGAAGTGGATGAGCAATTCTAGAGTGCTTTGCAATAAAAAGTTATCTTGAACTGAAAGGAAATTTCTATAATACAACAATAAGATCGACCATCAGAATATCGAGACATTAACTGTTCAAATATAAGTGTATCTCAAATGCAAATTTTAAGGCAAATAAGTGGCAGTATATTAAAAGATAGGATAAGAAATGAGCACATACGATGGATGTTAGAGGTAATATAGATAGAGAATAAGATGAGAAAAAATCACTTGAGATGATATGGGGATGTGCAAAGGAGACAAATAGATATAACTGTAAGGAGAAGCATAGGATGCCAGTTAAAGAAGCTACTGGATGTAGGGGCAGACCTATTTTTTTGGATTGAGACTGAAAAATGATATCATTTTTCCTAGTTTTAGAGAGGAGATGTGCTTAACAGAGGTTAATTGAAGATAAGGATTTGGACACTCGCCCAAAAATTTAGGGATAAAGGCTTTCTCAATTTTGTTCAATCGTCCAAGTCTTGCCCATCAATCTCCATCAAAGACTTGCAAATCAGAAATCTCTCCCCAACGAGGGCTATACTGCTTTCGCTTTCTCAGATATCCTGGTCCCACCACTTCTATATATTTCCTATGTCATTATATTTCTCATGTATGCCAAAATCGTTTTCACTCATATTTTGCACGTTCCATTCTTTCATGAATGTCATTGGTTGGTAATGTTAGGTTAATGAAATTCCACCTACAATTAATGTCAGGAGATATGTAACAAAAGATATAATGACATCCACTGCCACTGTCAACCTATGCCCATTATGCAGCCTAGTGCTTTCACCAAATCTCATGATTTAGTAGTTCTAAAATGGATAGATAAATAGATACCTGAAAAAATGTGCCCCCACAATTCGGTCTTGTGAGTTTGTCTCATCTCCAATAACATTCAGATCCATGGTTGATGTGTTGGTTGCTAGAATGCAATGTGGAGGACATACCTTCTCGATTTCACTAAATATGGACTGCTTCAGTGGAACCTTTTCAATAACAGCCTAAAAAACAAAAGATCATAGTTAGAAAAGGCATCTGATAATTTATGTAAGAAAATCGAATTGCATAGGAATTCAAGTTGTCACAGTGGTTAACTCATGTAAATAGCATACTCATGATTAACATGCACTTGGTTATGAATCTAAGATTCGGATTATATTTGTAAATCTGCAAATTGATGCTACATTAGAATAAGTTGATTGATTTCACTAGGGCCCTAGCCTAAGCATTTTTGGCGGTGGTTGCGTATTTTGGAGTGTATAAGCATACTCTAGTCAAACAGTTAGGTCCCTTAGAGGTGCGTTGAATCCAATACTTGTCCGAGATTACAATACGAAGACAACAGAGACTACGCTACGAAGTTTAAATCGGCTAGCCTTTCTGTCGAACACATGTTGTGTATGAAATTAAAATTTGATTTGATTGCTTAATGAACTCCTCCAAATTCAACATAATTGTAGATAGCCTTTCTATCAAACACCTTCTGTGCACAAAAATAAAGGAGGAAAAGAAGGAGGAAGAAATTGTAGGGCTTACGTCATCCCAGACCGAGACCAGTTCCTCGACGGAGCGGTTCTTGGCTCTGTCAACGTCGACGACAGAGCCGAGGGGCCTTGGTTGGAGCGAAGCAAAGCCGATGGCGAACATCAAATCCTTGCAGGAGTCGATCATTGCCTGTCTCACGAAGTGGCCCGAAGGATGGGGGTTTCTAGGATTAGGGTTTGGGCGGGTTAGGGTTCCTTATCTCATGAAATGATGATGAGTGGGGGAAAGAAAATTTCGAGCGGGGGAGATGAGGAGAGCGAGAGGAGGGAAGGAGGAGATGAGGAGAGCGAGAGGAGGGAGAGAGATCTGGGAGATGAGAAGGAATATGAGAAAGAGAGGGGGGAAGGAACGAGGCTTTTGATTTTAGGATCGGGTTTGAGCGGACATTCCAGCGGGATTCTAATTATATCACTTTTTATAACGATTGCGTATAATAACATATGTGTGAACAATATATAATGCTTAGCGCTATAAATCGTTATAATATGCCAAAAATTCTTCAAAACTGTTATATTATGTGGTGTTGCTGAAATTCTGTAACGCTTATATATGAACCGTTGTAATAGCTTCTTTTCAAGCGTTATAATATGGTATTTTTCTTGTAGTGAATAGTTCTAAATTTAGAAGTTTTATTAGTGATATGGCAATAAAACATAATTTTATTTGTTCGGCTACTTTAAACAATGCTACTGGGATTATATATAACTGTAATATTTCAAATTGTTATTGGAGAGTACACGCCAAAGCCACTGGTAGAGGCGAAAGATTTTCTATTGTTACGCTAGAAAATATCCATTTTTGTTTGGGGTCTAGATTAGGGTATACGCTAAAGCCATTGGTAGGGTCTAGATTAGGGTTAGAATTAGGATTAGGGTAGGGGCTTGGATTAGGGGTAAGGATTAGTGTTTGTATGGTTAGGGAATTAGGATTTAAGATATGAATAATAATAATAGTAATAAATATAATTCAAAACTGTTTTAAAAATTAAACTAACCTCTTTGCCTTCTACTTCTTCTTTTCTCGGGTCCACTCTACTCCTTCTGTTTTAGTCTTTTGTGAAGATGGTCCCCTCAACTCTTCATATAGGAGAAAAATCCAACTCCCAACCACCCTACCCCCCCCCCCCCCCCCCCCCCCATTAAACCCCAACCACCCACTCCCATTAAACCCAACCCCCCCCCACACACACACACACCATTACCACCACCCAACTCTCCCATTAAACCCCAACCACCCACAACTATTAACCCCAACCACCCACAACCGAGCCCCCACACTAACCCGGTGGCAAACCAAACCGGCTGTGCTCGATTTCTCCCGGACGGTCTGGCGGAAATCGAGCATTGCTCGATTTCCGCCAGACGGTATGTCGACCTTTATCGGCCTACCCAATTTACGAATCTTCTATTCCTGTGACGAATTTTCTATAAATTTTTATCGTTATAGAAAATTTTCTGTTTTTTATATTAGATTAATAATTAGCTCGTGAACCATGAAACCATTTTTTATATCTATTCTACTATATAATAAAAAAAACTTGGTAGTGAAACTTTTGAATTTCTAAAATACCCTTGAGTATTTTATAAAACATGATGTTATTATGTCAATTTGTATGTCATTTATGTTTGAGAGTCAAAACAATAAAGTTTGCATGCTATGAAGTCTCTTCTTACCATACAACTCTTCATGTTTTGATGCTAATAAAATTTTCTCTCCTAACCATTTTCAAAGGTTATTATTCTCAATAAAAAATTTAAAAAAAATTCATATTTCGAATCCCTTGGCATTGTTAAAAGAAAGCGCACACACCTGAAAAAGACGGAAAGACGGTAGCTGACCTTACGATATTCTAATTAAAATACGTGCAAAGCACGTACATGTAGACAGTTAGATTAATAATTAGCTCGTGAACCATAAAACCATTTTGTATATTATTTATTAGATTAATAAATAATATAAAACAATTTATTTAATAATTAATAATTAGATTAATCCAAGAAAAAAAAACAAATTATGACCGACGGGTTGTGCACTCGGTGACCAACTACACCGCCTAATCATTAGAGGATGCCAATGGAGTTTGTAGGAACAGAAAAGCTAATTAAGAGAGAGAGAGATTGTCTTTTGATGTTTCTAACTAGTCTTACAGCTATATATACTAGACTACATGTACGTGCTTTGCACGTATTTCAATTAGAATATCATAAGGTCATTTACCATTTTTTCGTCTTTTCCAGATGACTATTCACATGTGTGTGCTTTCTTTTTACAATGCTAAGGGATTCAAAATGCAAAATTTTTTTTTTTATAATTTTCTATTGAAAATAATAACCTTTGGAAAAATGGTAAGGACAATAAAATTTATTACCATTGGAACACGAAGAGTTATATAGAAAGGGGAGACTTCATAGCATGCAAACTTTATTGTTTTGACTCTTAAACATAAATGACATGCAAGTTGACATGATAATATCATGTTTATAAAATACTCAAGGATATTTTAGGAATTCAAAAGTTTCACCACCAAGTTTTCCTATTATATAGTAGAATATATAGTAGAATAGATAACATAATATATATAATAAATACTAATATAATAATAAAATTATTTTTTTAATTAAAATTTGTGGATAAGATCAGATATTGATATTTTTATCTGTATTCCATAACTAAAATTTTGATTGAAAATTAATTATTGTAGAGATGAATGTTCAACTACCTTATCAATTACTATAATATGTTGGATTTATCATAAGTTAACTAATTTTATGATTTAGTTGATTCAGTTGTTTTAAGTTTTCTTAAGTAGTGTTAATTAGTGTTTTAAAAATCAAATCAGACCGAGTGGTTCAACCGATCCATGAACCGATAGTTTTTTGTATCGGGTCATTGCTGACCTACTATTTTTTTAAAAACTAGTTATAAATGAATATTTTTGTTACAAATATTCTCCAGTGTCTTGTCAGGGTTGATTTTCATTAGTTACATATAGGTTGGACCAGTTCCATTTTCTACCATTTTTGAAGAAAATACAAAAAATATAAGGTGCAGATAAATGAAATTGGACACTGACATGGCTGGAATTGGACACTGGATCTTCTAATCAAGTGGATGACAAGAGAGTTGATAATTTAGTCTCATATCAGATGGGAGGTAGAATTATAAGATGTAGATGAATAAAATTAGTTTAGATCTTATATGAAAATTCACTTTGAAATATATATGAGCCCATGTGTGACTCCAATTTGGACCACATCACGTTCCCGACATCTGACATTGGCAGTTCCTGTCTCCTGTATTATTAATTGGTTCATCTGTTCATCTGACATTTGCGTGTTGTCCTTAGTTATTTTTCTCATGTAAAAAATCTCATGACTAACCAAGATGGTAACTTTCCTATCATGGTGAAGATGGCCCTATATATGTGGCATGAACCATGCATTATATTGAACATACATCATTTCTTGCTAGAGAGACTTCCTCAGCCATGTCTTCAGAACGCCACAGTGGTAGTCTCAGCATGCTCTTCTTCCCCTTGATGGCCCCAGGCCACATCCTCCCGACGCTCGACATGGCCAAGCACTTCGCCACGCGCGGCGTCAAGGCCACCATCCTCACCACCCCCGCGAACGCGCCCCTCGTGCAGCCGTTCCTCGCGCGGGCCAACGCCTCGCTCGCCGCCTATCCGATGAGCCTCCGGCTCATCCCCTTCCCTCCGGACACCGGCCTGCCCGAAGGGTGCGAGAACCTCTCGTCCATCCCCTTCCGGGACCGGACCGCGTTGGTCTTCAAGTTCTTCGATGCGGTACCCAGGCTTCGCGAGCAGTTCGACTGGGTCCTGAGAGAGCTCCTCCCCGACTGCGTCGTGACCGACGGGTTCTTCCCGTGGACCTACGATGCTGCGGCTGAGCTCGGCATACCGAGGCTCGTCTTCCACGGCGTCAGCTTCTTCTACCTCTGCTTGATCGACAGCGTGCACCGCAACAGGCCACTCGAGAGCCACCCCGCCGACGCGGAGGCTCTTGTCATCCCCGGCCTTCCTCATCGCATCGAAATGCTCAGGTCACAGTTGCCCGGGTCTGAGGGGGAAGAGTTCTTCGCTCAAGTCAGGGAGGCGGACTCGAAGAGCTACGGCGTGGTGGTGAACAGCTTCTACGAGCTGGAGCCGGACTACGCGCGGCACTACCGGGAGGTGGTCGGGAGGAGGGCCTGGCACATAGGCCCCGTTGCTCTGTGTAACGGCGACACAAACGCTGATAAGTCCGCGCGGGGATACGAGGACGCCAGCGGGCGCTGCGACGACTGCCTGGAGTGGCTCGACGGCAAGGGCGCTGGTTCGGTCCTGTACGTATGTTTCGGGAGCATGGGCGAGTTCAGCGCGGCTCAGCTCCGCGAGTTGGCTCTGGGCCTCGAGGCGTCGGGCCATCCGTTCGTCTGGGTAGTGAGGAGCGACAGGTGGGTTCCCGAAGGGGGGTTCGAAGAGAGGGTCCGAGGACGAGGCCTGATCATAAGAGGATGGGCTCCGCAGATACTTATACTGAACCATGCGTCGGTCGGAGGGTTCGTGACGCACTGCGGGTGGAACTCGATCCTCGAGGCTGTGAGCGCGGGCCTCCCGCTGGTGACGTGGCCCCTGTTCGCCGAGCAATTCTACAACGAGAGGCTGGTCGTGGACGTGCTGGGGATCGGAGTGTCGGTCGGGGTGAGAGAGTACGCCATGAAGCCGGAAGACAGGGGAGTGGTGGATGCCGTGACGATAAGGAATGCAGCTGATGAAGTGATGGGCAGCAGCGACGGGGCACAGGAGAGGAGGAGAAGGGCGAGGGAGCTCGGAGAGATGGCACGGCGGGCGGTGGAGAAGGGAGGGTCTTCGTACAAGGACATGAGCAATCTGATTGAGCAGCTGATGGAGAAGAAGAAGAAGAATGCAGTTCAGCCACAGCCACAGCCACCACTAGTGTGATATATGGTCGAGGATATGCATTAGAGCGGTGCTATATGTACCTCCAAAAATTTCATCCCTCCATATTTCTCCGCCACATGACACTTCCTTATTATCCGAAGCAAATAGGGAAAGGATGGGAAAAAACATGAACGAATAGGAGAGGACCACGTGACGGAAGGACACGGAGGGATGAAATTCTGGAGGTACATATAAGTACTTTCCTATGCATTATTGAGTATTCTTTCATCTGTTTTCTATCATCAACTTCATGGACCAGAATAATGTAATTTTTACCATTAAAGATTTGGTGGCTTAATGCTTAGTAAATTGCAATTAATTGTTTTTTTTTCGAAGCCCGACGAAGCGTACAAGACTTTTTGCATGCTGTATTGCATGTCTGTTAGGCCCATTAACCTCTAACTCTCACCAAATAAATGGAAGAAATAATACGTCTCCGTGGCTCGATCCACTGATCTTCTTATTCCATTGATGCATTATTTCCAAGTCCTCCAAAATGTCTTTATTCTGTTGATATTTATGATTTATTGGGTTTCAACGAATCTTCAGATTCATTGAATTTTGGTTACGGGTGTCAAGGAGCTATAACTTCACCTTCCCATTTGTTAACTTTTGTTGTAACTCATGGCTTTTCACCTTTCATCTCCTTGTAACACATGACTTTTGGCCCTTCATTTCTTCATAACCCCCAACCTCTCTCCCTATATAAAGAGAGGTTGGGATTGTTTGTAAGTTGCACTTGAGTAATTTATATTATACGAGTATACTTCGTCACATCTCTGGCGTGTTTGAGTTTTTGTCTTACAACACGTTATCAGCACTTTGCTCGTGCAACGCCGGAGACCCGACGTACCGTTCGTTTTTTTTACCTCCTTCCACCGTACGGTAAGAAAGGTAATTTTTAAACTGACATTTTCATCCTAAATAACTAAATAAGGTACTTATTTTTGTCATATACTCGTATATAAGAGTATCTGTTATGCATTATCTAGTACTTGTGTCAAATGAAGAAAAAAATTTTAAAAGAAATTTTTTGGACTAATTTTTTGGAAGAATATGTTTTGTTAAAACAAGTAACTACTGTAGTATTGAAGAATATACTTTCTTTGTTACAACAGACTATTTGATAAAGGAAAAAAAGAGGAAAACAAAAGTTTTTTTTTTCTTTTGTCCAATTCTACATTACTTGCTAAACTTTGTTGTTTTTACTGTTTGTAATACTAATCTTGTTTTCAAAGAAAAAATATATACATATTTTGTCTCAAGTGGGTTTTGAACCCAGGACCTATCGGACCAGAACCTTAAACTAGCCCTTTAGACCAACTTCCCCATTTTAGCTATTGTCATATTATTGCTCCTTCCTTCTTGTTGTCTGGGATTTGGAGAGCTAACATTTAAATGCTAAGATTTTTTTTGGTAATGATGGATTTGAGCGCCTCCGTGGCATCTGCGCCCCGACGAGCGCCTCAGTAGCATTTTTTTTATGTTGCTCAGTGAATCATTGTAACAGATGAATAATAAAATTGTATTTTTTTTGTCGCTATTTTTTTTGGACGTCGCTTCATTAGACGTCGGAAAAATAGTTAACATTTTATTGGTGTCGCTTGCTTAGGCACCAATTCTTTTGTGTGCTGTTGCTTGCTTATATTGTACGTTTTTTTTGCATAATTACGAAAAAAAACAAACTTGAAAATTTTGAAAAATGGTGTCACTCCCCATTCCCGGAATGCGTATTTTTATATACCGCTTGCCCGAATTTATTTAGTATCTGTCATGCATTTATTTTGTATTTAATTCTTTTAATTTCATGCTAATTATTTTTTTGTATTTTATTTTCTGCTTTTTCTTGGCTCTTGGTTCATTTCGGTTCATGGTAAACCAACTTGGTTTGGTTTGGTTCAACATGGAAAGGAATGGATGGCTTGGATTTGGTATGGAGAATGAATGGTGGAGATCAACTTGACCTTGATATAAAACTTCTTCTTTCATTCTCTCTCTTCATTCATTCACATTTACTCCTCCACCAAACCCTAACCCACTTGTGAGAGGCAAGTACATCTTGCACATCATAGAGTATTTCATGCATTCTCATTTATTTTTAGTCTATTGTGTTTGTCTCTTCTTTCTCTACATGTTTAGGTCTTGTAGTTTTTGTTTTCCATGGTTAGCTTTGTGTAGATCTAAGTTTTTCCCCTTTTTGGTTTTTTTGGGTTTTGATCTATCAAACTTCATCATTTCCATGTTTTGATTGTTCTATGTTGTAGAGAATTCAATTCTACCCAATTTTGGCTTTTGAAAAGTTAGATTTCGACTTGATTTGAAGAAGTTATGGACAAAACAATTTTGGTCAAACTTCTATGTTCATCTGTCCTGATTCTGGCAGGGACGATGAATAGTGTCTGGCCGCATAAGCATTTTTGAGCCGCATAAGAAATTTGGAAAGAATTTTTGAGCCGCATAAGAATTTCTGGCCGCATGAGCATTTCTGGCCGCATGAGCATTTTTGAGCCGCATAAGAAATTTTGAGCCACATAAAAAAATTTTGAGCCGCATAAGAATTTCTGGCCGCATGAGCATTTTTGAGCCGCATAAGAATTTTTGAGCCGCATAAGAATTTTTGAGCCGCATAAGCATTTCTGGCCGCGTGAGGCTGATTTTTGGCTAATTTTGATTGTTTGATGCTCTTTTTGACTGTTTTCTGGTCCGAATTTCTCCTAGCTTCCAACATGAAAGTTGTAGATCTTTTTCTTGGCTTCAAGAATATGTTACCAACTATTTTATGCAAGTTTCTTTTATTCTTGATATAGAACTTTTGACTACCATGCCTTGTCACGAATTGACAATGATTGTTATCCTGACTTAATATTGATCATGCGTTCCTATGTCTGGAACTAAGAGACTGGCTAGTCGTCTTATTGTAATGAATGGGACACGTTCAGGTATGAACCATTAAGAACGACTGGCTGATCCCGATCATTGACAACGTAACCGTGCTGATCTCCAACTTATAATTATGTACATAAATTTGAGTAGGTGCTATGGCTCCGATAATTAATTTCGTATTACAAAAGCAGCACGTGTATCCTACTGTCAAGGCATGATTATCCTGTGGATAGGTTTGATTGTTGCATTACGCTATGCAGGACCTACAACCTAACCGTACTGGCATCGTTGTAGAGTTACGCATATCGTACCTTGTACGAAAGTACTCATGCGAAATACTCATGATCCATGACATGAGATTTCAATTAACATAGGGCCAACTAAGCAAAATAAAATAATTACTGCATGGAGAGAATGGATTTCCGAGTTCTTACATGACGGCCGTCCTTGGGACAAATAGTGTCCCGACACGCCGGCTGGTTCCCACGGATACTGCATATCTACCACACGGGCAGGAAGTGGTATCCGGTTTACTTTTCCCGATCGACGAGCGTCCCGCTGGGACTCGTTTCCCCGTATGACGCAAATGATTATTGGATCGACCAGCCTTGTTTGTCTATAGTAAGAACTGAGAAATTCCCTAATGCATGGTTCCAGGGTAACTTGGAGCTCACTAGTAGTAAGCCGTAATAATTGCCTGGCCGCTTAAAATGATTTGATTGTGGGTTGTATCCTACTTTACCAACTATTGAGGTAAGTTGAACGTCCTGACATGACGGGCCAACTTCTGTCCTTGTTTGGTTGGGGAGTTGGATCGGAGTGTCAAGACGCTAGGCGTACCTTAGTAAGAGTCAAAGATCTATTTATCTTATTTATATCCTTAACTCTTATTACTGGTTTTAATCCTTCATGTCGTGCTTCCTTTGTGGTGCTTGCTATTGGAGGTCTAACCTCTCTGGTTTTGCATGGCCAGATCTAGAGCCAGCTCCCGAGGACTCAGCTTACTTCTACCCTCAAGAAGGTCAATACTAGAAGGATGACCGCAGGAGGCTACGAGTGGGTTCCTTGACTCCCTATTCGTCTTGTTCTTTACTTTAATTTTGCCGTTTTGACACCGACCTGTTAGTCGGATTGTCTAGGACTTGCTTTTACATAATTGTAATTAATTCAGACTGCAGCTGATAGCGATTGTGTATACCTTATCATATCATCTGGCTATGTTTTGTAAAGCCAGATCTTAAGAACATTTTGACCGAGCGTTTGGGACGCCTTACTGCTTTATCATATATGCTCTTTATTTACTGCTTCTTGATTCATTGATTGAGACAATAGATGTCATGTGACCCTAGCGAGACTTGTATATAGTATGCACCCCCTTGTCTAGTTTACAGCATTGATCGTATTATTCGGTATTTCTTCTACCCGTAATACGTAGCTGGCCAAGTCCGTCCCCGTCCCCCGGTATTTCGGGTCTGGGGCGTGACAAATGGTTTTGGCTACATAAACAAATTCTGGCACCGCCAAATTTGGGCATTCAAAAATAACATTTTTGGCTTTTTTTTTTTCAAAAACAACGCTCATTTTGAGCACGCACTAAATTGTCACCTATTTTGCACAGTTCGCAAATAGTGGAAATTTCTTGAAAAATCTTATTTATTTTTACATTTGAAATTTTTTTTACGAAGTCTCTCCGAATAGGCTCACCTATTTGGGTATGATGTCAGAAAGAACTTGGGGCTTGGTCTTTAAGCGGTCCCTGGTGACCCTCCTCCCTCATTTTCCCGCCTGGTCATATTCACGTAGAGCTACTGAAAGGGGTTGACCAAATATTATTTTTGCTCAAATTGTATTTATAAGTATGCATTTTTGCAAGAAACTAATTGACCTATCTATATCGGCCCGTCGATCGATATAAGAGAATTTTTTTAAAAAAACAAAAATTATTTTTATTTACGATTGTTTGTTGTTGCTTATACAAACCAAATCCATATAAACCTGTCATTTTATATGTTGACTGATCAAGATTTTTTCTCCTGTTGTAGAAAAATATCGATCAAGATTGATTTTTCCATCCTTGAAGCCTCTGGCAAGAACTATTTGGAATGGACGTAAGACATCCAGAACCATCTAGATGCGCAGGGCCTCTTGGACGTCATCTATAGCGAGAAAGAGCGCGAAGTGGAAGTCACTCGCTCAATGAACGCCAACGCGATGATTCTATTCCGCAGGCATTTATCTGACGCCATGAAGGCGGAGTTCATTGAAATCTCCTCGGCGAAGACGCTATGGGACTCTCTGAAAGAGCGCTTCGACCACCAGAAGACCATATGTCTGCCTGAAGCGCGCCATGACTGGTTGATCCTGTGCTTCCAAGACTTCAAGAGCATAACTGATTATAACAATGAAGTCTGTAGGATTCGATCACTTCTCCAATACTGCGGTGAGATATTAACCGACAGTGATCTATTGGAGAAAACATACACCACATTTTCTTCCACTGACAACTTGCTCCAGAAGCAATACCGTCAGTCTAAGTTCACCAAGTTTTCCGAGCTCATCACCCAGCTTTTACTAGAAGAGAAGAACAGTCTCATTTTAATGAGAAACAACAATTCTCGTCCTGCTGGAACAAAGGCAATTCCAATGCCTGATGCAAACGCTCTCCGTGGACCAAATCTACGGTGGAAACGAGACAAGGGCCAGTCGTCCCAGCCAAGGAACAGAGGCGAGTTTAAGTCTCGTCACCCAAAGCGAGGTTCTAACAAGAACCAAGGATCTTTGACTCCTAGATAGTCTCATGGTAAGAACCAACGGGCCAGTCGTCCCAAAGCGAGAGTGGAAGGCCAAGCGCCTACTCTCTGCTATAAATGTGGTGCTTATGGTCATATGCAACGGACTTGCAGGGCAACCCTCCAAGAAGTTGATAACTATCACAAGGGGCGTCGGGCCGAAGCAAATTTGGTCAACGAGTGCGAAAATCTAAATCTTGAGACCCCCGATTTTGTAGCAAAAATGGAAGAATGAATCTCTATTTTTCTCTCTATATTTGATTTAAGTCATAAAACTTTTGGTGGTTTGTATTTTCTGTTTTCTCGATAAATTAAAGTTATATTTCGAGCACTTTCCTCAAACGTGTGATAAACTTTAATTTTCTTTACTTATAGGCATGGACCACGGGGCAGTAGATTGTCTGGTTGATAGTGGAACGACTCACACTATCTTGAGAGATAAAATCATACTTTATCTCCTATACGCCTAAAGTAACCTCAGTGACAACCATTTCGGGACCCTCAACCCTTGTTCAAGGTTTTGGCAAAGCCCATTTTTTGTTGTCCAATGGTACTCCCGTTGAAGTATCAGAGGCCTTATATTCTCCAAGGTCCAGTCGTACCTTACTGAGTTTTAAGGATATTCGAGAAAACAGATTTCATATTGAAACTGCTCGAGAACATGGCTTCGAGTATCTTTTCATTACCTCCACTCAGTACGGCCAAAAGCGTATCATGGAGAAGTTGAAAAGTCTTTCAAGTGGTTTGTATCTCACTACGATACAACACATCGAGAGTAATCTCATCATTCGCCGAGCGCCAGTTGATGAGAGCATTTTTATGCTATGGCATGACCAGCTGGGTCATCCGGGTCAAAATACGATGCTTCGCACTATGAATGCATCGCATGGGCATCCTCTTGGAGGAAAGAATTTCGTTATAAATCCGAAAAGCCTTTGCCAAGCTTGCTCGATTGGGAAGACGAATCTCAAGCCGCTCCATGTGAAACCTACGAGATTGGTTTCTCAATTCCTTGAAAGAATTCATGGGGATATTTGTGGACCAATCCAACCAACATGCGGACCATTTAAATACTTCATGGTTTTGGTTGATGCATCGACTAGATGGTCACACGTAGTGTTGTTGTCCACCCGAAACGTAGCGTTTCCTAAACTCCTCGCCCAGATCATTAACACTACCAAATTACAGTACTTTAGCGACGGTCATTTAGCGACGGACATTTTCCGTCGCTATCACCGTCGGATCCCCGACGGATTTGTGACGGAATACCGATGGAAAGCAGTGGACATTTTTTTTTATTTTTTTATGTCCATATCCGTCGCTATGCCGTCGATTGGTAGTCGGCCATGTAGCGACGGTTTTATATCCGTCGCTAGAACGTCGCATATTTTGGCGGCAAAAGCCTAAAATATTGGCGCGAGATTTACTGACGACTTAGCGACGGAATAATCCGTCGCTACCCCGCGCGAGATTTACTGACGCATTAGCGACGGAATAATCCGTCGCTACTCCGTCGCTAAATTTACGTTCCAGACTTAAGTTGAAACGACGGGGGGAACTTTTTCATTCCCCCCAAATTTCACTCTCTCTCCTCTCTCTCTCTCTCTCCCGCGGTGATCGATCGGCGACCCCCTCTCCTCTCTCTCTCCCGCAGCGGTGATCGGCGACCCCCTCTCCTCTCTCTCTCCCAAAGGTATTCCCCTCTCCCTCTCCCTCTCTCTCTCTCTCTCTCTCTCTCTCTCTCCTCTCTTTCTCGCTCTCTCTCTCTCGCGCGCGCGCGTGCGGTGGTCGTGGGTGCAGCGGGCCGGGGGCGTCGGGGGCTGCGGGGGCGGCGTCGACTGCGGGGGGCGGCGGTGGCGGCGGTGGCGGGGGGTGTAGAGGGGGCGGTGGGAGGGGGCGGGAAGCGTGGAGGGATGGGGGCGCGCGGGGGCTGGCCGCGGGGTGCGGGGGGTTGCGGAGGGGGGCTGGCCGTGCGCGGGGGGCGGGGGGTGTGGAGGGGGCGGTGGGATCGAGGGGGCGGGCAGCGTTGGGGGAGGTACGATGGGGGCGGGGGCTGGCCACGGACACACACACACGGACACACACACACACACACACGGACACACGGACACACAGACACACACACACACAGACACACACACACACACACACGGACACACACGGACACAGACACACGGATACACAAACACACAGACATATATATATATATATATATATATATATATATATATATATATATATATATATATATATATATATACAGCACCGGCTCCAGACTTTTGGAGGCCCCAAACAAGTCTCATAAATGAGGCCCTCATTCCTCTATAATATTTCTATAAATTCAAAATCCAACAAATCATCATTCACAATCACATTCTCATGATAGTTTTCATTAACAATCACACTCACAGCTTTGAGGAGGATAAAATACCTGCTTAGTTGAGGAGGTTTTCCGTGGGACTCGGGAGAGAGAGGAGATGAAGAAGGCGGTGGGTTTTGATTTTTCTCTCTAGGTTTTGTTTTAGGTTTTGTTTGCTACAAGCCTACAGCTTTGATTATGGGCTTCCTCCAACACCATATTTATTGGACTGTGGTGCCGCTGGAAAACGAAAGAAATTCAACATATAAATGGGGCCCCCTTGGGGGAGGAGGCCCTAGGCGGGTGCCTGGCCTGCCTCCCCCTGAAGCCGGCCCTGTATATATATATATATATATATATATATATATATATATATATATATATATATATATATATATATATATATATATATATATATATATAGGCATAATTTTAAGTAATTTATTAATATATATATATATATATATATATATATATATTTTATATATATATATATATATATATATATATATATATATATACACAGACACACGTCGTGAAGTCTAGTATATATATTTGATTAGCTAAGGTAGAAGTTTAGCCTAATTAAGATTAGTTTTGACAGAGTTGACTTGGACTCCTAATTTGACCTAGAACTAGCCTAGTTAAGGGGGCCGGGCATTGTTGGGGTGGCTTACTGAATCCATATTGCACCTGCCTAGCTCATCATCCCTTGTGTGCAGTCAGATGATACCCCTACACAAATAAGTACTTATCAAAAATCTGTTGTTTTCTGTGTATGGAGTGTTTTTTTTGGCATGGGATGATGGCTTTCGAATTACATTGGACTAAAAACTGAGAATTAGTACATTGTTTGTGTTTACTGATTTAAGGATGATTAAATCATTAGGTTTAATCCTATGTCATGTCTGGGTTTAAGTTATATGTTATGATTCATGTTGGCATGGGGATTTTGGTTTTTGAATTTGAGCTGTTACATTCTTTTACATTCTGTTACATATACTTACCAGATGGCACCCATGACCCGAGGAGCAGCACGTCGTTTGAAGAAAACAGTGAATGCTGAGGTGGCTCCTCCTACAGTTGAGGAGGAAGTGGCACCGGTTGCTAGTGAGACCGGGAGTTCTAGTCATCCAGCACCGGTAGCTAGTAATGCCGAGAGTGCTTTTAATGCAGTCCTGGCAAGGGACGACGCCTCTCCTCGCACCAAAAATCTCGCTTTTCGGAGGTGGTTGCGTGAAAGTATCACTGAGCGTTTGCGTGAGCAGCGTGGCAAGCATTAGCTATTAGTACTTATTTGTATTGGACTATTTTTATTGGGTTGTTTTTGTTTTAGACTATTTGTATTGGACTACATATATGAATTAGAACTGTGTCAATCTCTGGATTATATTGGACTACGACACCGCGGTAACATAGTTCCTGCAGCCATTCGACTGGCGAGGCAGAAACTATGTATCCGTAGATAAAGTGGACTGTCCTCCGACCCTCATCCCTCGGCAATGATGATACGACAACCAACCGGAGAGGATACTCCGAGAGATCCATCTGGATAGGACGTATACTCTGAGAGATCACCCTTACAGAAATGATATCAGTAGTGGGATCGAATGTTGGAGAAGATATTATCACAGTATACGTCCTCTCCTCCACGATGGCTCTAGACCCATCTGCTCGTCCCTGCTTCCATTCTTCTTATTTGACTCTCTCAGCCACACATGATATCCAGCTCAAATGTAGAGTAGGCGGAAAAGAAGGGGACATGAATAGGAGGGGGAAGCAGCACACCGGCGGCATGACTCGGAGGAAGTACAAAGGTTTTCTTCAACATACGTAGGAGAACTATAAGGATATATCTTTTCACAATATGTCATCTTGTCAAAGACCCTTAATGTGACAACCATGTTACCGCGGTGTCGGAAGACTAACATGTCATAATTTTCTAAGCCGTGTATTTTGACATAATCATCCCAACTCTTTCCTCCTGTGTCGTAATCTCGCATTATTACATAGAACTGAAATCCGGTTGGGAGGATTATGTCAAAACACACGGCTTATAAAATTATGACATGTTAGTCTTCCGACACCGCGGTAACATGGTTGTCACATTTAGGGTCTTTGACAAGGTGATATGTTGTGTTTACATATATCTTTATAGTTCTCCTACGTACGTTGAAGAAAACCTCTGTAGCCATTTGCATTAATCTACGGTACGACATGGTGATCAGGACATATATAGTCCCTGCAGCCATTCGACTGGCGAGGCAGAAACTATGTAGCCGTAGATAAGTTGACTGTCCTCCGACCCTCATCCCTCGGCAATGATGATACGACAACCTATCACTATATCTTATATAGTAGTAGATGATGTCTTAGTATTACATTATGTGAGTTCATCTTAATTCTGTTACGTTCTTCAAATACTATATACGATAAGATCATATACTACACCATATGTACAGAACATAGATGATTCACACTATGGGGTTTGGATTCATGGTGTATATGTTCACTGTTACGTTCTTCTGTTACGTTCTTCTGTTACGTTCTTCATCTTGATTCTGTTACGTTCTTCTGTTACGTTCTTGAATATATATGGGGTTTGGATTCATGGTGTATATGTTTACTGTCTCAAGGACAGTGCGAGTTCTATCAGTTGTGTGCTTCTGTATAGATGTATATATCTATAAATCTAGCTGTGATATACATATGTGTATGTGACAATCTCAGTTAGCGACGGACTAGTTACCGGTTAGCGACGGATATTTCCAGCTCCATTAATTGCATTAATCTACGGTACGACATGGTGACGGATATTCCCTGCAGCCATTCGACTGGCGAGGCAGAAACTTTGTTGCCGTAGATAAAGTTGCCTGTCCTCCGACCCTCATCCCTCGGCAATGATGATACGACAATCTATCACTATATCTTATATAGTAGTAGATGATGTCTTAGTATTACATTAGTGAGTTCATCTTGATTCTGTTACGTACGTCCTTCAGATACTAGATACGATAAGGTTAACATATACTACACGATATGTATACAGAATATAGATGATTCATACTAATGTATGCTAGAATGAATCTTGGGTTGTGTTCTGAGCCATCCGTTCTCACACTTAAAACACATAGGAATTAGTAGTGTGAGAGCGCCGGAGAGAGTGAGAGCGCCGGAGGGGGGGAGGAGAGAGAGAGAGTAAAATGGTACGACATGGTGAAGTAGTACTGTATTTTGGCTCCATTCCAGCTCCATTTGAACTACGGTACGACATGGTGATCCGGACATAGTACTTGCAGCCATTCGACTGGCGAGGCAGAAACTATGTAGCCGTAGATAAAGTTGACTGTCTTCCGACCCTCATCCCTCGGCAATGATGATACGACAACCTATCACTATATCTTATATAGTAGTAGATGATGTCTTAGTATTACATTATGTGAGTTCATCTTGATTCTGTTACGTTCTTCAAATACTATATACGATAAGATCATATACTACACCATATGTACAGAACATAGATGATTCACACTAATGTATGCTAGAATGAATTTTGGGTTGTGTATTCTGAGCCATCCGTTCTCACACTTGAAGATAAATTTTCAGTATAACGACGGATATTAGGTTACTCTTCAGTATAAGTGATGTCTTTTCTTGGATAATTGGTGTGCATTAAATTCGTATGTGCATATTTCGTCTATGTGATTTTTGGATATATACCTACGCTGGGTTATAAGCGATGATCTGATATACAAAGGAGGTGCTGCCGAAATTTTTGTAGACATTTGGATACATTGTATGTTCGGATATTTTTTTTATGTTTGGATAATTTAATGTTGGATATTGGATATATTGTGTTGGTAATATTTTGTTGGATATTGGATACGTTGGATATTGGTGTCGGATATGGATATTTTGCATATGGATATATGGTGTTGGATATTGGATACGTTGGATATTCGTGTTGGATATGGATATATGGTGTTGTATATGGATATTTTGCATGTTTGATATTGTGTTGGATGTGTTGCACAAACAGGAAAGAGTCTGTTTTCAGTATTTTTTTTTTCAAAAATTAGAAGTTAGCGACGGACTGGCGACCACTCAGCGACGGATAGTCCGTCGCTAACTGGAGAAACTGAGTTTAGCGACGGAGTAGCGACGGAAAAACCGTCGCTACCTGGAGCATTTCAATAAAGCGACGGATTGGCGACGGACCATCCGTCGCTATCTGTAGGAGTTTTAATGTATCGACGGATTGGCGACGCAATATCCGTCGCTACCTGGAGAATTTTACATTGAGCGACGGTTTAGCGACGGAACGTCCGTCGACCTAGTTCTGTTTGATGTCCATAAATTTTGCTGTTAGCGACGGATGTTTTGTCGCTGATACGCTTTTACCGACAAATTTACGACGGATTAGCGACGGATATTGCGTATCAGAAAATCACTGATACGGTTTTGTCGACTCTTTAGCGACGGAGTATTCCGTCGCTAAACATATATCTTGATACATGTTTTGACGAAAGCTAGTCGGTAATCCGTCGCTATATATATTTAAATGAGCCGACGGTATTCCGTCGCTAAGTCGTCGCTGAGCGACGGAGTAGCGACGGATATATTTTAGCGACGAGGTTATTCCCGACGGCTGTTTTACCAAAATATCCGTCGGTAATCCGTCGGTATTTATTTATGGCGACGAAATACCGACGGATAGGGCCGTCGGTAAATTCATGTATTTTGGTAGTGAAGTTAAGGGCTCACCATTCGGATTATCTGATAAAGTCTATTAGACTTGATAATGCCGCGGAGTTTACATCGAAGACTTTCGATGACTATTGCATGACTTTGGGAATAAATCTTGAATACCCTGTTGCGTATGTTCATACCCAAAATGGCCGAGCAGAAGCTTTTATAAAGCGACTGTAAGTGATAATGCGGACCTTGGTTATGCGCACCAAACTCCTACTATCTGCATGGGGCTATACAATTTTGTACGCTGCGAATTTGGTCCGTCTGAGGCCTATGGCCACCCAACCACTTTTCGTGTACCAGCTGGTTACTGGATGTGAGCCTGACGTCTCACATTTACGCATGTTTGGGTGCCTAATCAATGTTCCAATTGAGTCGATAAGGCGTTCAAAATTTGGACCTCAGAAGCGACGGGGAATATATGTCGGTTATAACTCCCCGTCCATCATTCGCTATTTAGAGCCCTTGACAAGCGATCTCTTTACCGCGAGACACGCAGATTGTGACTTTGATGAGGCAATCTTCCTGTCGTTAGGGGGAGAAATGCACGCTAACGTTGATGAGGAACGACGTGAATTAGCGTGGCATGTGCCCGCTTTTGCTCATCATGATCCTCCCTCTGCACATAGTGATAAGGAAGTGCAGAGGATTCTAAGTCTGCAAGATATTGCAAATCAAATGACAGACGTATTTAGCGACCTAGCAAAAGTCACGAGATCAATTATACCTGCTGCAAATGTGCCTGCAAGGATAGACGTCCCTGAGAGACGCCATGTTCCTGTTGCTCCGGTCGAACTCGCCGAGCAAAGGACGCTGCCATCGGCCGTCCAGTCCGCCGCCATTCCCAAGAAGAAGGGAAGACCGGTTGGTTCCAAAGATGTTCTGCCCCGGAAGCGAAGAAATCTTGTTGAAAGCGTTTTGCCACATGAGATCATTAAGGATCACGGCGATGTATTAGAAGAGCGCGTTCCAGATGAAACGCCTATTCCTAATCATGCCGATAACCTCGAAATATCCGTCGAGTATGCTAGCTTAGACGATATTTTGAAGCAAAATAAAACTGTCATCGATGATGTGTTCATATACTCAGTGGCCACTGACATTATGAACAATGATGACATGAAACCTCGCAGCGTTGTCGAGTGTCAACGACGAACGGACTGGCCACAATAGAAACAAGCAATCCAGGCTGAATTAGATTCCTTAGCGAAAAGAAGCGTGTTTGGACCTGTAGCTCCAACACCATCCAATGTTAAACCAGTTGGTCACAAATGTGTTTTTCTAAGGAAGCGTAATGAGAGAAATGAGATTGTACGATACAAGGCTCGTCTTGTGGCGCAAGGCTTCTCACAACGCCCTGGAATTGATTACGAGGAGACGTATTCTTCCGTAATGGACGTCATAACGTTCCGCTACTTAATCAGTTTAGTAGTTTTCGAAAAACTGAATATGCAGCTCATAGATGTGGTCACAGCCTATCTCTACGGGGATCTGGACACAGAGATATACATGAGAGTCCCTGAAGGACTAAAGATGCCTAAATCAAGTAGTTCTCGACCATGGAACGCGTTCTCGATTAGACTGAGGCGTTCGCTATATGGATTGAAATAATCCGGGCGAATGTAGTATAACCGCCTAAGCGAATACTTGATCGGTTTGGGATACATTAATAACGAACTTTGCCCATGTGTGTTCATAAAGAAATCTACTTTAGGATATGCAATCATCGCGGTCTATGTAGATGACATGAATCTCATAGGAACGGAAAAAGACTTTTCAGAAACTACTGATATCCTGAAGAGGGAATTCGAGATGAAGGATCTTGGGAAGACACGGTTTTGCCTCGGCCTGCAGATCGAGCACCGTAAAGATGGAATTCTTGTCCATCAAGCGAACTACACCCAAAAGGTGTTGAGTCGCTTTAGTCATTTTGACGTTAAGCCGTCCGCTACTCCCATGATCTTCTGCTCTCTAGACATTACTAAGGACCCATTCCGTCCAAAGGAGGACGACGAAGAGATATTGAGTCCTGAGTGCTCTTATCTGGGTGCAATAGGTGCTTTATTGTACTTGTCCCAATGTACTAGACCGGACATCTCGTTTACTATGAATTGTCTAGCTCGATACAACACCGTGCCAACACGCCGCCATTGGAATGGCATAAAAGACATTTTCTGCTACCTTAAGGGTACTACGGACTTGGGCTTGTTCTATCCCTACACGGTTTTGAGTGAGTCCAACGCTCTTGGCACTCGAAGCAATGCGACCCTTGTTGGCTACGCCGATGCGGGATACTTATCTGATCCGCACAACTGGCGTTCCCAATCTGGTTATGTCTTTACCATTGGGAACACATCGATTTCTTGGAGGTCTCACAAACAGACCTTAGTGGCTACTTCAACGAACCACTCTGGGCTACTCGCGCTCTATGAGGCGACTAGAGAGTGTATATGGCTTCGAGCTATTATTGGCCATATTCGAAGTACATGTGATCTTTCATATGACCCAGATGAACCTGTTGTGACAATACCGCTGTTATTGATCAAGCGAAACATGGTTACATCAAAGGGGATGTTACCAAGCACATATCGCCCAAGTTGTTCTTTACACATGAACAACAAGCGCTTCAGAAAATTGAAGTGCAACACATTGGATCAGAGAATAACCGTGCAGACTTGTTCACCAAGTCACTGCCGAAACACTCGTTCCAGAAACATGTCAGAGCGATTGGACTTAGGAAACTTTCAGAGCTAGCCTAAGTGAAACATGTTTCCTGCACCCTGTTGTGTGCATGTGAGGGAGAGCGCCCCAACGAGCGCCTCCAAACGCCATGTTGTGCGTATATCTCGCGCCCTGTCGAGTGCGAGTGAAAAGGGAAGCATCCTGATGTATGCTTGTGTACTCTTTTTCTCTTAGATCAAGTTTTTTCCCATTGGGTTTTCCTTGGCAAGGTTTTTTTTTAACGAGACACAGATAAGGATTATTATGATCAGGGGGAGTATCCAGTTGTATACTTCTAAACCATCATGTACTCTTTTGTCCTTCGATCAGCGGTTTTTTTTCCACTGGGTTTTCCCTGACAAGGTTTTGACGAGGCACCTTTGCAATAGTTAGTTTACCCCCATCACACTGACCTGTGTGTACTCTTTTGTCCTTCGACCAAAGTTTTTCCCACTGGATTTTCTTTGGCAAGGTTTTGACGAGGCACAAGTAGGTGGTCAAATTTGAAGGTGCAAGCTACAGACAGACAAAGAAACTCAGAGGTGTTTACAAGAAGAATTTCTGGAGAGCCAAGGGGGAGTGTTGTAACTCATGGCTTTTCACCTTTCATCTCCTTGTAACCTACACATGACCTTTGGCCCTTCATTTCTTCATAACCCCCAACCTCTCTCCCTATATAAAGAGAGGTTGGGATAGCTTGTAAGTTGCACTTGAATGATTTATATTATACGAGTATACTTCGTCACATCTCTGGCGTGTTTGAGTTTTTGCCTTACAACAGCTTTCATTTTTTCGTTATAGACTATTTGAAGAGATGGGGGTTCCTATATAAATCATGAGTATACCCAAGTCTCGATCATCAAAAATCACAAGCAGAACAAAAATACTACTACTCAACAAGAAAATTATATTCAGATTTGTTGTTTGTATCATTTGTTCAAAATTTTGTTGTATCATAGAGGGAGTATGTATCCCCCTGAACCCGTCAGCAAACTCTTTCCGAATGGGGCAAATAATTTTCTAAGGAAAGCGTCGGAATACAGATACACCTCAAATCCATTTTCGTTTTATCTCTATTATTATTATCACTAACAATTTTATAAAGTTATTCCTCTCTACTACTATGGAGACCGAAACGAATATGGCTTGATTAGTTTGATGGCAACTATAATGATCTATTCTTTCCTGTAACGAAAAGAAGGCTTGTAAATTAAATAAATCTCTACATAAAAAAGCACCAAAATAATAGCATAAAAAGTTTGACATCCATTTTATCATTTGAGTTTGTGTATTTATTCAAAATTTATGAAAAGAATATAGAGTATTGTATGCTTGTATATTGATGATATGCTTATTATTGAATATGTTTGGCATTTTGGAAACTAAGACGTACTTAACTTCAGTCTTTAAGATGAAAGCCTTAGATGGAGTTGATACTATCTTAGGTATTATAGTTAGAAGACATGATCGAGGATATGCTTTAAGCCAAATACATTGCATTGAAAAAATATTATCCAAATTTAAGAATCTTAATTTTAAAGATTTTAACACCCATTTTAATTCATGTGTTAAATTGATAAAGAATTCATGTATGATAATTGCTCAACTTGAATATGCTAGTACAATTGGTGGTCTACTGTATCTTATGTATTGTACTAGATCTGATATTGCAATGTTGTGTGCAAACTAAGCAGATTTACTAGCAATCCAAGTGGAGAACATTGAAAGGCCATAAGTATAGTGTTTGATTATATTAAGAAAACCATTGGACATGACCGGCTCTAGCAATTTGGAGACCCAAGACATGTCCCAAAAATGAGGCCCTTATCGCTCTATATAATTTTATTATTTTATTTACAAGTAACGGAAATATATTTACTTTGTGATCTCCTCCACTTATGTGCTTCTTTCCAATATTTAAAAATTAGTATTAGAAGCTTCACAAGATAAAAAAGAACTAGAAACTAGAAAGGAGAAAATCTGCATGGTGACGTTTGTTGAGGGAGAGAGAGACTGTTTCTTTTTTTTTCGTAGGAGAGAGATTTCTCGTGAAATATCAGAGAGAGAATACCGCAAATTTTTTTTCCTAAAGAATGTTTTATTTGATTCTTCTCCAAACAACCATGGGTTTTTTCAGACCCATTGTTTCTTTTCTTTGGCCCAGTACAAAATAATTAAAAATTTAAAATAAATTAGAGGCCCCCTCGGGGAGGAGGCCCTGCTAAGCCCGCCTCTCCATGGAGCCGGCTATGCCATTGTACTTGGCCTATTTTATAATAATTTTTCAGCAACACTTGAAGGATATATGGATGTTAGTTAGATCATTGATATATGGGATAATATGTCCACGTATGGTTGGATGTTTCTCCTTGGTGGGGGTGTCATTTTGTGGACATCCAAGAAACATACGTGTATATCTCATTTGACTATATATGGAGTCGAAATTTATTTCCTTGGCGCCTACGGATAAGAAGGCTGAATGGATTACGAAGTTGCTATTAGATATCAAATTGTGACCTAAACAAATGTCTCATATTTCTATCCATTGTGATAATCAAGCTACTCTATCAAGAGTATATAGTAGTACTTAAAATGGCAAGTCTAAACATATAAGTATAAGACATGAGTTTTTGAGAAAATTGATAAATGATGAAGTGATCACAATAATGTAAGTGAAGATTAGTAAGAGTTTAGCATATCCTTTTACTAAAGGCCTGCCTAAAGTTGTAAAAGGAACATCCAAAGAAATAGGACTGAAACATCTTATAAAAATCACCAACAACAGTAACACAACCTTAGACTAATTAACCAATTAGTACAAGGTTTAATGAGTAAGAAAAATTATTTGAAGTGATTGAGATACACAGATTGACAAATGTAGCTTCATTTGATTGTGACAAGATTAGTGTGACTACTACGATGAGGATGAAATTTGCCCTTAATGATGTTAAATAAATACTTGAACAATGGAAGTATATAAATTAACTCCATCTATGTGAATGTAGGAGTGTAGTCACTCCTCACGAGTGTTTAGAAGTTTACTCTTTGAATCATTCACAAAATCAGGAGATTAGCACATGTCCATAAACACACTCATAAAGTGCTAAACTGATGTTTGAAATTATTGAATTTGTTGTAATCAAGATGTTGTAATGTGTACGATACCTCTAATTTTATTATAAAGTAAGGGGTTAAAAGCTAAGGCTACCAATAAGTGTAAACCTTGATGTATTTGAACTAATTGGAGGCTTAAGTTATAAACACAATCATGTATTCATTACAATATTATTTTGTATTGTGTTTAACCGACTCATTGCTTATACAATCAAAGTGGAGGATTGAATAATTTGATTGTACAATCAAAATGGAAAATTATTGAGGATTAAGTTTGGTTGTACAAAGATAAACTTTCTATTCCAGATTAATTAGTTTTGAACGGATCTTCAGATTCATTGAATTGAATGAATTTTCATATTCGTTGGATTTTGGTTATGACTATTCAGACGAGTTGCGACTCTTCGTTCATGTTCGTTCACTTTCAGATTCGTTCTGCATGTTTACTACCAAAGTAAGACAGCTTAGAGACGCCTAAAGATGTCGCTAATATGTAAATAAAGTTCGCTAATTTTTTTTAGTAATGTTTATGTGTTGTCCTGTATTTCATGATTGCCAACAGAAAAACGTCGCTATTAGTCGCTATAGCGACAATATCTAGCGACAAGTACACACTACAAATTATTTTGAAATTAGCGAAGTTTAGTGGCACGACGTCATCTTTGTTGCTAAACATCGTCAAATTAGTGACCAAATTAGTGACGTCTTGTTGCAACAATGCTGACATGCAAAATGTCACGTCAACATATTAGCGACATTTAGCAACGAATTAGTGACGTCTAAGATACAGAACAAGGACGTTCTGATACAAAGTAGCGATGTTTCCTTGTGTCATTGACCGTTGCAAAACTTCGCTATCTACAAAAAAGAAGCATATAGTTTGTAAACTAGTTTCCAAACCAATCTGCATGTAGTTTATCGTTTCACAGTTTATATAAATATATTCGGAGCAACCCTACGTCGAATTTTCTGGGTTCGTCAACCACTTTGGTGGAACACTCAACACCGATAAATACATAGTTTATACAAATAGATCCGGAGCAACAGTCCGTCGCTCTATGCAACAGGGACAATACCGATAACTCTGGCCGCGGATACGAGGATGTCAACGCCAATGCCAATGTCGTGGTGTCACGCTCCAGAACCAGAATACTGGAGAGCGGGGGCGTACATAGCCAGCTACGTATATTGAAGTGCAACCCACCTCGCTATACGGTCACGGCTGTCTAGATATATGAGGGTTTAACTACAATCCATCAGTCTCCTATGGTCAAGATCAAACCTATTGTCTCAATCATAAGCAAGTAATAGTAGTTACAAGATGTCAGAGCACCAAATATATAATAGCAAGGCGTCCCATACATTACATATTGGATGATCATGAAGCTAGTCGTACAAAATGTCAGGACTAGCAAGAGTTCAGTCATACATGATCAACCCTAGGATCTGTCAATCATGTTACAGCCCGTAGGCAGACAGTAAATAAAGGTGCAGTACGAGCTAACACGTGCTCGCCGGCTAAACGCCTCAAAAGAATAATTTTACAAATAGAGTGGAAGGACAAAAGAAACCCACTCGTTGCCCTGGTTACGCCTGGTGGTCACCATCGGGCTGGAAGACAGGTGGATCCTCTGTTGCTGCTCCGATATCTGGCCACACAAAACCAGCTGGGTCAGACCCCAGAAAGAGCAAGTGCCACAAAGGAGGCTTCACTTAGGAACTAAAACCAGTATATCACAAATAAATAGTAAAGGTAATTAAAAGATAGTGATAATAGCTGAGATAACAATAATATTTGAACACGGAGAAACCATTCAAGTAGCCAGACTGCAACCCTTAAACCAAACAAGGACCGGGGTTACAATCCTTCGCCTGAATAGAAACCCGCCTCAATTACTATTGATAAGGTAACAAGAAAATAAACGAAGAGAGGACACAGAACTGCTCCGGAAGCCAGGTTACAACCCTTAAACCAAACAAGGACCGGGGTTGTAACCCTTCGCCTGAACAGAACTGGACCCCTGATCTTTATTGTTAAGGCCAGTATAAATAATCATGGTATTGAAGTAAAGGTAAAACATGACGAGCGTGACAGGGGGTTGCAATAAGACAATAAACGAAGAGAGGACACAGAACTGCTCCGGGAGCCAGGTTACAACCCTTAAACCAAACAAGGACCGAGGTTGTAACCTTTCGCCTGAACAGAACTGGACCCCTGATCTTTATTGTTAAGGCGGGCACAATAAGCAGGACGATATATGATAAGATAACCATGGAACTATTCAGATAGCCAAGTTACAACCCTTAAACCAAACAAGGACCGGGGTTGTAACCCTTCATCTGAACAGAACTTGGTATCCCATCATTTATCGATACAAGAAATTATGTCATGATACAATCTTGTACAGGATCAGGATAAGACTAAGCTGGAATAAACTTCATCCAATCAATCACGGCCAATCAAGAGTACGGCTTGATACTTTTAACTAACTAGGGTTATCACAAGCCTAGTTACTAGCAAGATGCAATGAGATTATCCCAACAGTCACAAGCCCTGCAGACCATCCGGTTATCCGGGTCGAATGTCCGTTATGAAGAATGCAACACATGACTGTGTGCTGGAAATGTGCCCTACTCGTCGGTAGGCTACAAGTCCACTTAATGCGCCCAGATAACGGGATTACCTGTAGCTGAAAATCTCTTCATGACTACTGAATCATTCTAGTTAATTAGCCTTAATCAATTTCAGTAGGTACCCCTTACCGTGGTACTCAGGGATCCCCATCCTAGACATGATGCAAGACAGTACTGGTTTATTTGTACAAACGCAATCGCCCACGGTGTCCAGACCTTTCATACTTGTCATATCAGTTTACTTGTCAAGAGTGCGCCACCGCGGGCCACTATCGTGTTCTATTCTTACATTATCATGAATGAGAAAGATTGTAAAAAAAATAACTATTAACATATTCTTGAAGCCAAGGAAAAGATCTACAACTTTCATGTTTTGAGTTTTTCAAGATTCTAGCTACAAAACAACTTAAACAGGCAAAAATAGTAAATTCCTGCACAATCGGCGCATGAGATTCCTGCACGAATCGGCGCATGGGATTCCTGCACAAATCGGCGCATGAGATTCCTGCACGAATCGGCGCATGAGATTCCTGCACGAATCGGCGCATGGGATTCCTGCACAAATCGGCGCATGAGATTCCTGCGCAATCGGCGCATGGGATTCCTGCACAAATCGGCGCATGAGATTCCTGCACGAATCGGCGCATGGGATTCCTGCACAAATCGGCGCATGAGATTCCTGCACGAATCGGCGCATGGGATTCCTGCACGAATCGGCGCATGAGATTCCTGCACAAATCGGCGCATGAGATTCCTGCACGAATCGGCGCATGAGAAACTCACGTTGCGTCTTCAATACATGCGCGTAAGAAACCTACGCGCATGACACGCTCGGAGTTAAGGAATGCGTTGCCGGAACTTCACGGCGCATGGCCTCCCGGCGCATGGCCTCCCGGGCGCATGAGGTTCATCGTCCCCAAACAGCAAGTTCAGCCATGAAAGTTTCGAAAACTTGTAATGGCCATAACTTACTCATCCGGAGTCGAAATCAAGCGAAACAAAAGCCAAAACTGAATGAAATTGAATTCTCTACAACATAGAACCATTAGTTTTCAAAAATAACCAAGTTTTAGAGATCAAAACCAAGAAAACTAAACAAGAAGGAACTTAAAACTTAGATCTACAAAAATATAACCATCAAAACCGAAAACTTCCAGTTCTAAAGAGGCTTAGAATCTAGTAAGGAAGAGAATGGAACAATAAAACATGAGATCCATCATGAAGCAAGTTTGCACTTGCCTAAGCTCTCTCTCTCTCTCTCTCTCTCTTCTTCCTGGTAGGTGTAGAAGTAAATGTGGAGAAGAAGAAGAATAATGAAGAGAGAGAAAGAGGAGGGGTTAATAAATGGGGATGGTGGTGGTAGGTAGGGGTTCTTCCTTTGGTTCTTGATGAACCAAGGCAACCCAAGCCTAGCCGAACCAACCCAAAACAAACCGAGCCAAGCCAAGAGATATGCAATACAAAATAAAATATGTACACGTATTCCAAGATACGTAATACGAACTACAGGCATTACAACTCTACCCACCTTAAAAGAATTCCGTCCTCGAAATTTAATCAAGAGGCTAGAATTGCAAGGACAAGCTATAATAATCGTAAGCTATAACAAGCAGTCTATCATTCAGTCATTTATTCAAGCAAGGACTTGAAAGCATAAGGCATAAGGAAGACATTATACCTTACGAGTCAAACAGGTCGGGATATCGCGATCGGATATCATCCTCACGCTCCCACGTCGACTCACCCAAAGAGTGATGACCCCAAGCAACACGGACTAAACTAATAGTCTTGTTTTTAAGTATCTTCTCTCTCCGGTCCAATATAGACACGGGTCTCTCCTCATACGAAAGGTTGGTACCAACAACCAATTCCGAATGATCCAGGATGTGGCTCGGGTCCGGGATATACCGTCGTAGTTGAGATACATGGAATACGTCATGCACCTCACGTAGCGACGGTGGAAGAGCGAGACGATAGGATACATCACCTACTCGCTCCAGAATATCGAACGGGCCTATATACCTAGGACTAAGCTTTCCCCGTACGCCGAAACGAATGACACCACGGTTAGGCGAAATCCTCAGGAATACATGGTCGCCGACCGAGAATTCAAGAGGTCGCCGATGAGAATCGGCCCAATGACGCTGGCGATCTTGGGCAACTCGAAGATGATCTCTGACTTTTCTGACCACTTCAACGGTCTGAGCAATCATTTCTGGACCGAGCATCTGCCTCTCTCCGACATCATCCCATGCTAGCGGAGATCGGCACTTTCTGCCATACAGTGTCTCAAACGGTGCCATCTGGATACTGGCCTGGAAACTGTTGTTGTACGAGAACTCCACCAGGTGCACGTGATCTTCCCACGATCCACCGAAGTCGAGTGTACATGACCGCAACATATCTTCAAGAGTCTGGATCGTACGCTCCGACTGGCCATCTGTCTGCGGGTGATAAGCTGAACTGAACTGGAGTTGAGTTCCCAAACTTTCTTGCAAGCTACGCCAAAAGTGCGACGTAAACCTTGAATCTCTGTCTGAAGTGATACTGACTGGTACACCGTGCAACCTGACGATCTGCCGGAGATACATCTCCGCTAGCTGAGCCGTCGACTGACCAACTCTGAACGGGAGAAAATGAGCCACCTTCGTGAGCCTGTCTATAATAACCCAAATAGCGTCTCTGCCAGCCGGGGATCTGGGCAATCCAGTCACAAAATCCATGGTTACATGCTCCCATTTCCACTCGGGAATCGGCAATGGTTGAAGTAGTCCAGCTGGTCTCTGATGTTCAGCCTTAACTTGTTGGCAGACTAAACAACGAGAGACAAACCGGGCTATCTCCCTCTTCATGCCATTCCACCAAAAGTGCTGACGAATATCACGGTACATCTTCGTGCCACCAGGATGAATGGAATACTGCAAACTGTGGGACTCTGCCATGATCTCCTGTCTGATATCTCCACTGGGTACACAAAGACGCTTACCATGTCGAAGTGTACCGTCTTTATGAATGCATAACTCTGGTCTTCGTCCCGCCTCACACTCTGCTCTGAGTCGCTGAAGCTTGGAATCTGCTGACTGCGCCATCCGGATACTCTCGACTATAGTGGACTGAACTTGCATGCTGGCCATCAATGCCACACTGGAAGGGAGGACAACTTCTATACCCATCTTCTGAAGATCGGCTAACAGTTCTGGTTGTGCTGTCAGGAAATAAACTCCTGCCCTCCTGCTCAATGCATCTGCAACAACGTTGGCCTTCCCTGGGTGATACTGCAGGTTGACATCATAATCCACAAGCAGCTCCAGCCATCTCCTCTGACGCATGTTGAGATCCTTCTGGGTGAAAACATACTTCAGGCTCTTGTGGTCGGTGAAAATTTCCACCCTATCTCCGTATAGGTAGTGCCTCCACAACTTAAGTGCAAACACTACTGCTGCCAGCTCTAAGTCATGGGTTGGGTAATTTCTCTCATGATCACGAAGTTGCCGTGACGCATAAGCTATTACCTTCCCATGCTGCATCAGAACACATCCCAAACCTCTACCTGAAGCATCACAGTATACTGAAAATCCTCCGGTCCCATCTGGAAGCGTGAGAATAGGAGCCGTCATCAAGCCTCGCTTCAACTTCTCAAAAGAATCCTGACATTCTGCTGTCCAAGCAAACTGCACATCCTTGCGGGTCAACTGGGTCAATGGCGCTGAAATCCGAGCAAAGTCTGAAACAAATCGCCGGTAGTAGCCGGCCAATCCAAGAAAACTGCGAACTTCTGCAACTGTGCTAGGTACTGGCCATGTTTCAATGGCCACGATCTTATGAGGATCCACTTCAACTCCTCCTCGGGTGATGATATGACCTAAGTACGAAATGCGATCGAGCCAGAACTCGCATTTACTGAACTTGGCATACAACTGGTGCTCTCTGAGAATCTGGAGGACAACTCGAAGATGCTGCTCATGCTCCGCTTCACTCTTGCTGTAGACCAGGATGTCGTCTAGGAACACAATCACGAACTGATCCAAATAAGGCATGAAGATACGATTCATGAGGTCCATGAATACTGCCGGCGCATTGGTTGCTCCAAATGGCATCACAAGGAACTCCCAATGCCCATATCTCGATCTGAACGCTGTCTTCGGGATGTCCTGCTCTCTGACTCTGATCTGATGGTATCCTGACCGTAAGTCGATCTTCGAGAATACTGCTGCCCCCTTGAGTTGATCAAACAAGTCATCTATCCTCGGGAGAGGGTATCTGTTCTTGATTGTCACTGAGTTCAAGGTACGATAATCTACACATAATCTGGACGTACCATCCTTCTTTTTCACAAGAAGCATCGGGGCTCCCCAAGGCGATCCACTAGCACGAATGAATCCCTTGGTTCTGAGTTCTTCAATCATCTTGTACAATGTCTCAAGCTCTGACGGCGCCATCCTGTAGACTCTCTCTGACACTGGGGCTGTCCCGGGAATCAAGTCGATGGTAAAATCGATCTCCCGCTCTGGCGGCATCCCTGGAAGCTCTTCTGGGAAAACATCCGGGAACTCTTCGACTATCCGAGGTAACTGCACTGCTGCTACTGCCATCCGCAATAATGGAGGAGAAGGTTCAACTTCGCCTCGGGAGAAAGAAAACTCTGGCTCGCCTGGAATGCTAAAAATAACCCTGCCAATGTGGCAGTCTATCCTAGCATACTGGTCCCTCAACCAATCCATCCCTAAGACCACATCATAATCGGCCATCGGGAACTCTATCATTCTAGCGGGGAATTCTCTACCGCTAACTACGACCCGACACGAGAAAAATACTCTATCTACTCCCACAAGTCCGTTACCAGTAAGTATATTGAGCCTTACTGATAATGACTCAGGCTCCAGTCCTACCCGTGTCGCAAATCGTGCAGACATAAATGAATGCGAGGCACCAGAATCAAATAATACTGAAGCTGAAAAGGTGTTGACGAGAATAGTACCTGCTACCACCTCACCTGGTGCTATTCCTTCTTCTCCCATGGTCAAAGCCAGCACTTGACCATGTCCTCTGGGTGCGGGTCCCCTCTGCTGAAAATTCTTCTGCCTGCTCTGGATCAAGGCTTGGGCTTGGGCATACTGCTGCGGCCTCTGCTGCTGGAATGCCTGGGCCTGCATCGACAATGGCCTCGGAAACGGGTACTGTAGCTGCTGCTGCTGGATTGGTGCTGGTCCTCTAACTGAAGGACTAGAGAAGGCCGACGAACTCCCCCTGTTCGGGCAGTTCCCAACCCTGTGGTCTGGAGCACCACAAACCAAGCACAAACCCTGTGCTCTGCGACACTCCGATACCACATGCCCTGGCTTCCCGCAGTGTGAACATCCCACTGCGGAAGACTGCTTCTGCTTCTGCTGCTGAGGGTGCGTCGGGGTGGAATGCTGAACCGACGTCACTGAGGCTGCCCGCCTCGGAGCTCCAATGGTCAAAGCCCTGGCTGCCGGGGCTGGTGCTGATGACTGATTCATCTGGCCGTGAGATCGCTTCCGACCTCCGGTCCTATCCACGATCCTCTGGGAGGTATACTCATGCCTCATAGCTGCTCTCAATACTGCATCAAAAGTCTGATGCTCAAACTGCTCCACTGCCAATAAGATCTCTAAATGGAGCCCCTGCTGGAACCGCTGGGCTCTATCGAACTCGGTTGCTACCAAGGTGGGAGCAAACCGACTAAGCCTCGAAAACTCGGTCGCATATCCGTCGACCGTCCTGCCCATCTGCTTCAGATTGGTGAACCTCGTCTGTAGATCGTACCGAGCTACAGCATCGAAGTACTTGGTCTGGAATCTCTCCCTGAATACTGCCCATGAAATAGGGGCTACTAACCCATCGGCCTGCACTGCCCACCATCTGCGGGCAAGATCTAGTAACTGCAGGCGCACTACGGCCACCTTCTCGTTCTCTGGAGTCCTGGCTGCTTCTAGAATCATCTCTGTGTCCTGAAGCCATGCATCTGCAGCGATCGCATCTTCACTACCATCGAAGAAAGGAGGGTTCAAGCGCTTGAAGCTGTTGGCCGCGCTATTACCCTGATGACCTCCTCTGGTCAAAGCATCTGCCACCGCCTGGTGTAAGGCATCTCCTCGCCGATCCTGGGAAGCTAATAGCGTCCTGATGAGACCCACCAAAGTGCCATCATCACGCTCTGCTGGCTGGACGGGCTGAACTGGTGGTTCTCCTTCGGTGGGCACGACTCTGGAGGCTACTCCTGAATGCTGGGCTTGATCTCCAGGTTGCTGCTAGTCCGCGGGAGGTGCTCCACCTTGCTGATCGGCAGGTCCAGGAACAATGCCGCTGAAGAAGACGACATAGGGAACAATAAGGAATGACCAGGACAGATCAACGATACAAGCATGTGATCAGGTCAAGATTTTCAGGGATCAAGAGGATACGAGTAGAGATCAAGGGCGAATACTGATTGAGACATCTATTCGGTAAACCCTCACATATCTTGAATTACAAGACCTGCATGGGCCACCACTAAAACCATGTCACGCCCCAGAACCAGAATACTGGAGAGCGGGGGCGTACATAGCCAGCTACGTATATTGAAGTGCAACCCACCTCGCTATACGGTCACGGCTGTCTAGATATATGAGGGTTTAACTACAATCCATCAGTCTCCTATGGTCAAGATCAAACCTATTGTCTCAATCATAAGCAAGTAATAGTAGTTACAAGATGTCAGAGCACCAAATATATAATAGCAAGGCGTCCCATACATTACATATTGGATGATCATGAAGCTAGTCGTACAAAATGTCAGGACTAGCAAGAGTTCAGTCATACATGATCAACCCTAGGATCTGTCAATCATGTTACAGCCCGTAGGCAGACAGTAAATAAAGGTGCAGTACGAGCTAACACGTGCTCGCCGGCTAAACGCCTCAAAAGAATAATTTTATAAATAGAGTGGAAGGACAAAAGAAATCCACTCGTTGCCCTGGTTACGCCTGGTGGTCACCATCGGGCTGGAAGACAGGTGGATCCTCTGTTGCTGCTCCGATATCTGGCCACACAAAACCAGCTGGGTCAGACCCCAGAAAGAGCAAGTGCCACAAAGGAGGCTTCACTTAGGAACTAAAACCAGCATATCACAAATAAATAGTAAAGGTAATTAAAAGATAGTGATAATAGCTGAGATAACAATAATATTTGAACACGGAGAAACCATTCAAGTAGCCAGACTGCAACCCTTAAACCAAACAAGGACCGGGGTTACAATCCTTCGCCTGAATAGAAACCCGCCTCAATTACTATTGATAAGGTAACAAGACAATAAACGAAGAGAGGACACAGAACTGCTCCGGAAGCCAGGTTACAACCCTTAAACCAAACAAGGACCGGGGTTGTAACCCTTCGCCTGAACAGAACTGGACCCCTGATCTTTATTGTTAAGGCCAGTATAAATAATCATGGTATTGAAGTAAAGGTAAAACATGACGAGCATGACAGGGGGTTGCAATAAGACAATAAACGAAGAGAGGACACAGAACTGCTCCGGGAGCCAGGTTACAACCCTTAAACCAAACAAGGACCGAGGTTGTAACCCTTCGCCTGAACAGAACTGGACCCCTGATCTTTATTGTTAAGGCGGGCACAATAAGCAGGACGATATATGATAAGATAACCATGGAACTATTCAGATAGCCAAGTTACAACCCTTAAACCAAACAAGGACCGGGGTTGTAACCCTTCATCTGAACAGAACTTGGTATCCCATCATTTATCGATACAAGAAATTATGTCATGATACAATCTTGTACAGGATCAGGATAAGACTAAGCTGGAATAAACTTCATCCAATCAATCACGGCCAATCAAGAGTACGGCTTGATACTTTTAACTAACTAGGGTTATCACAAGCCTAGTTACTAGCAAGATGCAATGAGATTATCCCAACAGCCACAAGCCCTGCAGACCATCCGGTTATCCGGGTCGAATGTCCGTTATGAAGAATGCAACACATGACTGTGTGCTGGAAATGTGCCCTACTCGTCGGTAGGCTACAAGTCCACTTAATGCGCCCAGATAACGGGATTGCCTGTAGCTGGGAATCTCTTCATGACTACTGAATCATTCTAGTTAATTAGCCTTAATCAATTTCAGTAGGTACCCCTGACCGTGGTACTCAGGGATCCCCATCCTAGACATGATGCAAGACAGTACTGGTTTATTTGTACAAACGCAATCGCCCACGGTGTCCAGACCTTTCATACTTGTCATATCAGTTTACTTGTCAAGAGTGCGCCACCGCGGGCCACTATCGTGTTCTATTCTTACATTATCATGAATGAGAAAGATTGTAAAAAAAATAACTATTAACATATTCTTGAAGCCAAGGAAAAGATCTACAACTTTCATGTTTTGAGTTTTTCAATATTCTAGCTACAAAACAACTTAAACAGGCAAAAATAGTAAATTCCTGCACAATCGGCGCATGAGATTCCTGCACGAATCGGCGCATGGGATTCCTGCACAAATCGGCGCATGAGATTCCTGCACGAATCGGCGCATGAGATTCCTGCACGAATCGGCGCATGGGATTCCTGCACAAATCGGCGCATGAGATTCCTGCGCAATCGGCGCATGGGATTCCTGCACAAATCGGCGCATGAGATTCCTGCACGAATCGGCGCATGGGATTCCTGCACAAATCGGCGCATGAGATTCCTGCACGAATCGACGCATGGGATTCCTGCACGAATCGGCGCATGAGATTCCTGCACAAATCGGCGCATGAGATTCCTGCACGAATCGGCGCATGAGAAACTCACGTTGCGTCTTCAATACATGCGCGTAAGAAACCTACGCGCATGACACGCTCGGAGTTAAGGAATGCGTTGCCGGAACTTCACGGCGCATGACCTCCCGGCGCATGGCCTCCCGGGCGCATGAGGTTCATCGTCCCCAAACAGCAAGTTCAGCCATGAAAGTTCCGAAAACTTGTAATGGCCATAACTTACTCATCCGGAGTCGAAATCAAGCGAAACAAAAGCCAAAACTGAATGAAATTGAATTCTCTACAACATAGAACCATTAGTTTTCAAAAATAACCAAGTTTTAGAGATCAAAACCAAGAAAACTAAACAAGAAGGAACTTAAAACTTAGATCTACAAAAATATAACCATCAAAACCGAAAACTTCCAGTTCTAAAGAGGCTTAGAATCTAGTAAGGAAGAGAATGGAACAATAAAACATGAGATCCATCATGAAGCAAGTTTGCACTTGCCTAAGCTCTCTCTCTCTCTCTCTCTCTCTCTCTCTTCTTCCTGGTAGGTGTAGAAGTAAATGTGGAGAAGAAGAAGAATAATGAAGAGAGAGAAAGAGGAGGGGTTAATAAATGGGGATGGTGGTGGTAGGTAGGGGTTCTTCCTTTGGTTCTTGATGAACCAAGGCAACCCAAGCCTAGCCGAACCAACCCAAAACAAACCGAGCCAAGCCAAGAGATATGCAATACAAAATAAAATATGTACACGTATTCCAAGATACGTAATACGAACTACAGGCATTACACGTGGTTGTGGTGATTGTTGGAAATGCTCGATAACAAGAGCATCGGCTTCGTTCTGTACGTTTGTTTCAGGGGCATGAGCAACTTCCCCGCGGCTCAGCTACGCGAGATCGTTCTGGGCCTCGAGGCATCGAGCCATCCGTTTATCTGGGTGGTGAGGAATAGCGAGGAAGAGTGAATCCCCGAATGGTTCGAAGAGAAAGTCCGGGGACGAGGCCTGGTTATAAGATGATGGGCTTCGTAGATACTGATACTCAACATATGTCGGTCGAAGGGTTCGTGATGCACTGTGGGTGGAACTCCAGCCTCGAGACGGTGAGCGCGGGCCTTCCGTTGGTGACGTGGCCCTTGTTCGTCGAGCAATTCTACAAAGAGAGGCTGACTGTGGACGTGATGAGGATTGGAGTGTCAGTCGGGGTGAAGGAGTACGCTATGAATAATAAGGATATGAGACTGGTGGAAGCCGCAACTATAACGTCCCAGTCCCAAAATACATAGGACTAGGAATGTGTATACATGCCAGCTACATATCAAGTAGACTCCAGTCTAGCTCGAATACATATAAGCTGTATAGTAACGACCAACTATCTATACTAATCAAAATAATAACTAAGTCTCAATCCACAGTAAGATCGAATACAAGAATAAACAAAATATAACATAGTGTGCACCTCATGCTACATTTGTCTGAATAGACTCGAAAGAATAACTCGAGTCTACAAATACTAAGCTAACAATCAGAATGTAAATAAATAGAGACGAATATATAACTGAAAGAGATACCTGAAATAGTAAATAGTAACCATCATGATCAGCAATAAACTCCACTCAGTCGAATACCTGGAGAGTTTTTTCAGACTATGTCCTATGCAAGTGAGATTTTTTCCTAGAATATCAGACCTCTCCACTGAGGCTCACAAGCTCCTCAGTAGGATATTTGTCCCCAGTATCGTGTCTTGGGACCAAGGACAATCAATTCTGCTACTGTGATATTTCTCTAATCTGCTACAAAGCTAAAGGGTTACTAAACAATATGCCATACGATAATAGATCTGATATTGTAGTCAAGTTCTCCCCAACCCCATGTCTAGAATCTAGCAATGTCAAGTCAATACAGTCATCTTGATAACAATGGCAATAATGATGAAAAATCTAGAATGCTAGTACGAGGTTAATACCATGAATAGTCATGTAAATCTCGTATCATGAATGTGTCAGTGTCGACCTATAGTCAATCGTATCAATGGACACGTCAATATGCACGCAATGCCTATGTCAATACTCGGTGTCATCATCATGACATCGGTACCCGTCTACGAAACGGACACTAATTATCGACGTCCCTACGTCATGCAATGATAATCATAATAAACAATAAGAAAGAAAAAGAAAACCATATGTAGCCATGGTAAGGTACACTTATCTGCTGCCTGCTGCGGTGTTGTCTGATTGGTGTCTTCAGTTGGAGGTGCAGCGAATCCAAGTTGTCCTATTATAACATATTCTAATCAGTACACACAATCTAAATCAATTAATATAAAAAGAATATGATAATTTGCACAACGTCAACCAGTATGGTGACGTTCATGCCAACGATCCAACAATTTTGTGACCTTGGACAACGTGCCAATAACAACGTATCTTGCTACTTATGTCTTATGAGTCTCCTACATCGTATTATCACTATAGAAGCATGAAAAAGAATAGTAATTCTTATGCGGCCCAGAATCAACATGAAACTCCATGCGGCTCAGAACTTGGCGAGTTTCATGCGGCTCAAAATTCCTGGGAGCTTCATGCGGCTCAGAAAGCTTCATGCGGCTCAGAAAGCTCCATGTGGCCTTATGCGGTTCAAAATTCTGCCTATACAGCTAGCCATACGACTGGCCATTATTACTCTGACATAAAGGCGACAGCTCTGACAGAAATGACGGCTCTGACATAAAGACGAGACGTGACATGCTTCTAAAAAGACGAGAATACCTTCATAATATCTGACACAGTTCACAGATTCCAAAGAAGGTTCTTTATGCAGATCGCCTGTGTGACTCTCATGCGGCTCAGCCATGAGACCATTCTCATACGGCTCAGTCATGAGACCACCCTCATGCGGCTCAGCCATGAGACCATTCTCATGCGGCTCAGCCATGAGACCATTCTCCTGCGGCTCAGTCATGAGACCACTCTCGTACGGCTCAGTCATGAGACCACTCTCATGCGGCCCGGTCATGAGACCACTCTCATGCGGCTCAGTCAGGGGACCACTCTTATGCGGCTCAGTCATGGGAACCACTCTCATGCGGCTCAGTCATGAGGCTTCTCTTATGCGGCCCGGCCATGAGACACCCTTCATGCGGCTCGATTGTGGGACAGTCCCTCATGCGGCTCAGCCAGGACGCATTATTTATGCGGCTCACCACAAGAGTATCAGTTGAGACACGTGGCAGAAGTTGACCAAGTCTTAACAATTCAAATTTATTGCAACCAACAGATCATAACAGTTCAGATTTATTGCAACAAACAGATCAAGACTAATCTTAACCAATCCCCAACTGCCCACTTCTCAAGGCGCAGTAACGAGGATGTGGCCTAAAATTAGCCACGTGGCTGCACACCCCACTCGTCACAAATTCCTATAAATAGCATGAGATTATTCCTTTGCAAAGACACACACAGAGCAAAACACATCCGAACAGAGGGAGAGAGCATTTTTTCGCCGGAGCCGAGGTTGCATTCGATCGTCCAAGGAGTAAGGCAGAGTTGATAGCACTTTTCCGAGCCTCTACCGTCACCCCCCAGAATCCAAATTAAACAATTGTACTTAGATTGCTTTTTCTAGGTTTTGTTCCTAGGCTTTCTTTTGTACAAGCGAGTTTGTAATTGTGAATCAAAGTTCAGTCCTCCCATAAACCTGTTCTGTTCTTAGATAATCAATGGCAAACAATCACACGTAAATTTAGGCATTTATATGATTCTGTTACAGGTAATCCTAAACATATGTAGATACGACACGATGTCCCAAAATTTATGACAATGCTAAAATGTACTTCGAACATGCATGTAGCCTCTCAAACACGCATGTCGAGAATAAACAAAACTAAAATTAATATGAATTCATTTCTATAATTTATATTTATTTAGTGAAAAATACTAAAATAATAGTTTCGTTGCATGTCGACTATGTGGTTTAGCAACTTGATAACTAGTTTGTGCATGCAAGGTTGCCAACTTACGTAAAAAATCATTTAATATAATATATATATATATATATATATATATATATATATATATATATTCTAAAATTTAAAACTATTTATAAATGCTATTTAATCATAATATATACAAGAAATAATTATCTAGTTAGTATGTCTAGTTAATGACACAATATGACCAACTTACCTATTTATTTGGAACCAATTGTAGTAATAAAAATTAATATTTAATTCTGAAATAATATTTGAAAATAATTCACACATATGATATTTATTTTATATACTAAAATTAAGCTAGCCAGTTATCCATTAATGATAGTCAAGCTACTCTATCAAGAGTATATAGTAGTACTGCAAGTTTAAACATATATAAGTCGAAGACATAAGTTTGTGAGACAACTGATAATGGATGAAGTGATCACAATAATGTATGTGAAGATTAGTAAGATTTTAGCATATCCTTTTACTAAAGGCCTGCCTAAAGTTGTAAAAGGAACATCCAAAGAAATAGGACTGAAACATCTTATAAAAAATCACTGTCACGCCCCAGAACCAGAATACTGGAGAGCGGGGGCAGACATAGCCAGCTACGTATAATGAAATGGAATCCATCTCACCATACGGTCACGGCTGTCTAGATATATGAGGGTTTATCTATAAGCCATCAGTCTCTTAAGGTCAATAACAAGCCTAGTGTCTCAATCATAAGCAAGTAAGAAAATGTTACAAGATGTAAGATCACCAAATATACAATAGTAAGGCGTCCCAAATATTACATATTCAGCTGATCATGAAGCTAGTCGTTACAAAATGTGAGGACTAGCAAGAGTTTTAGTCATACATGATCACCCCTAGGTTGCCAATCATGTTACAGCCCGTAGGCAGACAGTAAGTAAAAATGTACACGAGCTAACACTTGCTCGGCGGCTAAACGCCTCAAAAGAATTAATTTTTACAATAGAGTGGGAGAGCAAAAATAAACCCACTTGTTGCCCTGGTTACGCCTGGTGTTCACCATCGGGCTGGAAGGTCGGTAGATCCCTTGCTGCTGCTCCGGTATCTGGCCATACAAAACCAGCTGGGTCAGACCCCAGAAAGAGCAAGTGCCACAAAGGAGGCTTCACTTAAGAGCTAAAACCAGCAAATTAGCACAATAGAATAATTACATAATAAGAGACAGTAAGTAAGAAAAACATGGTAGGTGAATATAAAAGACAATCTTGTACAGAGTCGATAAAAGACAGAACCTATGGAAAAGCATGACAGGATGATATACGATGAGATAACCATGGGACTATTCAGATAACCAGGTTACAACCCGTAAACCAAACAAGGACCGGGGTTGTAACCCTTCGTCTGAACAGAACTTGGAATTCTCACCATTTATCGGTAAAATAAATACAAGCATTCTGGTCATGTAGTAATCTGGAACAAGATCAAGGCAAGACTATACAAGTTAGACTCCATCCAATCATTTTACGGCCAAGCAAGAATTACGGCTTGATACTTTAACTAACTAGGGTTATCACAGGCCTAGTTACTAGCAAGATGCAATGAGATGTTCCTCCAGCCACAAGCCCTGCAGCTAATCCAGGTTATCCAGGCGACTTAGATTCATTAAGCAGTTATCAATATTTATGTGCCCCACACGACGGTGGGCTGGAAATGTGCCCTACTCGACGGCAGGCTACAAGTCCAAACAATTGTGGCCGGGATAACGGGATCGCCTGTAACTGGAGAAATCTCTCATGACTACTGTGTAATACTAGTTATTAACCTTAGTCTATTTTAGTGGGTACTCCTGACCGTGGTACTCAGGAGTCCCTGTCCTAGACATGATGCAAGACAGGACTGGTTCATTTGCACAAGCACAATCGCCCACGGTGTCCAGGATGTTCATTCTTGTCAGGTCATGTCATGTCAAGTAGCCGTCGCAACAGCTTATCAAGATATAACATGTCAGGTTATCAGGTCAAGTGTACTAGTCAGGAGTGCGCCACAGCGGGCCATTATCAGGTCATGTCAGGTTAACATGTCAAGAGTGCACCACTACGGGTCACTGTCGTATCGAGCTCAGTTATCACTTCCAAACATATTACATAAATTCGTGATTATCAAGTTTATGACAAAAGGCGTAAGGATATAAAATAGACGTAAAATATCTAATAAAATATCAATATACAGGGCTATAGAAGAGCCAAGCTTAAGGAAAATAAAACCAAACTGACACGCTGACATAAGACCAAGTCAGCCAAAGGCCATATGCTTAGGTCAGGCTACGCTCAGGTAAGCCTACGCTCAGGTAAGCCTACGCTCAGGTCAAGATACGCTCAGGTCAGGGTATGCAAGATATACGCTCCCAAGAGGCAGCGTATGGGGTCCATACGACTCCTTGTCAAGCAAGCGAGCGTATGCGAGTCATACGCTCCCAAGAGGCAGCGTATGGGGCAGACTGCACAGCGCTAAAGAGCGCGTGCAGCTCAGTGACGCAAGCTAAAAAGCTTGCGCACTGCTCACTGTCTTCTCCAAATCAGCAAGAACTCCATGGCTTGAACCCAAGCTTCGAAAGTCCATAACTTGGTCAAAACAAGTCCAAATCCAACTTTTCAAAGGTCAAAATTGGGTAGAACGAAATTCTCTACAACATGGAACAATCAAAACTTGAAAACAAAGAAGTTTGATAGATCAAACCACCAAAAATCCGAAAATAACCAATTTTTAGATCTACAAAAATTAAAGCTCCAAAATAGAAAATGACAAGTTCTAATGTGTCTTAGAAACATGAGGAGAAGCTAATGGAACAATAAAAATGGGCTCTCTTGTGGAAGCAAGTTGCACTTGCCTAAGGGGTGTTCTTGGTTGGTGGTGGGTTTAATGGAGAAGGAAAAGAGAGTAATGAAGAGAGAGAAGAAGAATAGGTAATAAATATGAGTGGTGGTGGTAGGTAGGGGGTTCACCCCTTGGTTCATGATGAACCAAGAGCAATCCCAAACCGAACCAAGCCGACCCAACCAAGAATAAACCAAGCCCAAGGAGGAATTAAGCAAGGAAATCATGCAATACAAGAATAAATACGTACACGTATTCCAGAAATACGTAATACGAACCACAGGCATTACAATCACCAACAAATGTAACACAACCTTAGACTAATTAATCAATTAGTACAAGGTTTAATGAGTAAAAAAATTATTTGAAGTGATTGAGATACATAGATTATACAAATGTAGCTTCATTTGATGACAAAATCAGTGTGACTACTAAGATGAGGACGAAATTTGCCCTTAATGATGTTAAATAAATACTTGAACAGTGGAGGTATATAAATTACTCCATTTTTGTGAATGTAGGAGTGTAGTCACTCCTCACAAGTGTTTAGAAGTTTACTCTTTGAATCATTCACGAAACCAGGAGATCGATTAGCACATGGCCATAAACACATTCATAAAGTGCTAAAGTGATGTTTGCAATTATTGAATTTGTTGTAATCAAGATGTTGTAATGTGTACGATACCTTTGATCTTATTATAAAGTAATTGGTTAAATCTAAGACTACAAATAAGTTTAATATAATTTTGATGTATTTGAACTAATTGAAGGTTTAATTTATAAACACATTCATGTATTCATTACAATGTTATTTTGTATTGTGTTTAACAGACTCATTGATTATACAATCAAAGTGGGGGATTGAAATAAGTTTGATTGTACAATCAAAATGGAAAATTATTGAGGATTAAGTTTGATTATACAAAGATAAACTTTCTATCTCATATTCATTAGTGTCACGACCCGCTCCCGAATATTCGGATATGTGTCGAACACATCCAGCATACGCTATGAGACACAACGTAGTAAGCTGTTCTAAACCTTTAATTATCTTCAAACTTATATTGAATCAGATTAATCACAACATCTATATCGAGGTAAAATAGAAATAAGTCAAAATATGTCACTTAGTTACATTCCCAAAGCAAGAGTAAACTGGAAATAAATCCAGCAAAATGAATATTAACTAATTATTACAAACCAATTTCAAAGTGAAATATAAGCTAAGTGCTAAGTTATAGGGTATTTTCCAGCAGGGACATCCTCAGAGATGTTGGCTAGTGTCTCAGTGGCAGATCCATAGTATGAATTGCAAAGCAACTCCTCCTCAGTCAATTCACCTGCAACGATCCAATCAGAAAATGAGCAAAGTACAATCCTACAACTTATAGTTACTGAAACACAAAAATGGCAAATATGGAAAGACACAAAAATAAGGAAATGACAACTAGAATTTGTAATTGCAACAAGAAATAATGGTTGCAATATGATAAGAGATATGACTATGTAAAGTAATTTTGAAAAAATAGTAGACATGTGATCGGCTATAATATGTGAACTTGTAACATGTAAATAAAGACAACATTGGGGTACGGCATTGACTACACGTGCACGATCTGTAGTCAAGCTACTACACTACAGGCTTTGATCACATGTTAACTAGATATTTCTCCAACCCGTGCAAGTGTAAGACGTTTGTAAGAGGAATACAACTTGAAACATATAAGGATAGTACCACTTGAAACATGTAAGAAAAGTACAACTTGAAAAACACTAAATAAAACTTGAGATACTTGTAAAGAATAACTTATAGGAAAAGTAAGAAACATGTAACGAAAGTCTAATATATGAAATATGAATCATGAACAGAAATGTAAAGTTGTAGTGTACTTGCCTTGTTTTACCAAAAAAGATTGTTGTTAAATGTTGATGTCCAAAGTCCTCAAGCTGTAACAAGGTATATAATGTTCTTTTAGTTTTAAAGGTTAAGTGCTATCTATGTGTTGTGCTACTTACGAGGTCACGTTGTGCTAGACATGGCACACTACTCCTAATATTGAACATTAAGACTAACACAATATTTAATACACATCAAAATTAGGTTTTACTAAGTTAAAATCATAACTCATTGATTACTTATATTTTACAGGAATTTAATAGTAATTTACAAATAAATAAAGTATGTATGAAAAGGGGTCCGACAACGTTCGTTTAAATAGTTAGAGAGATTAAACTAACATGCTACTTTTTTCATTGGTCAATATTAGGCAAAATAATGAATTATCAAGTTTGTAGAATTTTGGACAGAAATGATTATTTATAAAATTATTTGAATTAGAAACTATTTTAAAAACAAATATTTATAATTAATTCTTAACATGAACTGATTTTTAACATATCAAAACTAACCTAAAATTAACATATAAATATATGAAAATGATCTACAGTAAATCTAGTATTTGATTATGAATTTTATTTTATTATAAAGCACTGTTTAATATTAACAAAAAATTAATATACTTAAAATATATTAAATAGTACTTTCAGTTTTTAATTAACAGAAAATATAAATTATAATATTTAATTCTGGAAAATTTAGAAATAAATACTACATATGAAAACACTAATTACCATCATATTTCCAATATTTATTAACAATATTAATCGTGCATAAAAATTAGAATACACAGTTTTCACAATTTTATAATTACTGTTTTTAATTACTAAATAATATATTTAATGAATAAATAATTCTGTAAAAATCATAAATGAATACTACAATTAAGATTACTATTTATCAGCATTTTACATAAATTTTAAACAGTATAAAATTATTGATAAAATATACAAAATACAAAATATATGATAAAATAATACAATTTCTGTATTATTAATAGTATATATACCCACACATATATATATACAAAAATACAAGGCCAGGGCTTGAACTCAGGATTCCTAGGCAGGGTCTTAACATAGCTGCTCTAACCAATAGGTCAAATTTAGTTCTATGTTAGAAATAGAGCCAAACAATTTATATTTCATTTTGGACATTATATATATATATATATATATATATATATATATATATATATATATATATATATATATATATATATATAAACATGCAAGGGGAAGGGCTCAAAGTAGGATCTGTGAGGAGTGGATCCTAGGGCCAATGAGATGACCACTAGATCAATATTGGTTTGGTATTAGCATGCTTGGATTTAAACTATACCAAGGTTAGAGTTTAGTTCTTACCGAGGAAGAAGAAGAAGATGGTTCGTCGGTTGTCGACGAAGCTCGGCTCCTCGGTACGGCTCCGATGGCTTGGGTATATGTGTTACTCCAAAGGAAGAAGATGGTAATGAGATTTCTCTCAATATTTCTCTTTTTATAGAGAAAAGTAGAAAAGTTACGAATGGGAAGGGTCGGAGGTTACGGAATGGAAAAGGTTATGAGTTACAGAATGTAAGAGGTTGGAAGTTACGAAATGTAAGAGGTTGGGATTTACGGAATGTAAGAGGTTGGGAGTTACGAATGTAAGAGATTGAGAGTTACGAAATGTAAGAGGTTGGGAGTTACGAATATAAGAGGTTGGGAGTTACTTAATAGGAATGGGTTTATGGGCTTGAGTTTTGGGTTTGGATGTGAAGAGAAAAATAGGTTTGGGCTTGGATAAAATGAATGAAAAATAGGTTATTATAGGCTTTATTCCAAGCCATAGGCCCAAGAGCAAGTGGATAGTTAATCTGGACTATCTAATTAACTAGGTTCATCCTTTAACTAACTTTAGAAATTTCTATAAATAAATTGGCTAACCATCTCAATAGTCACATGCTGCTTAGTCCAAAATCTTGAACATTTTAAATACTAATTAACCAATCCACCTTTCTATACCTAAAGCTCACAGCTGATGGTGACCCAATACTTTATGTAAGGCTGAGACAAAGAGGAGACAAATAGTTGAGCTTTGTCGGCCTAATAAGAATATTAGAATTCTTATAGCTGTTAATAGTAACTAATTTCATTCTCCTAAATAAAAGCTTAGTTGAAAATTATACTTATTAAACTTAATAAAACTAAATAGTTTTGGAGAAACGAATTTAAATCATGATTTGGGGGTTACAATTAGGTTTAACGAATCTTCAGATTCATTAAATTGAATGGATTTTCCTATTCGTTGGATTTTGGTTGTGATTGTTCTCAGGACTTGGGACTCTTCTTTCTGATTCTTTCACTTTCAGATTTATTCTCCATGTTCACTACCAAAATAAGATAACTTAGAGACGCCTAAAAATGTCGCTAATATGTAAAAAATGTCGCTAAATTATTTTAGTGATGTTTATGTGTTGTCGCATATTTCATGGTTGCTAACAAAAAAAAGGTCATTATCTGTCGCTATAGCGACATTATCTAGCGACGAGGACACATTGTAAATTATTTTGAAATTAGCGACGTTTAGTGGCACGACGTTACTGCACCAGTGATGACATCTTTGTTGCTAAACATCGCCAAATTAGTGGCCAAATTAGTGACGTTTTGTTACAACAATGCTGAGATGGCAAAATTTGTCACGTCAACATATTAACGACATTTAGCAACGAATTGGAGACGTCTAAGATACAGAATAGCGACGTTCTGATACAAAGTAGTGATGTTTCCTTGTGTCGTTGGCCGTTGCAAAACATCGCTAACCTGGAAAAAAGAAGCACGTAGTTTGTAAAATAATTTCCAAAACAATCTGCATGTAGTTTATCATTTCACAGTTTATATAAATAGATCCGGAGCAACCCTCCAATTGAATTTCCTGGGTTCGTCGACCACTTTGGTGAACACTCAACACCGATAAATTCATAGTTTATATAAATAGATCCAGAGCAACCGTCCGTCGCTCTATGCAACAGGGACAATGCCGATAACTCGGACCGCGGATACGAGGATGTCAACGCCAATGCCAATGCTGTCGGCTGCGGTGATTGTCGGAAATGGATCGATAGCAAGAGCATCGGCTCCGTTCTTTACGTTTGTTTTGGGGGCATGAGCAACTTCCCCGCGGCTCAGCTCCGCAAGATCGCTCTGGGCCTCGAGGCCTCGAGCAATCCGTTTATCTGGGTGGTGAGGAACGACGGGGAAGAGTGAATCCCCGAAGGGTTCGAAGAGAAGGTCCGGAGATGAGGCCTGGTCATAAGACGATGGGCTCCGTAGATACTAATACTCAACATCCATCGATGTCGGTCGGAGGGTTTGTGACGTACTGCGGGTGGAACTCGAGCCTCGAGGCGGTGAGCGCAGGCCTTCCGTTGGTGATGCGGCCCATGTTCGTCGAGCAATTCTACAACGAGAGGCTGATCGTGGACGTGCTGAGGATCGAAGTGTCAGTCGGGCCGAAGGAGTACGCTATGAATAAGAAGGATAGGGGACTGGTGGAAGCCACAACCATAAAGAATGCAGCAGACGAAGTGATGGGGAGCAGCGGAGAAGAGGCGTCGGAGAGGAGGAGACGGACGAGAGTTCGGAGAGACGGCACAGCGGACGGTGGAGAAAGGAGAGTCTTCGTACAACGACATCAGCAGTCTGATTCAGGAGTTGATGGAGAAGGAGAATGCAATTGGTATAGCAAAGTGTTGGCACAATTTGCTATGAGGAATTTCTTCAAACAGCATTACGACTAAAAAAATGAAGGGATAAATAGTTCTGATATCATCAAAATCCATTCAATTGTTCTACAATTGCTACAAATCTATGTAGCAATAGCATTCCTCTTAGCCATCAGCTCCTCGATCAGACTCCCTACATCATTGTAAGAAGACCCACCCTCCTCCACAGCCCTCTTTGCCGCGGCCGCGAGCTCCCTCGCCTTCGCCCCCCTCTCCTCTGCCTCCGCCCCGCCGCCCATCACCTCACCCACCGCGCTCGCTATCTTTTCTGCCGCCACGACCGGCCTCTCCTCGGGCTTCATCGAGTACTTCTTCGCCCCGACCGCGACCCCGACCCCGAGCACGTCGACCATAAGCCTCTCGTTGTAGAATTGGTCCGCGCTGAGCGGCCAGGTGACCAGCGGCAGGCCCGCGGCCACCCCTTCCAAGCACGAGTTCCACCCGCAGTGCGTCAGGAACGCGCCGACCGACGCGTGGTTGAGTATCAGTATCTGCGGCGCCCAGCCCCTTACGATAAGCCCTCTCCCCTCGTTACGTTCTTCGTACCCTTCCGGCAGCCAGTCCTCGTGGTGTTCGTTCCTGACCACCCAGACGAAAGCGCGGCCCGACGCCTCGAGCCCCAGGGCTATTTCTCGGAGCTCCGCGGCGGAGAAGAAGCTGATGCTCCCGAAGGAGACGTACACTACCGATCCCGGTGTTCTGGCGTCGAGCCACTTCGAGTAGGCCTCGTGGCGGTGGTGGTGGTGGCTGCTGGCATTGGTTCCTCTATTGGATTTCTCCGCGGCGTTCTTGTTGCACAGCGAGAGGGGGCCGACGTGCCAGGCCCTCCTGCGGAGGACGTCGCGGTAGTGGCGGACGTAGTCCGGCTCCAGCTCGTAGAAGCTGTTCATGAGCGCGCCGTAGGTCTTCGCGTCGGCCTCCGTGATGCTGCGGAAGAGCTCCGCGAAGGCCGGGTCGGAGGTCTCGTAGCTCGGCATCTGCGTGGCGAGCATCTCGATCCGGTGCGGCAGCCCGGGGACTACGAACGACGCCGCGTCCGGCGGGAGGCTCTCCATCGTCCCGTGCAGGCGCAGGCTGCGCTCGGCGCACTGCGAGAAGAAGTTGGACCCGTAGAAGACGAGCCTCGGCACGCCGAGCCGCTCCGCGGCGTCGCACGTCCAGGGGAGGAACATGTCGGTGACGACGCAGTCCGGGAGGAGGGATCGGAGGAGGGCGTCGAAGGAGGGCTCCAGCGCGGACAGCGCGGCGAGGAAGGCGGACTCGATGTCCGGGGAGGGGAGGGAGGAGACGTTCTCGCAGCCAGCGGGGAGGGCGGTGCCGGCGACGGAGGGGAAGGGGAGCACGAGGAGGCGGATGGAGGGGTGGGCGGCGAGGGAGAGCTCGGCGGCGGCGGCGTTGGCCGGGGTGGTGATGATGGAGACCTCCGCGCCGCGGGCGGCGAAGAGCTTGGCCATGTCGAGGGCGGGGAGCATGTGGCCGGGGGCCATGAGCGGGAAGAAGAGCATCCGGAGGGGGCGAGCTTGGGAAGCCATGGATGTTTACACTAAGGTGCTGTTTGGTAAAGCCAAAGTGGGCTTGGATTCCTGGTTTTGGGTGAAGTGGGGAAGGGAATTCATCTCCGGGTGTTTGGTTGGTGGGGGAAGAGGGGAAGGGAACTGGCAGAAGTGACTGCTGTCAGTTCCTGTTGCGGGATTTTGGTTGGGGGAAGAGGGCTGCTCCACATCAGGAGTTGGCAACCGGATGTGGGTGGAAGTTTGATTTTTTTTTTTTTTTATTAATTTTTTTCACTTTTCTTTCAAAAAAAATCTTAATTAGTTGTAGATTTTATTTTATTTTTGCTAACAACCACACTAATTTTTTGCTGATTAATATAATTAGTTTAATTAATAGTTTTTTTCTTAGTAATTTTAATATTTTTTCCTAACAGTCGCATTATAATAATTTTTAATAGTAGTATAATTAATGTAATTAATAGTTTTTTTCTTAGTAATTTTAATATTTTTTGCTAACAGCCGCATTATAATAATTTTTAATAGTAGTATAATTAATATAATTAATAGTTTTTTCCTTAGTAATTTTAATATTTTTGCTAACAGCCGCATTATAATAATTTTTAATAGTAGTATAATTAATGTAATTAATAGTTTTTTTGCTAACAGGCGCACTATTTTTTTTGCTAACAGCTGCACTAAATTTTTTTAAAATGGAAAGAATAGTTAGATAATTAATATAATCAATGTAATTAACAGTTTATTTAATTTTGAGTTTATAAATTTTGAGTTGATAAATTTTGAGTTAATTTTCCACTTTCCACTTTCCTATTCCAACCAAACACATTTATCTAATTTTTATTTTCCACTTTCCACTTTTCTATTCCAACCAAACACATTTGTCCCCTACTAGGGGGACAAGGAAGTATATGGATTCCAATCCATCTTCCATCTTTTTAAGTCCAAATCCAAAAAAATTCACACTTACGGTTTATCAAACAGGACATCAAAATATTAGGAATCCAACAACAGAAAATTTCATGTAGGGTGAAGAAGTTTTATCAAATCTGTACAGAAGAGGGCAGTTTTAGGATATTTACAAAAAAAAAGGATCAGGTTGGCATCCGACAAAAAAATATTAAAAAAAATGAGGTGCCAGTTGCACTGGTGCCAGGCAAAAAGAGAGGGAAAAAAAATGAGGCTCCAGTAACACTGGCGCCACATTCTCCATCCTATTTTTTTAGTTTGGTTTGATTTTGCTTAATCTTTTAGTTTAGTTTAATCTATTTGTTATTTTGTTATTATCTATACTATGGATAATAACAAAATATTAGTTAATATTTTTTGTATATAGTATTTTTTGTTATTATCTATACTATTGATAATAACAAAATATATTAGTTTACAAATAAATATAATTAACATTAAGTTAATATATATAGTTTGTTATTTTATATATTACTTTATTGTTATTTATATTTATTTGTATATACTAATATATTAGTTCGTTATTATCTATACTCATTAGTATATTAATTTGTTATTAGCTATATTTCTTTATGTGTTATATTGTCTATAAATAATATAGATAATAACAAAATTTATTAGTTAATATAAAATTATTATATACAAAAATTATTAACTAATATATTTTGTTATTATCCGTACTATAGATAATAACAAAATCGCAAATAGAATAAACTAAACTAAAAAATTAAACAAAATCAAACTAAAAATAAATCAAACCAAACTAAAACGAACCAAAAAAACCAAAAAAAACTAGGATGGAGAATGTGTTTTGTAGTGCCCCGTCCCTACATCGTGCCCCGTACTCTGTCCACGGGGTGCGCGAGAAAGGAACACTGTCGCTATCGATTCGGTCGGGACCGATAGGTCGGGATCGGCCGAGTCGATCAAACGGGAACGGTTGAATTAAGACCCATTCCTCGTTATGGAATGTCTTCTTCGGAACCAAGTCCCATATTCAGCGGGCTGCGCCTCGAGGATTGACTCTGCGGCTGAGTCGGGAGAGACCTCCCGTTGCTCTGTTTTTTTTTCACGCCGCTTGCGTTGGTTTTGGCTTTGTTTTCTGAATGCGCTTTCGTGAATGTTTTCGATGGTTTTCATGGCTTGCATTTCGAACTCGCGTTTCCTATCGAACTCCTTGAATAATGCAGTGTTCTAATCGGTTGCTTGTGCGATTTCAGGTAATTGCGTAGGCGACGTCTAGCACAACCAGCAAGTTCTCTCGCCGAAGAAAACTCAAAGTGAGTGGCTGACCCTTCTCTTCTCGACCCCCTTCTTAGACAAAGTCGATAGTGTTGTTGCGAATGAAAAGATAAATGCAAGTGCACGAACACGAATGAATGAGCAAGTTCTCAAAAAGAAAGAGTAGGCTATGTCTTAACAACTAAAACATGTCTTTGCACGGTCATGGACAACTTGTCGACAAGGTGAGCGTTTTCTCCGCACGGCAACCCGATGCCACGGGACCGTTGCGGGCATAGGGAAACAAATAATTAGCTGTGCTGGGCACGGGTTAGGCGAGGACTTGCAGCGGGGCTCGCTACTCACGCTGAAAGGACCCCGTCTAACAAAAGCTAGAGGAGTCCACAATGGCTCTGGGAGCCAGTGACCAACACACGATATATGCACTTGGTATGGAAATGATAACAATTGACAGGGAAGAACATGGTAAGTTTCATAAGGCGCGGCGCGGCCGCCGTCGGTAAGTTTCAACGTAAATTTCACTATGCTTGTCATTACTTGTTGCAATTCATTAGGATGGTTAGAAACATTCATACTCTAAGTCATATAAACTCTTCAACCAAATGAGAGCTTGGAACTTAAATAGCCACGCACCAGTACAAAGTGTAATGTACTGATCCTCGCTCTCCACGCAGGTACCCCGAACCACGAAGGGCGTGCCACTTGAAAGCTCAAGGCGAAGTGAACCCTTTTGAAGCCTCGTCCGCGTGTAAAGGCTTATTTTCTGGAATCCTTTTGAAGAAGACCCACACTCATTCCAAAAGAAGATGGCGGCTCGACTCGCCTCGATAGCAGGTGGAAAGATGTTATATATATTTGCTTGTAAAAAGGGGATGTAATGTATGGAACGACCTATCTCATCGGCGTTCATTTTGTAAGTTGAGTCATGTTGTAGCCCGCGCGGCAATGATTATAAAGGAGTCTATGTAAAGTTTTATTATCATCAATGAAAAAGTCTATTTCTATTCCAAATGTGTCATTCAATTTCTCTGCGTACTCTAACTTGATGTTGTGTTTCGGATAACCTTATGACTATGCCTTGTGCGATCGCAACTTAGGTTCGCACGGCATCACGCCCGGGGGACGACTATCGATTCTACGGAATCGAGGCGTGACATAATGGTATCAGAGCACGGCTTTACGTCCTTTGGCCTCGTGTCTAAAGTTCCAAACCTTTGACCTCGCATCGATGAGATAAGTTGTTCCATACAATGAGTCCGTAATAATTTGTGACTGATGTGTTTGCCTTCGTATCGCAGAAGTGACGGAACCCACGGCCGAGCAAGAACAGAGCGCCTCGAGCGGCTCTAGTAGTTCGTATCGTCCGCAGGCCGGACCTTCTAACGATACAATCGAAAGGATGCTGCGCATGATGGAGGCGCAGCGAAACCAGTCCGAGAACTGGCATCAGCAGGTAGAGGAACGACAGGCCCAGTTCGAAGCTCGCTTCGAAGCTCGCTTTGATGCACATGCCAAGCTTCAGCAAAAGCAGCTAGATACCCTGCAGCAGATCGTCCAGACAATGGCGGCCAACGGGAATTCTGCGACTACGCCTACCGTCACCGTGCCGGCGATCCAACCCATTGATGTCGACACGGAGGATCCTGAGCGTCAACCAGCGACACCGAAAAAGTACAACTTTGAAGTGTCAGAATTCAAGAAGGCGTGCCGCACTTCCTTCAGCGGCACCGAGGGTCCTTCCATGGCGATCGACTGGTTGGAAGAACTGGAAGATCACTTTGAGCTTCTTGGCATTGAAGAATCGAAGCAAGTCGCCTGCGCACAACTTCAGCTACGGTTGAACGCGCACGACTGGTGGGCTGTGCGTAAGCGAGCGATCCGACCGGACAACACCACCGCACCGATCTCTTGGGCCACGTTCCGCAAAGCTTTCGAACTCCAGTACCTTCCGTCAGTCGTTCTTCAAGCGAAGGAGAATGAATTCATGCAGTTGAAGCAAGGGAGCAGGACGGTGGAACAGTACGCCGCGGAATTCAACAAGTTGTCAAAGTTTGCAGGCCAGTTTCTGCCGACTGAAGAGTGCCGTGTGCGACGGTTCGAAGTGGGTCTGCGACAATCTATCGGTGCTCATGTCGGGGTCCCGGAGTACAAGACCGTGGGCGAGGCTCTGAATCATGCGCTCCGCCTTGAGAACCTGCATCCTTCCAGTGCTGACGACGTTGTGCGCAACTCCAATCACAAACGTCCTAGCCATATGGGAGGCAACAACGACGCGTCAAAGCGTCCAAATAACGGCGGCTACAAGGGTGAGAAAACGATACCAAAGTGCACCAATTGCGGGCGACTTGGACACCGTGAAGTCCACTGCTGGCACCGCAACGTTGAATGTTTCGCTTGCGGACAAAGGGGTCACACGGCTCCAAATTGTCCAAGCTTTCGTCAGACTCGTAACACCCCGCCCCAACAACACCGACAAGAGAATCGAGGGCAGGCGCCTCGACCTCCTCCGCCCACTCAACCCGCACCGCAAAATGGCCGAGACCGTCGCCCCAACACTCAGGGCCGCGTCTATGCCATGACTCGAGACGAAGCAATGGAATCAGACACCGTGGTGACAGGTATACTAAAATTCAATAATGTGCCTGCTCGCGTGTTATTTGATTCAGGTGCTTCACATAGTTTCATATCGGCAGACTTTGCCGCCGAGCACAAATTCCCTGTAATATCATTAGATCTCGACCTTAGCGTAAGCACGCCTTCGGGCATACCAATTCTCACAAACTTAGCTTGCGCCAGCGGGATTATCTGTATCGGCGGTCAAAAGATTGGTCTGGATGTGATAGTTCTAGATATGAAGGACTTTGACATCATTCTGGGAATGGATTGGCTCGGGCCGTGCAACGCAACCATAGACTGCGCTGAAAGGAGGGTCACATTTCGCATGCCTGGAGTGCCTGAATTCTGCTACTCGTGTGGTGAGGCGTCGCCGACCTGCATGGTGATCTCCGCAATATCGGCTCGACGGATGCTGCATTCCGGGTGCGAAGGCTATCTAGCTTCCGTTCGAGATATGCGATAGGATGGTGCAAACGCGGGTCAGACCGACGTTGTGGCAGAATTCCCAGACGTGTTCCCGGACGAGCTACCCGGCATGCCGCCCGATCGAGAAATAGAGTTCACCATCGACACATTCTCCGACACCCGTCCGATCTCGAAGGCTCCGTACAGAATGGCTCCTGCAGAATTGAAAGAATTGAAGGCACAACTTCAGGAATTGCTCGACAGAGGGTTTATCCGTCCGAGTGTCTCGCCGTGGGGTGCGCCCGTGCTATTCGTAAAGAAGAAGGATGGATCGATGCGACTCTGCATCGACTATCGAGAATTGAATAAAGCCACCGTCCGAAACAAATACCCCCTGCCCCGTATCGACGACTTATTCGACCAGCTCCAAGGTGCAACCGTGTTTTCGAAGATTGATCTGCGATCGGGTTATCACCAACTCAAAGTCAAGCCAGACGACGTGCCGAAGTCTGCCTTTCGTACTCGTTATGGCCACTACGAGTTCTTGGTAATGCCGTTCGGTCTGACAAACGCCCCTGCCGTCTTCATGGATCTAATGAATCGGGTGTTCCGTCCGTTCGTTGACAAGTTCGTAGTAGTCTTCATCGACGACATCCTCGTCTACTCGAAGGATCGAGCGCAACATGCAGAGCATCTGCGGACGGTACTCCAAACCCTTCGAGAGAATCAGTTGTATGCGAAGATGAGCAAGTGCGAGTTTTGGTTGGACAGCATCTCATTCCTTGGGCACATCATCTCCGCCGCGGGCATCGCAGTCGATCCGAAGAAAGTCGAGGCAGTTGCTGATTGGAAACGGCCCGCATCAGTTAGCGAAATTCAAAGCTTCCTAGGCTTGGCGGGATACTACCGACGCTTCGTAAAGGACTTCGCGAAGATCGCATCGCCGTTGACTCGCCTCACCCAGAAAGGAGTCGCTTTCAAGTGGTCAGACGACTGTGAAGCTTCCTTCCAGGAGCTCAAACAACGGCTCGTTTCGGCCCCGATACTTGCTCTTCCTGAAGGGACGGAGGGATTTCAAATCTTCAGCGATGCTTCTGGCCAGGGCTTGGGGTGTGTGCTCATGCAGCGGGATAAGGTGATATCTTTTGCTTCCCGGCAGTTGAAGCCGCACGAGAAGAACTACCCCACGCACGACCTAGAACTAGCGGCAATTGTGTTTGCGTTAAAGCTGTGGCATCACTATCTCTATGGTGTGACGTGCAGGATTTATACGGACCACAAAAGCCTCAAGTATCTCTTCACCCAGAAAGAACTGAATTTGTGGCAGAGGCGATGGCTCGAACTAATCAAAGACTATGACTTATCGATCGACTACACGCCGGGCAAGGGAAATGTGGTAGCGGATGTGCTGAGCCGAAAGTACTTAGCTTCATTATGCATCAACAATCGACTGCTGCGCGACTTGGAAGGAATGGGCATCGAGCTTCGAGTTCGTTTCAGAGACGTGAAACTGGCACAGCTGCGGGTAGAACCGAGCCTACTGGAGAGGATCAAGTCTGCACAGAAGGACGACCCGTACCTGGAGAAGTTGCGGAAGCTGATATCGACAGGAAAAGCGTCCGACTTTGCAGAGGACGAGTCGGGAGTATTGCGCGTGAAGGGACGGCTATGCGTACCGGACGACGTAGAACTCAGAAAGGAGATAATGATGGAGGCACACCATGCAAAATATTCCTTGCATCCTGGCAGCACCAAGATGTATAAGGACCTCCGCGTTGTCTTTTGGTGGCACGGCATGAAGAGGGACGTAGCGCTCTTTGTGTCAAAATGTATGGCCTGTCAGCAAGTCAAAGCCGAGCACCAGCGACCGGGCGGGGAGATGCAGAACCTTGCTATTCCAGAGTGGAAATGGGATCACATCACTATGGACTTTGTTGTTGGCTTGCCGAGGACGCCGCGGGGAAACGATGCCATCTGGGTCATCGTCGATCGACTAACCAAGTCAGCGCACTTTATCGCCATCAAAGTTACTTGGAGCGTCGACCGCCTTGCTCAGATATATCTTGATGAAATAGTTCGGCTGCACGGGGTCCCAGTTTCTATCGTCTCAGATCGGGATGGACGGTTCGTAGCGCGCTTCTGGAGTAGTCTACATTCAGCACTGGGGACCAAGTTGAAGTTCAGCTCAGCTTATCATCCTCAGACTGACGGCCAAACAGAGCGGGTGAACCAAATTCTCGAAGACATGTTGCGACTCTGTGCGATCGACTTGAAGTCAAGTTGGGACGTCCATCTACCGCTGGCCGAGTTTGCATACAACAACAGCTATCAGTCCAGCATCCAAATGGTGCCGTATGAAGCTTTGTACGGCCGGAAGTGTAGATCGCCCATTTGCTGGGATGAAGTCGGGGAACGGCAGATACTTGGTCCGGAGCTGGTAGAGCAGACTGTGCAAAAGGTCAAGTTGATACGAGAAAGATTGAAGATAGCACAAAGCCGGCAGAAAAGCTATGCCGACACGCACCGACGCCCCCTCGAGTTCTCGGAAGGCGACCATGTATTCCTGAAGGTGATGCCTATGCGTGGAGTTTCCCGGTTCGGTGCGAAAGGAAAGTTGAGCCCAAGATTTGTTGGCCCATTCGAAATATTGAAGCGAGTCGCCCCGGTAGCTTACCAACTCGCCTTGCCGCCAGCATTGTCAGAGGTACATGACGTCTTCCACGTCTCGCAATTGCGGAAGTACGTGCACGATCCGGGGCATGTGGTAGTGTTGGGTAAGCTGGACCTGAAGGCGGACTTATCATATGTCGAAGAGCCGGTGCAAATCTTGGAGCGCAAGGATAAACTTCTCCGCAACCGTGCTATTCCTCTAGTCCGCGTCCTCTGGAGAAACCATTCTGTCGAGGAGTCGACGTGGGAGCTTGAGTCTGAAATGAAGGAGAAGTTTCCTTCATTGTTCTCGTAGAGGTAGGTTCTATTCTTAAGTTTCGAGGACGAAACTTTTTCTTAATTGGTTATGGTGTAGTGCCCCGTCCCTACATCGTGCCCCGTACTCTGTCCACGGGGTGCGCGAGAAAGGAACACTGTCGCTATCGATTCGGTCGGGACCGATAGGTCGGGATCGGCCGAGTCGATCAAACGGGAACGGTTGAATTAAGACCCATTCCTCGTTATGGAATGTCTTCTTCGGAACCAAGTCCCATATTCAGCGGGCTGCGCCTCGAGGATTGACTCTGCGGCTGAGTCGGGAGAGACCTCCCGTTGCTCTGTTTTTTTTCACGCCGCTTGCGTTGGTTTTGGCTTTGTTTTCTGAATGCGCTTTCGTGAATATTTTCGATGGTTTTTATGGCTTGCATTTCGAACTCGCGTTTCCTATCGAACTCCTTGAATAATGCAGTATTCTAATCGGTTGCTTGTGCGATTTCAGGTAATCGCGTAGGCGACGTCTAGCGCAACCAGCAAGTTCTCTCGCCGAAGAAAACTCAAAGTGAGTGGCTGACCCTTCTCTTCTCGACCCCCTTCTTAGACAAAGTCGATAGTGTTGTTGCGAATGAAAAGATAAATGCAAGTGCACGAACACGAATGAATGAGCAAGTTCTCAAAAAGAAAGAGTAGGCTATGTCTTAACAACTAAAACATGTCTTTGCACGGTTATGGACAACTTGTCGACAAGGTGAGCGTTTTCTCCGCACGACAACCCGAGGCCACGGGACCATTGCGGGCATAGGGAAACAAATAATTAGCTGTGCTGGGCACGGGTTAGGCGAGGACTTGCAGCGGGGCTCGCTACTCACGCTGAAAGGACCCCGTCTAACAAAAGCTAGAGGAGTCCACAATGGCTCTGGAAGCCAGTGACCAACACACGATATATGCACTTGGTATGGAAATGATAACAATTGACAGGGAAGAACATGGTAAGTTTCATAAGGCGCGGCGCGGCCGCCGTCGGTAAGTTTCAACGTAAATTTTACTATGCTTGTCATTACTTGTTGCAATTCATTAGGATGGTTAGAAACATTCATACTCTAAGTCATATAAACTCTTCAACCAAATGAGAGCTTGGAACTTAAATAGCCACGCACCAGTACAAAGTGTAATGTACTGATCCTCGCACTCCACGCAGGTACCCCGAACCACGAAGGGCGTGCCACTTGAAAGCTCAAGGCGTAGTGAACCCTTTTGAAGCCTCGTCCGCGTGTAAAGGCTTGTTTTTTGGAATCCTTTTGAAGAAGACCCACACTCAGTCCAAAAGAAGATGGCGGCTCGACTCGCCTCGATAGCAGGTGGAAAGATGTTATATATATTTGTTTGTAAAAAGGGGATATAATGTATGGAACGACCTATCTCATCGGCGTTCATTTTGTAAGTTGAGTCATGTTGTAGCCCGCGCGGCAATGATTGTAAAGGAGTCTATGCAAAGTTTTATTATCATCAATGAAAAAGTCTATTTCTATTCCAAATGTGTCATTCAATTTCTCTGCGTACTCTAACTTGATGTTGTGTTTCGGATAACCTTATGACTATGCCTTGTGCGATCGCAACTTAGGTTCGCACGGCATCACGCCCGGGGGACGACTATCGATTCTACGGAATCGGGGCGTGACATGTTTGACGCCAGTGTGACTGGAGCCTCACTTGTTTTTCTCTTTTTTGTCTGGCGCTAGTTGCCCTGGCGCCTCGTTTTTTTTAATATTTATTTTTGTCTGGCGCCAGTTGCACTGGCGCCAGATCCCCTTCTTTGTAAATATCCTAAAATTGTTCTCTTGTGTACAAATTTAATAAACTTCTTCACCTTATATGAAATTAATTTTCTGATCCAACAATGAACACAGTCACAGAGGAATAGAGTAATGCTACATAGACATTTTTTTTGACACACTTCATAACCACACCGATGTGGCACTGCGTTATTGAATGTTAAGAAAAGTGTCTCTCCCATAGCATTACTCAAAATTATAAGTGCCTTCGGTTCTTACTCAGGGTTAGCCCAGAATTGAGACTAGTCCATGTTAGAGAAAAAATTATTCAGAACAATCCATTTTTTTACTTAGAACTGTCTTCCAACCCAATTCCAACTTTTTACCTTTAGGCATCGTTTAGTTCTGATTTTTCTTTCCGATGTTTTGAAATGCCAAGAAATTTGGAAAGAAAAGTTAATACTTTAATGTTGGGATTCCTTGCTTAGATGGATGGAATCACTTTTTCTCCTAATTTTTCTTCTATTGGGAATCACTTTCCTTTCCTCCTCAATTCTTTCGGCACTCAAACATAGAAAATTAATCAATTTCCTTTCCCAACCCGCTGATTCCGCGGATTCCGCGAATCAAACCAGGTTTTATTTCAACTTTTCACTCTTTCTCTCTCTCTCTCTCTTCCCAAAATCTCTCAAACCCTCCACTTCTTCTCCACCACCCCAATTTCATAAATGGCATCAAAAGACTCCTCCTAAACAAGATACAAACTCTAATGTTTATTATATTTGGTGGTTATTTGTGCAGAACAAATTGGAAGAAATTATTTCTAATTCTAGGACTGTTAAAATATTAATGAAAAAAATCTTGTAAGGAGAAGATAGAGTTTATGACTGTCAAAAATTATTATATACATAACAAAATTTGGAAGAAATTATTCCTAACGTAGCCCGCGGTATGACAATTACCTAGGACTGCCAAAAGAATTGGTAGTCCTAATTTGGACTTGTTCTACAGTAAATCTATTTTAGGACTGTCAAAATAAGTATGTAGGACTGCCAAAAATTATGGCAAAAAAATATTTATTTAGTGAGTGTAACAGTTTATGACAATTAGTATTACTATATAATATTTTTGAAATTATAAATATATTTATTATAATTGATTTATTTCTAATAGTAAGCGTTGTGTCCCTAGATGAAAATTTTGGCTACGACACTATAGGACTTTAGGACTATAAGAAGGGTCTGCACTTTTATTAAAAATATGTCTAAGGATTATTCTAGACTTTTTATAACTATAATATTTGAATATCTTTAAAACATACATAATTTAATATTACATAAAGAAAACATGTTAGATATTGGACTAAGCTCCAAAAAATACCCATTGATAAAAACAAACCTAATTGATATTGGACCAAATAAATTCGTGGGCTCAAAATTGTGAGAACAAAATCAAATTTATTTTCAACAAAGTGTTCCTTAATAAGTCAGAACCATTTTTCTGACAGGGCCATCATCAAAGTGATACAGGTCCAAAAAAACTACCAACTGAAACTGAGGACCATATTCTTTTCTTATTCATAAAAGAGTACAACAAAGATAGCTGAACAAATCCAATTTGCTCAACATGAACATGAACATCTACATATAATTATATTCATTTGAGTCATCTTTTTGTAGTAGGGTTGGCTTCATTATAAGAGCCTTCTGCTGGCTGTTATGGGAGGGGGTTATCTGGCATATTTGGACGAGTATGGTATGCTTCTATAGTTGACACACATGGAGTAGGTAGTTTAGTCTCACGTTGGATAGAAAGTGGAAATATAATGTATAGATAAGTGGAATTGATCTAGATCAAGAATTTCAATTTTAAGGTATATGAGCTCAATCTAATATCATACCTCATGGATCAACTCGGATCACATTCCGTTTCCTACATCACCAGGAATATAGTGGGCCAAGTATTGGCCCAATATACACGATCAGGAAGTCGTGAAAATTTCTATCATCATGGATGATCGTGTGATATCAGAGTTCCATTGTATAGGATAAATCATGTATCAAGTTCTTCCATTTCAGGAATGTAGAATTTTATTACAGAAGTAGCGAATAAAACTCACTTTCATTACGACTAGTTAGTCATATTTCCTCATAGTGTAGTTTCATATAAGTTGTGTAGAGAAGTTTGCGTTATGCATAACATAAACTGTCTTAATTTGGTTCTCTTTTAATTCTCCATCTTTTAGAATTGCAAAATGTGTTCCCTCTTTCCGATAATTTCAGAAGCACACACAAAAGTAGCTTAGTCTATATTGGGTTCCAAATTGGGGCTTACTAGTCTACAAAATGAGTTCCTACAATCTAGAATCTAAAATTTGGAAGGTCCAACCCTTAGCACCTTTGGGTAGGATAGGACCTGAAATTGTAGAAATTGAAACTAGAGATGGAACTTATTATTCTACAAAATGAGCACCTACATTCTAAATCTGGAATCTATAAAATGGGATGAGCCTTACTAATAATGCTCTTAATAAACATTCCCATATTCAAGTTTATTTTTTGCGATGCCTAGTGTAACGCACGGAACATTGCATGCCTTTTTGATCCATTGTCCTCAATTTTCACACACACGACGTCCATTCAATTAATTTATTGTAAATGTTCCAAAAACATATATCTATCAAATAAATTAATATTGTACTCTTAAGCGTATAAATTGAAATAAAATGTTGGCTATGCATATCGATCCATGTGCATTCCTTTAGATCTTAACTTTGTTATACAATACTTCAAGAAGTTGATTAATCTCTAGTTTTGTTTTATTCGATTGTAGTTAACAAAAAAATAAAAATTGTAACTCTCTTTTTTAGTTGTAGATATTGTCTGTGTGACGGTGTTATTTACAATATGAAACGCGTAAACTTCTATAGTAATTAATTTATTATATTTTTGTGTTGTTTCTAGTGTTGTAATTTCTTTTGGCTATTATTTGTATCGCTTTAATTTATTTGTTTGGTTTAGATACTTAATATAATTAGATATTTGCTAGAGCATTGTAGGCTACACAGACACATCGTTTCTTAAACATTTATTCATTTCCTTCACATCCTGCTGTGAAGGGAGCTGCAAATGTACATAAATTCATTTTCTGCTGCCGCCACCTGTTCTGACAAGGAATTACATGGTCATCCTCTAGACCTGCGTTGATGATGATGTTTAAAGCTCAATGAAACTGGTTGTTCTTCTCAAGCGGGCACTACAACAAAATAGGTTAATTATAACATTTTTTATGACATTTTTTAAATAAGTGTCGTTAATTTTTTATAGTGATGATACTTTATTAAAACGTGTCGTTGTAATTAAATATTTATCATAATTTATGTCACTTTTTAACAAAATATCGTAACCATAAATACAACAACACTTCTAAGGGAAATGAAATTACAAATATCGTAAGATATTATATACTTAATACGACACTTAAAAGGTGTTGTCTCATATTTTATTTTTCTACCATTTTTTTTTTCACATACTAATACAACACTTAAAAAGTGTCGTCTCAAAATTTATTTCCCCCCATTTTTTAAAGGCGAATTCTAGGGACACATCTCTCTTTACTTGAGTCTAGTCCTTACTAGGAGACAATCCATGAAAGTGAAACTTTTACTGGGACATCCAAAATTTTACTTGGGGCGAGCCCACTCCAAAAAATTAGGGTTTCTCAGCAGACGGCCGCTGGCGGACGCGCTCGGGAGAGGCGCTGCTGGTGCGGTGGCTTGGCGGAGGCGGAGGAGAGTGACCAAATTTAAAGCGAACGCTCAGTCCGATGTTGAAAAAAAAAACCCCAGAGACGGAGGAGAGTGAGCACACAGACCCGTTATATTCTTCCCGAATGAAAAGATTAGGATCAGGTTTTGGAGCGCTCACACAAAAGTGAGGTTGGAGAGCGAGAAAGAGGCACGAACAACTCGAAATCGAGATTCCGAGCCGACCACGAGCTCGCTCAAGAACCTCGATACATGAACCGGGTCCGCCGCCATCGAGCTCCGCTGCGTCTTCGTCGACGCAGACTGTAACTAAGTTGGCTGTTCTACTTTATGTTAGGACTGATGCCAACTTAGTTGCAGTCCTACCTGTCTGAAAAAAAATTGAACTAGTCCCAAATAACGAATAGGGACGATGAACTTATAATTTTTTTTTAAAAAATTTGAACCACCCCTTAGCAAAATGTTATGTGCGCTTTGAATTAGCAACTTACCACCCCTTAGCAAAAATTGCAGCCGATAATATTCCAAAGCTCAAAGCTCCGTGCCTGCTCTCAAATTTCATTTCTATTCTTTGCTCTCTCTCTCTCTCTCTTCTTCCTTTCACTTTCTCTCTCCCCTAATTGACGACGGACTCAAACCCTATGCTCGTCAACACCGTCTCCGAAGCTCTGGGACAAGGCATCTCCGCTCGGCCTTCCCCCAAAGTCGGAGCCACCGGCGCTGATTACAAGCAGCTCTGCCCTCGATGCCTTCGAGTCGACCTGGTCGAAGATCGATTCCGCCATCAAGGTCCGTGGATCTTCAGCTTTTCGTCTTAATTTCTATCATTCCTATTCCTTGGTAGAAGATTAATGCTAAGGTGTGTTAACAGAAGCATGAACAACCAGAATTTTTTTTTTTTTTTTTTTTTTTTTTTTTTATGTATAAAATATGCTGATTGTGGGATAGTTGGTTTAGTTTGATTCAAATAGGTAAAATATCCATATTTATTTCTTGGTTTAGTTTGGTTTGATCATAAGTATGTTGATTTGATTTAATTTTACAACTATAAGTTCGATTAAACCAAATCAAGAATCAAATGGTCCAAATTTCACATGATAATTTATTTTGAATTTTTATAAAATTAAAAAAAAAATTCAAAATTGGCCGGTTCAATTGTGAACCGGTTCGGCCGGTTCACCAGTTGAACCCGGTTTTGACAAAAAGTCACGGTTTTTTAAATGATCCGATTTTAGTCGAACCGGACCATTTTTTTGGCTTAAACCGGTTGGACCCGGTCCAACCACCTGTCCGGTCCGCTTTTTACAACATTGCATTTGAGTGTTGACCCTAGTATTTTCTCTGAGAGGCGAAGATGGCAACTTTCCTGTCATGGTGATGATGGCCCAAACCAGTGTATCTACTACAGACGTAGCCGACACTTGATTGGCCACTGCTCATGTCATCAAATTTTCTTTAAATTCCTATATATGTGGCATGGACAAAGGAGCATTTCTACTTGAACATATACTTCATTTCTTGCTAGAAAGAAAGACTAGCTTAGCCATGTGTTCAGAAAGCCCAAGTGGTAGCCTCAGCATGCTCTTCTTCCCTTTCATGGGCCCAAGCCACATCCACCCAACGCTCGACATGGCCGAGCGCTTCGCCATGCGCGGCGTCAAGGCCACCATACTCACCACCCCCGCGAACGCGCCCCTCATGCAGCCGTTCATCGCCCGGGCCAACGCCTCGCTTGCCGCCTATCCGATGAGCCTCCGGCTCATCCCCTTCCCTTCGGGCACCGGCCTGCCCGAAGGGTGCGAGAACGTCTCGTCCATCCCCACCCAGGACCGGAGCGTGTTGTTCTTCAAGTTCTTCGATGCGGTACCCCGGCTTCGCGAACAGTTCGACTGGTTCCTGAGGGAGCTCCGCCCCGACTGCTTCGTGACCGACGCGTTCTTCCCATGGACCTACGACGCTGCGGCTGAGCACGGCATACCGAGGCTCGTCTTCCATGTCATCAGCTTCTTCTCCCTCTGCTTGAACGACAGCCTACAACGCTACAGGCCACTCGAGAGCCTCCCCGTGGACGCGGAGGCTCTAGTCATCCCTGGCCTTCCTCCTCGCATCGAAATGTTCAGGTCACAGTTTCCCAGGCCCGAGCTGGAAGAGTTCTTTGCTCAATTTAGAGTGTCCGACTCGAAGAGCTATGGAGTCGTGGTGAACAGCTTCTACGAGCTGGAGCCGGACTACGCGCGGCACTACCGGGAGGTGGTCGGGATGAGGGCCTGGCATATAGGCCCCGTCGCACTGTGCAACAGCGACACAAACGCTGATAAGTCCGCACGAGAGCACGAGGATGCCATCGGCCGCGACGACTGCTTGAAGTCAGGATGTTGTTCCTCACGAATGAAGCCGCTGGCTATCAGTTTGTCGACTTCGGCTTCGATCGCATCCATGATGTCCGGACGGAAGCGTCGTTGCTGTTGTTTGAACGGCTTTGCATCTGGCCGAATGTTGAGCTTGTGAAGGGCAACTTCGGGGTTTAGTCCTGACATGTCTTCGAAGCTCCAGGCGAACACATCAATATATTCTTTGACAAGTTCCAGTAGTGATTCTCACTCTTCGTCTGTTAGGCTTTTACTGACGAAAATTGGTTTTGGAGAAGATTCGCTGCCGAGGTCAACCTGTATAACCTCATCTTCGGTAGGAGGTTCTCTCTGTTCGAACCGCTTTTCCCATTGTGCATCCAGCTGGTGGGCCCAAGGCTCTAACTCAAGGATTTCAGGAATGTCTTCATCTTCTTCGTGGGCGTCAGCGAATGCCATATTGACTGACATGACTTGTCTGAATACGTCTCCGATGCTGGTATCGGAATCAGAAGTTGGTGACTCGGTTGAATGCGAATGCCAGTCGCATTCCTCATCCGAACTTTCAGGGGTCGTTGCGGACGTAACATATCCTAATCCACATCGGGTCTTGCTATAGTAGTCCCGTAGTTTGCCAGCCGGGACTGGTGGCTTCAAAGGCAATCGTCGACCGAGACTCGGAGTCGAAGAGCTACGGAGTGGTGGTGCACAGCTTCTACGAGCTGGAGCCGGAATACGCACGGCACTACCGGGAGGTAGTCGGGAGGAGGGCCTGGCATATAGGGCCCGTCGCACTGTGCAACAGGGACCAAAACGCTGATAAGTCCGCACGGGAGCACGAGGAATGCTTGAAGTGGCTCGACAGCAAGAGCGTCGGTTCGGTTCTGTACGTCTGTTTCGGAAGCGTGATCGAGTTCACCACCGCTCAGCTCCGTGAGACTGCTCTGGGCCTCGAGACGTCGAGCCATCCGTTCGTCTGAGTGGTGAGGAGCGGCGGGGAAGAGTGGGCCCCCGAAGGGTTCGAAGAGAGGGTTCGAGGACGAGGCCTGATCATAAGAGGATGGGCTCCGCAGATACTGATACTCAACCATCCCTCGGTGGGAGGGTTCGTGACGCACTGTGGGTGGAACTCGATCCTCGAGGCGGTGAGCGCGGGCCTCCCGCTGGTGACGTGGCCCCTGTTCACGGAGCAATTCTTCAACGAGAGGCTGATCGTGGACGTGCTGAGGATCGGAGTGTCGGTCGGGGTGAAGGAGTTCGTTGTGGAGCCAAAAGATAGGGGACTAGTGGGAGCTGCAACCATAAGGAATGCCGCAGACGAAGTGATGGGGTGCAGAGAAGAAGAGGCGCAGGAGAGGAGGAGACGGGCGAGGGAGCTCGGAGAGGCGGCACGGCGAGCGGTGGAAAAAGGAGGGTCTTCTTACAAGGACATGAGCAATCTGATTGAGGAGCTGACGGAGAAGAAGAATGCAGTTCAGGCACAGGCACAGCCACAGCCACCGCCACCGCCACCACTAGTGTGATATATGGTCGAGGATATGCATTAGAGGATTTGTTTAACTTTCATATTTTCGTTATAGACTATTTGAAGAGATGGGGGTTCCTTTATAAATCATGAGTATACCCAAGTTTCGATCATAAAAAATCACAAGCAGAACAAAAATACTACTACTCAACAAGAAAAATATATTCAGATTTGTTGTTTGCATCATTTGTTCAAAATTTTGTTGTATCATGGAGGGAGTATGTATCCTCCTGAACCCGTCAGCAAACTCTTTTCGAATGGGCTCTACTAATATTTTTTTTCTAAGGAAAGCGTCGGCATACAGATACACCTCAATCCATTTTTGTTTTATCTCTACTATTATCACTAACAATTTTATAAAGTCATTCCTCTACTACTATGGCCTCTACTACTATGGAGACCGAAACGAATATGGCTTGATTAGTTTGATGGCAACTATAATGATCTATTCTTTCCTGTAACGAAAAGAAGGCTTGCAAATTAAATAAATCTCTACATAAAAAAGCACCAAAATATTAGCATGAAAAGTTTGACATATCCATTTTATCATTTGAGTTTGTTCCCAATAGTATTGATATGTGTATTTATTCAAAATTTATGAAAAGAATATGGAGTATTGTATGCTTGTATATTGATGATATGCTTATTATTGAATATGTTTGGCATTTTGGAAACTAAGAAGTACTTAACTTCAGTCTTTAAGATGAAAGACTTTGATGGAGTTGATACTATCTTAGGTATTATAGTTAGAAGACATGATCCTGGATATGCTTTAAGCCAAATACATTGCATTGAAAAAATATTGTCCAAATTTAAGCATCTTAATTTTAAAGATTTTAACACCCATTTTAATTCAGGTGTTAAATTGAGTGTTGTCCTTAATATTTTTCTCAACTATTGTACTAGATCTGATATTGCAATGTTGTGTGCAAACTAAGTAGATTTACTATCAATCCAAGTGGAGAACATTGGAAGGCCATAAGTAGAGTGTTTGATTATATTAGGAAAACCATTGGACATGACCGGCTCTAGCAATTTGGAGGCCCAAGACATGTCCCAAAAATGAGGCCCTTATCCCTCTATATAATTTTATTATTTTATTTACAAGTAACAAAAATATATTTGCTTTGCGATCTTCTCCACTTATGTGCTTCTTTCCAATATTTAAAAATTAATATTAGAAGTCACAAGACAAAAAAGACATTAGAAACTAGAAATGAGAAAATCTGCATTGAGACGTTTGTTGAAGGAGAGAGAGAGAGACCGTTTCTTTTCTTTTTTTCGTAGGGGAGAGATTTCTCATGAAATATCAGAGAGAGAATACTGCAATAATTTTTTTTTGAATGTTTTATTTGATTCTTCTCCAAACAACCATGGGTTTTTTCAGACCCATTGTTTCTTTTCTTTGGCCCAGTACAAAATAATTAAAATTTTAAAAAAACTAGAGGCCCCCTCGGAGAGGAGGCCCTGCTAAGTGTCACAACCCGCACCTAGTGAAAGGGCACAAGAAGTGAAGTACGCCCAGCCTACGCCACAGTGTCGGTGGTAGAACGCTGTCCTGAGTCACAATATCTAACACAGTCTAGAATATGCTCCGAATGGAGAATAAAATAATAAGTAACTCAATCACAACACTAAGATGGAATAGAAGAGTAATCTCAAGAGAGTCACATATATAAATAAAAGTCTAGGTGTAAACCACCAGAACAAATCTCAAGTACAACTCATAATGTCTCAAATAAAGATAATAAAATATTAAGTCTCAGCTAGACTATGGGCAAGTCCCCAGCGACTGATGGATCCTCCTGAGGGTCCATGTCACCAGTGTCATCTAAGCCAATGCCATAATAAGTAGGGCAGTACTCCTCATCATCACTTGTAAAAATTTTAACATGTCCAATCAGGACGGAACGAGCACATATCTCTCACAACATTTCATATCAGGATTGGACATATAAAGCAAGCTATAGAAAACTATACATGAAACGCTGTAAAGAAAATCAACAAGAGAGAGACTATAAGAATGAGATATAAATATGATAAATAGAGAAATGTAACTATCTACGTGATTTAGAGCATGAATTGGTTATGTAAACGGTTTGGATTGCACATGGATAAACTATGGAGTTGCACATGGATACCTACTAGAAAAAATGATCACATAACCAACTACACTCTCCCTGCCCCCAATCAATACACAAGGATCAAGACATGATATGTTATTGCACATGGATAACAACTACTTTATACATGGAGCTCATACGGTCATGAGTGTACATGAATAACATATGAGTGTACATGGATAAATATGAATACATGGAGTACATGATGGCCACGATAAAATACATTAACATGATATATTCGATGTATCCGAGGGGATAACATCGCATGAAAAGATCCATAGGGTACTAATCCGTGTGAACATCGTGTCAGCATCAAGTATACTAGTCTATAACAAGAGAACATATCCAAAGAAGTTTGAAAAGATCAAAAAATGTACTCGTCTGGCAAATCGAACTGCTGATGATGAAGTGTAGCTAAACTGGGGCAATATAAACTATTTAAAGCATACACATGTCACAACCAAGTCTACAATATCAAAAAAAATAGCTACAATGCAAGACTGCATGCTTCTAGGTCCCTTTTGGTCAAAGTCAACCCTTGGTCAACTCTAGTCAAACCTGGTCAACGCTGGTCAAACATTGGTCAACTAGTCCGTCTACTAATTTTTAGGTCATACACAAAATTCTAGGTCATTCGGAGTTCGTTTGAGTTGAATTGGATCAAGTTTGACCCAGAGTTGACTTTTGTCAACTTGGTCAACTTGTCGGCCAATTCGACTAAACTAGGCTCAAAATGACAAACCAAATCTGTCCTAGGACTCCTATGGTTACAACCAAAACCATGATCTACTCTAAGAAGGGTTCTCAAGCATAAATAACTATATATATATATATATATATATATAAATAACTATATATATATATATATATATATATATATATATATATATATATATTTACAATACAAAAAAAAAATATATATATATATTTACAATACAAGCCTACTCTTAATTCTAACAAATGGTTGTGTGTGTGTGTCACCTGTAAGTTACTGAAGTGAGTCAAATCTGAGATTAAAACATCAAAACACAACCATGGTATACCTCATTTTAATATACTATTATATACATATAGACAAATAGGAAAACTATATATATATATATATATATATATATATATATATATATATATATATATATATATTTTTTTTTTTTTTTTCTTATATATATATATATATATATATATATATATATATATATATATTAAAACTATATATATATAAAATATATATAGGAAAACTATATATATATATATATATATATATATATATATATATATATAGTTTTTAATATATATATATATATAGTTTTTAATATATATATATATATATATATATATATATATATATATATATATATATATATACACCAATGCTCAAATGGAAGAATTGACAATGGTTTTGAAATAGTTTTAATGAATCAAAATATGGGATTAATTCCCCTCGAACCATTCTCAACACATATATGCTTGTAATGGGCTTCAACGGGGTCTTCTTATATATATATATATATATATATATATATATATATATATATATATATATATATATATATAAAGGAAAAAAATATATATATATAAAGAAAAGTGCATATGCTCACAATTGATAGAAAAATATGAAATAAATCCAAGATTTGGTTCCCACAAATCCAAAACCTCATATACGTACTAAAAACTCAAGTTTTATAAGTTAAATTACTGGAAATCAAATATCATATTCAAACTCAAAATTCGTATTTAAAAAAAACTCATTTTTCACACAACGACCCAAAATGGGATATACACAAAATGTACCCGCGAAACTCGGCATACACGTTGGTCTCAACCCACGTGATGCGCTCGCGTACTCTCGGATTAGAAATCGAGTCCGTGTCGTGTCCACAGAACGCGTATCGGAAAATCCCGATACCACGTGACAACGTGTACTTGTGCTTGCGTTCCCGCTCGATTGAGCGTCGCACACACAACGAAAAGTTTCATGCTCGTGCATGTAGCTGGGGGGGGGGTCCTAGGGTAGGTCTAGGACATGGCAACAGAGCGACATGTCGCGCCGAGGCGACGCACGCAGTCCCGCACCTGCGCGCGGCCTGCTGTGGGCGCGCGTGCGCCCGCGCGCCCTCGTGCGCGCGGTTCCGCCTTCGCGGCTCGCTCGTCGGGCCACGCCACGACTCGGGGTTGGTCCCTCGGGTAGTCTAGGTATAGGTCGACGTGTTCCAGGTCCTGGAACGGGTCCTCGTCGCGTCGTGAGCGCGTATGAAGTCCGTTTCAGCTACAAAAATCAACCTGAATGCACAGTGCGGCCGAGCGGTGCACGTCAGATTTCTCCGCGCTCGCTCAACGAGAAGTCGTGAAATTTTACGAGCATGGGGGCAGAGGTTGCTCCCACGTGCTCAAAAAAATTTTGGCAAAAATTAGGCCTGTGCATCGAGATACAACGCACTGACGGCAGGGCATGCACGACATCGTGCACGGGATCCGTGCACGTGCGTCCGATGCCTGAAACGCCTCTGTAACGTCATCAATATCAAATCTGTTTTCACAAAAGTTTATTAAAATAATATTATCTAAACATCCATGAAGACATAATCGAAAAATAGCAACTTTCTATCCTAAGCGGCATTTCGTCGAACACGTGCCGTAAAGGACCGACAACGTGTCCGATACCGCCAACAAACGAAGTTAAAATTCAACCAAACTTCATGGGCAAGTCTAGGGCACCTATATGGATGCAAAAATGAAAGAAATTCCAGAATAACTATGGTAGAATAGGGTTTACCTATTGAGTGTCGAAAACTCAATAAACGGAGTCCCTCGGTTGTCGTGTCGGCCGATTTTCCTCAAGCAATTGCCTCTGCCTCCTCGTTAGCAATGCTCCAGCAGATCCTCCTCTCCTAAGCGAGTGCAACAGAGTTCGTTTGGGAAGAAACGGACTCCGGATGAAGAAAAATGGAGTTTTGGAGAAGGAGATCTCTTAGGGTTCACTTGTGGAGGCAAAAACTTCACAAATGAAAAGAAGGGGGAGTGTGTACTGCTGTGGACGGCCAGGGTAGGGGTCTCTAGGGTTAGGGTTTCACTTTCTTAAGTAAGAATAAGGCCCAAGTCAAAAAAGACTAAAAAGGCTTGCATGAAAAAGGCTTAAAAATCAATTAAAGCCTTAAAAAAATAAACTCAAGCCTAAATAAATTCTAATAAGTAAAATAATTCTAAGGCATGGTTAGGCTCCTATACAATGTCCACTAAGGCTAAACCAGTTGCTAGCACAACACAAGTCAACATAACTAGAAAATCACAAAAAGGCCAAAATGGCTAAAATGACTAAAATACCCTTCTATTAAAAAGTGGATGCTACACTAAGCCTGCCTCCCCTGGAGCCGGCTATGCCATTGGACTTGGCCTGAAGGATATATGGATGTTAGTTAGATCATTGATATATGGGATAATATGTCCACGTCTGGTTGGATATTTCTTCTTGGTGGGGGTGTCATTTTGTGAACATCCAAGAAACATACATGTATATCTCATTTGACAATATATGGAGTCGAAATTTGTTGCCTTGGCGCTTACGGATAAGAAGGCTGGATGGATTAGGAAGTTGCTATTGGATATCAAATTGTGACCTAAACCAATGTCTCATATTTCTATCCATTGTGATAATCAAGCTATTCTATCAAGAGTATATAGTAGTACTTAAAATGGCAAGTCTAAACATATAAGTATAGGACATGAGTGTTTGAGACAATTGATAAATGATGAAGTGATCACAATAACGTAAGTGAAGATTAGTAAGAGTTTAGCATATCCTTTACTAAAGGCCTATCTAAAGTTGTAAAAGGAACATCCAAAGAAATAGGACTGAAACATCTTATAAAAATCACCAACAACAGTAACACAACCTTAGACTAATTAACCAATTAGTACAAGGTTTAATGATTAAGAAAAAATATTGAAGTGATTGAGATACACTGATTGACATAGCTTCATTTGATTGTGACAAGATCAGTGTGACTACTACGATGAGGATGAAATTTGCCCTTAATGATGTTAAATGAATACTTGAATAGTGGAAGTATATAAATTAGCTCCATCTATGTGAATGTAGGAGTGTAGTCACTCCTCACAAGTGTTTAGAAGTTTACTCTTTGAATCATTCACGAAATCAGGAGATTAGCACATGGCCAGAAACACATTCATAAAGTGCTAAAGTGATGTTTGAAATTATTGAATTTGTTGTAGTCAAGATGTTGTAATGTGTACGATACCTCTAATTTTATTATAAAGTAAGGGGTTAAAAAGCTAAGACTACCAATAAGTGTAAACCTTGATGTATTTGAACTAATTGGAGGCTTAAGTTATAAACACAATCATGTATTCATTACAATATTATTTTGTATTGTGTTTAACCGACTCATTGATTATACAATCAAAGTGGGGGAGTGAATAATTTGATTGTACAATCAAAATGGGAAATTATGAGGATTAAGTTTGGTTGTACAAAGATAAACTTTCTATTTCATATTCATTAGTTTTGAACGGATCTTCATATTCATTGAATTGAATGAATTTCCATATTCGTTGGATTTTGGTTATGACTATTCGGACGAGTTGCGACTCTTCGTTCATGTTCGTTCACTTTCAGATTCGTCCTACATGTTCACTACCAAAATAAGACAGCTTAGAGATGCCTAAAAATGTCGCTAATATGTAAATAAAGGTCGCTAAATTATTTTAGCGATGTTTATGTGTTGTCCTGTATTTCATATTTTACCAGTTATATCATCAACTAAATCATTTATTTACCATTTAACTTTATTGAACAATTTTTAAACACTAATTTCTATAGGATATAATTGTAAATTAGGAAATGTATTCATTTTTTCTTCCACTTTTCCTCCCACTTTTGGAGGGATTGAATTTCTTAGGTTTGGAAGGAAAACCAATCCATCCACTTTTTCTTCCCTCTACTTTTTCTTCCTAACCAAACAAGAGAAAATTAATCATTCCTTCCACTTTTTCCTCTTACATTTTACTTCCTCTCACTTTTCCTCCCACCAAACACAACCTTAAGAAACAAGCTTACACAACATGTTAAGGGCGCAAGCATATGAGCATGACACATTTTTTCTCAGTTCTTGCTTTCCGAAATATGAGTAGCAAATTAGACATGTATCTGTTAATTTCAACACCAAACCATGGTTTAAATATAATTTTTATACTTATATTTAACTCTTTAATTTATTTAGACTTTCAAATATATCCTTATTATATTAATTGATTCAGTTTATTATGATAATCAAGTCATGCTTATTTTTTTGCATTAATTTGATCGTCTTTCTTTTAATACATCTAGAATTTTTTTTGGATAAAGGCTATTGGAATTGTATAGTTTATTCAACTGACACATCTATCTCATGTTGAATTTTGTTTATGCATTCTAGATATGAATGGATGAGATTCTACTATTGTTGACATAACTTTACGTTACTTATTCTTTAGAGGATGATATAAATCAAATTCGACTATGATTTATGCAACTTGAAAAAAAATCTGATAATGAAGAAAAAGGGGACTTCGGAGTTCCATGTACTTTAATAGATCGATACATTTCTTCTTGGCCATCTTCAAACCTTGAAGGTGTGCTAAGGAACTCGATGTTGCACACGCAATGCGTGTGCTCCGTCCCCTAGTTGTTGTTATTATTATTATTATTATTATTATTATTATTATTATTATTAAAGTTGTAAAAAATTTGTGGCTTAAAAATTTGTTAACTTTTAATTTTAAACATATAATTTTCTAATTATTCATATCAAAGTCTTAAATTTTTAATCTATATAAAAAACAAAGTAATACTACTCAAAAGTGGAAACAATATGACCTCTCAACTACCACTTCATTACAAATCAAATAAACATTATAAAAAGTTATACTTTCCAATTCACTTCAACAATCATCCAAAGGAGGAAAAAAAACTCATAAAATATGCATATGTATGACACGCATACGCAATACGTACGCAAAATCTCCACTTCCAAAATTTTTACTTCGCTCAACATCCACGAACAAAATAATCTGTGGTTATTGTACATGGTTGAAAAAAAACGATATAAATTTAATATACAGTGGATGGAGTTTATAATTGACATTGCCGCGTTGAATTTTATTATGGAGGGTAATATCGGTATGTGAAAATTATTCATAACTATTTGTAAAATTTTTGGACTACACAGCATTGTATGGAATACAAATTTAGTAACCTAAATGCCCCTAAGCTGTACGAGTTTGCAAAAATTTGCAAAATTGCATGTTTGGTGGTTGGGGCGGTTAGTTTCGTTGGTTTAGTAGTTAGGTTGGGTGGGTTTAATTTATTTAATTGGGTTTGAGATTGGGTTGGGGTGGGTTTAGTTTGTTTAAGCTAAAAGCTAACCCAATCTGACATGTTCAATTTCCTACACGAAAATTTATGCATGTATAACTAGGCAACAATACTACGTGGACCGCAGTATTGCCCGCAACTTTGGCCCTCGGTCCACGTGGCACTCTTTTATTGGCTTTTACCGACGGACGGGCCCCACATTAACGGGGGACGAGTGATTTGGTGACACATTGCCCGCGGTCACGCCCCGCGGGCCAAGACCGCGGGCAACGTAGTGTTTTCGATAACTAGAAAGCCTCTCCTTTCTATTACTCCTCCATCAATTCAAACTACCCATCACCATCCTATCACTTACATCTCATCTCATCTGCCCTCCTCCCAACCAACATCTTAAACCCACCCAACACCATTAAACTCCCGAGCCCAACCACCAAGCATTAAACCAAGCCTCTCCTTTCAATTACTCCTCCATCAATTCAAACCACCCATCACCATCCTATCACTTACATCTCATCTGCCCTCCTCCCAACCAACATCTTAAACCCAACTAACACCATTAAACTCCCGAGCCCAACCACCAAGCATTAAACCAACAGAAACCAAACAAGCATTAAACCAAACCGACCGAGCTGCTTGATTTTCTGCCACAGAGTCCAGTGGAAATTGGCTCGCCGGTCTTAAAAATCGGACCGGACCGGCCGATTGAACCGCTTCAACCGTGAACCGGTAGTATTTTCGGTCCGGTTCAGTATTGATCAAGTGTTTTATAAAAAACTGATATTCTTACAAAAATTATTGTCCATAAGAGATTAAACATGGACCATTTATATTAATCCGCTGGTTGAACCAACTGGTTGAACCCGTTTGATCCGACCCAATGCCTTGGCCGGGTCAAACTCCGGTCCGGTTTTTAAAACACTGTCCGGACCATCTGCCCAAAAGTTCCCAAATCCTAATTTTTACTTACTTGTTACTTGCTAAACAGATTTAGGTAGGTTTAGTATGCTGTATCAGTTTTTCTGACGATTTGAGAAAAGAATTAGTAAACATTGGGGAAAAAGAGAGGAGAAACCCTGTAGAAGTCAGAGAAATTATTAGGTGTGGAGACCATACATGTGAACATGGTTACACAACGATGGTGCAATAATTGCTCTGCAACTAGGTGAAGGTCATGACAACAATAACAGATTAACAACTAAAGGTCCAATAATTTGCCATAGAGACCAAAGGTTCTTCTGCCATAGAGACTTTCAACATCTTCATAGTATCCTCCTTTCTTCCCGAGTACCAGTTGATCAACAGACAGACAGACATACAGGTATGGAACAAGTCATTTGAACTTTAATATACCATTCTCCTCTCGTTCTTCACTCATCAATCCATTTATTTTCCATTGATTTCTGTCTCTTTGATTTCTCCTTGATCATCGTTAGCAAGAATTAGATGGATCAAATTGCACTAAGTTTGGTTGGGCCGATCGTATCTCCCATCTTCGATAAGTTGCAGAACGCGGCACTCCCATACTTTGGAGGAGATATTACTGAGGAAGAGCTACAACATCTTCAAAATACCATTCTTCCCAAGATCAGAGCTGTACTGCTGGTGGCGGAAGCGAAGAATGTGGCAGTTTTGCAGCCATGGCTGGTGACACTCAAAGAAGCTGCCTACGAGGCAGAAGATGTGCTCGACATGTACAAATACCAGCGCCTCAAAGCTCAGGTCAGTTCCGTCCCTAAATTTATCAAGACACTTAAGAAGACTGCAAGAGTTGTCGTTGAACCTTTTTCTTTCAAGACAGCGCTGAGGAAGAGTATGGAAAAACTAGTCAAGATTGCTGATGGAATAGACCAATTTACTCCCCTTGTTTCTAACTTTACTAATCAAGATCCTATGAACCGACAACAAAAACATCCTGCTAGTGTCTCTTCCCCCTCGTCACCGGTCTTTGGTAGGATCTTCAGCGCGACTCTATAGTAAACATGTTGATCTCAGCTGCGAACGAGCCTAGTACGAGTAGTGGAAGCCGTATTCCAGTTCTTGCAATCTACGGGATAGGAGGGGCAGGCAAGACCACTCTTGCGCGGTCGATCAATAACGACCCAAGAGTTGTGGAGCATTTTGATACAAAGATGTGGGTTCACGTGTCTCGCATATTTGACGCGCATGCAATCACAAAGAAAATTATCGAATCTATTGATAAAGGTGAATGTCCCCGTGTGGAAAATTTCGATGTTCTTCAATCAAAACTCAAGGACATGTTGAAATCCAAAAAGTTTTTGCTTGTTCTTGATGATGTTTGGTGTTTAGACAAAGAGCTGTGGGATCAGATGCTCATTCCTTTCAATGAAGTTGGGGAGATGGGAAGTAGAATTCTTATTACATGTAGAGCCGAAGAAGTGACATCAAAGTTAGGAGTACACCATTCATTTTCCTTGGCAGAACTAGAAGATAATGATTATTGGTCTATTTTTATGCACTATTCATTTGGTGATGTTAAAAAAGAGATCAATGATCCACAACTGTTAGAGCTAGCAAGAGAAATTGTGAAGAAGCTAAGTAAGTCTCCATTAGCTGCTAGGATGGTGGGAAGTTCGTTAAGGGGAAAAGAGGTTGAGTATTGGAAACAAACTCTACATAGAGGAGACATGCTCAAAGACACCTTAGGGGCTCTATATTGGAGTTTCGAGTAGCTACGCCCGCACCTTCAAAGATGTTTTGCTCTCTGCAGCTTGTATCCTAAAGGTTACTATTTCAAGAATGTAGAAGAAGATTGTGTCAGGCTTTGGATTGCACAGGGTTTTATTGAGGTTCCGAGCAATAGCACAGTTACAGTAGAAGATGAAGCCATGAGTTATTTCAATGAACTATTGTCTAAATCTTTTTTCCAACGAAAGTTTGTTGAGTATGAAATACACGACTTATTGCATGATTTAGCTGAAAGGGTTTCAAAGGATTATTGTTTTAGAATTGAAGATGATCATCAGTGCATTCCAGCAAACGTTATGCATCTCTCTGTTGTGGGCGACTACAAGGGCATATTCCATCTATCCGATATATTCAAGCTGGTAAACTTGCGCACTTTATTCATTATTTCTTGGTCCATTGAACAAGATGATATTTTTGGTTTCACTCAACAAGTTTTCATGAAGTTTAAGAAGTTGCGGATGCTGCATCTTCGTGGTGGATATAATAAAGTGTTTAAACTTGATAAATCGGTTGGTGGTTTAAAACTTCTTCGATATTTGCAAATTGAAGTAGTGGAAGAGTTGCCTGAATCACTGGGTAAACTCTACCATCTACAGTTTTTGGTAATAGATAGATCAATAAAGAATAAAGTACCTCAAGAATTGAACAAGTTAATCAATTTGCGATATATGGGTGGACTTGTTGATCCAAATTATCGGAGATCTTTTAGAGACATTGGACATAAAATAACGGCTTCGATTATACCATATTTCGGAAAACTAACATCTCTTCAAGCAATTGACCGATATGAAGCCAGCAGGAAAGAGAAACAATTTGGGATAGGACAATTGAAGAATCTACAACAGCTTCGAGGATCACTCCGTCTATACGACCTCCAGAATGTGAAAGATAAGACAGAGGCCTCCGAGGCATCACTGAAGGAGAAAAAGCATGTTGACACGTTGGAGTTACACTGGGAGCGGTCATCTGAACGAGATGGTAGGATGGACGAGGAAGTACTCCAAGGCCTTCAGCCACCTCCGAATCTTCGTGAGCTCAAGCTAGAAGCCTACAACGGTGTCCGGCTTCCTAAATGGACGCGAAACGATGGAAGCCTCTCTTCCGATCTGTATTTTGTTGACTTGGAACGTCTGCATTCTCTCGAAATTGTGTATTGCCGCAATCTTCAACGAATTCCCTCTCTTCCTAGCATGCTTGGGCGACTTGTTATTTGGGGATGTGAGAACCTCTCCGAGGTGCCCCTTCTCCCACTTGGTCTGAGAGAGTTAACGGTGCACGGTTGCCCCAAGTTGGTGCAATTACAGCCCCCCGTCTCCTCTCGTCTTGAAGAGCTCGATCTCGAGAATTGTGGTGGTGGCGGAGTTGAAGCTATGTTGTCGAGTGTGTCGTTATTATGTAACGGTGAAAATGGCAGCAGCAGCAGCATCCAAGACGTGGGTTTTGTCCTCAAGAGGTTGCGTATTGTGAAATGCTCTATCCTCGGTGAGAATGAGAAGGAACTCTGCCTAGATAAACTCGTGACCTCTCTCACTCATTTAGAGCTCACTAAATTGCCATGGCTGGCATCCCTCCTAGTCGGTCCCAACCTGACAGCGCTCGAGCGTGTAAGGATTTGGAATTGTGAGAATCTCAGGTCAATCGGGAACTCGTTAGTGTCATCTGATCTCAAATCCCTTTCTATTAGCAACTGTCCTAGGCTGACAGTGCAGCAGCAGCAGCAACAACCAGATGACCACCACCGGGGAGGAGGAGTGATGGAGAGATTAGATGTTGAAGGCTGCCCCGAGCTGACTTCGCTGTGGAATTTGAACTGCTTCACATCCGTCCGAGAATTGAGGGTTACGGGGTGCCCCAAGCTAACATTAATCGAATCAGGAGGAGGAGACGACGACTCTCTGTCGTCGCCAATGCCATCATCATCACCACCATCATCATGTCTTCTTCATTCAGTGACTGTCGACGATCTCTCTCTGCTCACTGCATTACCCCGGAGAGAATGCCTGAGTTCGCTCCGTCATTTGACAATCCGAAATTCTACTCAGGATGATAAACCGTTCACTGCCGAGCAAGAGGACTTGTTCCAGCACCACCTAACCTCCCTCACACGGCTCGAGTTCGACTACTGTACGGGTCTACCATCCTTGCCTGCCAATCTGGAGAGCCTCTCTTCCCTCGAGTCTTTGTGTATATGGGGCTGCCCCAAGATCGAGTCGCTGCCCAACTTACCTGCTTCATTGGAACACGTGTACGTACGCGGATGCCATCCTCGATTGAAACAAAAGTACTGGAACGACGAGAAGATTATTTTCCGGGATTAACTTCATTTCTACTACTTAAACTATGTACGTGAAACTTGAGCTTCAATATTCACACCCGTTTGCCTGCCTTATATTTTGTACCTTTAAAAAATGTTATTGTTGAGATGTATCAATAGAGTGTATTTGTTATTAGTTTCTAAGTCAAAATTATCCTGTATAAATAATAATATATTGTATATTGTTGGGCGTACAAAAGCGTTTGTCAACCCACCCGATCAAACCAACCTCCGTCTAACGGAAACCAAGCACAGATAAAGACATGTATATGGCAAAAAAATTACAAGATTGATAAAAATTATTGTTGAACCCTTTTATCCTAATAGGTTCCGCCCCTCACCATTCTCAAGAGAAGAAGAAGAAAAAAACAGAAGTAGAAATAATGGCACTAGAGACAATATTGTTTCCATAAAGTAAAGACCCAGAAACTGGCTCACGAATACCATCAATATCTACTGGAGGGACAGCAATGAAGGCGATAGTAAATACAGAAGTTGCGGTCAATAAGGTAGGAATCATCAAAACACCGAACCATCCAATGTAAAGATGGTTTTCGGTGCTGGTTATCCAGTTACAGAAGCGACCCCATAGGCTTGTACTTTCGCGTCTCTCTAAAATTGCACAATTGTAGCAATCTCCCTAACCAAAGTTGACTACTACTTGATTAGATCTCCTTCCTATGAAGTCCTAAGAGTAAATCACAGACTTTCTTTTAGATTTTCTGTGGACGAGCACCTGAATCTCCACTTTTTGCTGTCCATATATATAGGATGAGAAAATCATCTAGTCCTATAGGATTTACTAGATATGAATAAAATAGGAATCATATTATACCACTACAGATATCTGCAAATGCAAAAATTGGGAGTCATTACGTAATTACTAATTCGCATACATTTTTATTGGCCTCTCACGACCTGATATAACCACTACAAGTAGAGAGAGTATTCTACAATAAAAATTATCAAGACTTCATTATGTAACCGATTTTGGGAGATAAGATGATAACTAATTATTTGATGATATATATTGAGAAAGTCGTATTGGATGTTGTTGACAATGAAAATACCTATCTATAATTTAAGTATACAAAGTCTCAAAGAATTTTGTTGTCCAAAATAAATCTATTTAGTGATTGTAATAGTTTACTTGAGATTATGAATATATTTATTATAATTGATTTATTTCTAATAGTAAGCGTTGTGCCTCCTAGATGAAAACTTTGGCGACGGCACTATATGACTTTAGGACTTTTATAAAAAGTGTCTACACTTTTATTAAAAATATGTCTAAGGATTATTCTAGACTTTTTTATAACTATAATATTTGAATATCTTTAAAACATACATAATTTAATATTACATATTGGACTAAGCTCCAAAAAATCCAATGACAAAAACAAACCTAATAGATATTGGGCCAAATAAATTCATGGGCTCGAAATTATGGGAACAAAATCAAATTTATTTTCAACAAAGTGTTCCTTAATAAGTCAGAACCATTTTTCTGACAGGGCCGACCATCATCAAAGTGATACAGGTTCAAGAAAACTACCAACTGAAACTGAGGATATTCTTTACTTATTCAGAAAAGAGTACAACAAAGATAGCTGAACAAACCCAATTTGCTTAACATGAACGTCTACATATAATTATATTCATTTGAGTCATCATTTTGTAGTAGGGTTGTCTTCATTATAAGGGCCTTCTGCTTGTTACCTGGGTGTTATAGGAGGGGGTTATCTGGCATTTTTGGACAAGATTAAGGGTAAGCTTCTATAGTTGACACACATGAAGAAGGTAGTTTAGTCCCACGTCGGATAGAAAGTGGGAACATAATGTATAGATAAGTGGAATTGATCTAGACCAAGAATTTTAACTTTAAGGCATATGAGCTCAATGTAATATCATACCTCATGGATCAACTCGGATCACACTCTGTTTCCTACATCATCAGGAATATATTGGGCCAAGTATTGGCCCAATATACACGATCAGGAAGTTATGAAAATTCTGATCATCATAGTATCAGAGCTCCACTATATGAGATGAAGCAGGTGTCAAGTTCTCCCGTTTCAGGAATTTAGAATTTCATTACAGTAAGTATTGAATAAAACTCACTTTCACTAGACTAGATAGTGTAGTCTCACAGAAGTTGTGTAGAGAAGTTTGTACATAATATAAACAGTCAAAATTTGGTTCTCTCTTACTTCAGCATCTTTTGGATTTGCAACATGTTTTCCCTTTCTTCTTTCCTTTTTCCTTGATAATTTCAGAAGCACAAAGAAATGTAGCTAGTCTATATAAAACCTGCACTTTAAAAATCCCATCATGTGTTCCTTAATAAAAATTCACATCCTTCAATTTATTTTAGACGTCCCAAAAACGTATATCTATCAAATAAATTAAGACTGTACTCTTAAGCGCATATATCGCAATAAAATGTGCTACTTCACGAAGTTAATTATCTCTAGCTTTGTTTTATTAGATTGTTGTGAACAAAAAAAATTAAAAAAAATTGTTAACTCTTTTTTTTTAGTTGTAGATATTGTCTGTCTGGCGGCATTATTTGCAATATGAAACACGTAAACTTCTATAATTATTAATTCATCATATTTTTGTGTTGTACGTAATTACTTTTGGCAATTGTTTGTAACGCTTTAATTTATTTGTTTGGTTTAGGTACTTAATATAATTAGATATTTGCTAGAGCGTTGTAGGCTACACAAATGCTGCTAATTCGTGCACTTTACAACTTGGCTCCAAACAAGATTTTGAACAATTTTTCAAATAATAAAAATTCCTCATCCAATTGTATAGTTTTATTTTGTTCTTAATTGTCCAAGCTTCTGATCACGGAAGTTCCAAATGTCGAAACAGTGGAGCAACAGTTGAACTTTACCTTCTCCATAATTGTTCAGCACACCAGTTTCAACTGTTAGTATAATCTCTGGTGATTTATTTGAATAATAAGTGTCGGTGAAATAAAATACAGGTGATTAATTATTTGTTTATAAAGTTTGCTGAAACAACATTGAGATTTATGAAATTAGATTTTCCACAACTAATATTAAACATAGGAGAATGTGAAAACTTTCCAATATATTATTCGAAGTTTTGATTTGCCAAAGGAGAAATTTCTCAGTACGACGGACTCACCACGTGGCACATGCTTATGTTCAAGCTTACATCATTACATCATATGATCCACGAAAATAATATTTTGCCCGTAGATGGACGTGACCGTCTGTGGTAGACACCCATGTGGCAGCCCCCCTGCGTTATTCGGACCCCACCTCCTTAACATCTGGGTCTCCTCTCCAATGGGAGGCTCACACATGACTGCGGGCCAATTGTCAGTCACAAAAGCTGGGGACAATTTAGCACCATTCTATGGTCTACTTACAATACATATTCTAAACATCCATAGTTCAAATGTTATTTACAAAGTGTATGAAAACTGGATTTGTTTTAGCCATCTCTGCGTATTTAAGGATGATTTTTGTGTTGTTGAAGACATGAAACTATATTATAAGTTGGTCATCAGAGCCGTTACAAGTTGTTTTCAACAACTGTTGTTTGTCTAGTAATTATATGCTAAAAGAGCTAATTTAAAAAGTTATAGATTATTTTACAAAATAAATTTGTTGCTAAACTATTGAAAACTGAAGATGACGAGACTTTAGGAAAACTTAAAATACTGCAATAGGCTAAAACAGGGTTCGGTTTATTCGGTTTGAGCTATATCGAAATAGTCAAATTTGAATAAACCGAAATTTTAAAAATTCAAAATCGAAACCGAACCAAAATTAGCCAAAACCGAAACCGAATAGTTGATTCGGTTTATTTGGTTGTGCTATTTCTATTGTGTAATGGGTCGAACCCAAAGTTAGGATAGTTTAAATTATATTAAAAAAATATAACTTTTATACGCACATTTGTTGTATTTCAAAGTTGTGTCCAAAGTTGGACTTCAACATTCATAAATAGAATTGTTGTTTCAAAATATACAATTTTTTAAGCATAAAATATGGATAGCACATTTTTAATCACAAAATATGAATAGAATTAAGAATATTTACTTAATTGCATAAGTCTTATTCAATTTTCGATTTTGGACGGAAACAAAAATTCAAAACCGGAACCGAATAATTTTTTTTAGTATTTTCAAAACCGAAATCGAATGGATATTTTTTCAAGCCGGACTGAATGTTCGGTTAGTTTTTTTTTTTTTTTCCTTTCCAAAACCGAATTTGCTCACCCTTGAAAACAACATGTTTTGAAAATAACTCTTCTTTGCATTCAAATACAAAATAACCATAAACAGCTTTAGAGAACAAATTTATGAATTCGCTTTCCAAAAGAAAATATTATGATTCCAAATCCAAGCATAAGAAGTCATAGTTTACAAAGTACAAAAATATAAAAGTGAGAATTATATATGCCAACTCATTGATCATGTTCAAAATATTCAAATTGCAAAACTAACCTTGCTAACACAAGTTTCGAAAAGAGATCTGCTTCTCATGCATGTGAAATACACACACGAAGCAAGTTAAAATTAATTAGATTCGCTCACGAGTCACTAACATTGGGATTCACATGATATATTTTTTTTTTGATTCAATAATTACATTTTGGCCACCAAGAATACATAAACAATCCAGAAAATTAGCCCCCAACTACCAACAACCCCCACAACCAATCCCCCAAAGGCTCTGCAACTTGGTGGAGGTGACAACAACCACAGATGAACCATCTAAAGGTGAAATAACTTGCCATGGAGACTTAAAGGTCCTTGTGGCATGCAACTTTCAACATCTTCATAGTATCCTTCTTCTTCCCGAGTACGAGTTGATCAACGGACAGGTACGGAACAAGTCATTTGAACTTTAATATACCAGTCTCCTAGAATGCATTCTTTACTTATCAATCCATTTATTTTCCATTAATTTCTGTCTCTTGAATTGATTTCTCTTTGACCAGCAGCATTAGCAAAAATTAGATGGAAAAAATTGCACTAAGTTTGGTTGTGCCGATAGTATCTCCCATCTTCCATAAGTTGGAGAATGTGGTACTCCCATACTTTGGAGGAGATATTAGCGAGGAAGAGCTACAACATCTTCAAAATACCATTCTTCCCAAGATCAGAGCTGTACTGCTGGTGGCGGAAGCGAAGAATGTGACAGTTTTGCAGCCATGGCTGGTGACACTCAAAGAAGCTGCCTACGAGGCAGAAGATGTGCTCGACATGTACGAATACCAGCGCCTCAAAGCTCAGGTCAGTTCTGTCCCTAAATTTATCAAGACACTTAAGAAGACCGCAAGAGCTGTCGCTGCACCTTTTGCCATCAAGACAGCATTGAAGAATAGTATGGAGAAACTAATCAAGATTGCTGATGGAATAGACCAATTTATTCCCCTTATTTCTAGCTTTACTAATCAAGATCCTATGAACCAACAACAAAAACAAGCTGCTAGTGTTTCTTCTCCCTCGTCACCGGTCTTTGGTAGGGATCTTCAGCGCAACTCTATAGTAAACGTGCTGATCTCGGCTGCCAACGAGCCTAGTACGAGTAGTGGAAAGCGTATTCCAGTTCTTGCAATCTACGGGATAGGAGGGGCCGGCAAGACCACTCTTGCGCAGTCGATCAATAACGACCCAAGAGTTGTGGAGCATTTTGATACAAAAATGTGGGTTCACGTGTCTCGCATATTTGACGCGCATGCAGTCACAAAGAAAATTATCGAATCTATTGATAAAGGTGAATGTCCCCGTGTGGAAAATTTCGATGTTCTTCAATCAAAACTCAAGGACATGTTGAAATCCAAAAAGTTTTTGCTTGTTCTTGATGATGTTTGGTGTTTAGACAAAGAGCGGTGGGATCAGATGCTCATTCCTTTCAATGAAGTTGGGGAGATGGGAAGTAGAATTCTTATTACATGTAGAGCCGAAGAAGTGACATCAAAGTTGGGAGTAGACCATTCATTTTCCTTGGCAGAACTAGAAGATAATGATTATTGGTCTATTTTTATGTACCATTCATTCGGTGATGTTAAAAATGATATTATTGATCCAAAACTGTTAGAGCTAGCAAGAGAAATTGTGAAGAAGCTAAGCAAGTCTCCATTGGCTGCTAGGATGGTGGGAAGTTTGTTAAGGGGAAAAGAGGTTGAGGAATGGAAACAAACTATACAGAGAGGAGACATGCTTAAGGACACTTTAGGTGCTCTGTATCGAAGTTTCGAGCTGCTACCCCCGTACCTTCAAAGTTGTTTTGCTCTCTGTAGTTTGTATCCTAAAGGTTATTGTTTCAAGAATATAAACGACGTTGTCAGGCTTTGGATTGCACAAGGCTTTGTTGAGGTTCCGAGCAATAGCACGGTTACAATAGAAGATGAAGCAATGCGTTATTTCAATGAACTATTGTCTAATTCTATTTTTCAAAAGAAGAATGATTGGTATGAAATGCACGATTTACTGCATGATTTAGCTGAAAAGGTTTCAAAGGATTATTGTTTTAGAATTGAAGATGATCGCCAGTGCATTCCAAGAAACGTTATGCATCTCTCTGTCGTGGACTACAAGCACATATCCTGGCATATACCCGATATATGCAAGCTGGTAAACCTGCGCACTTTAATCATGGTGTCTTCGTCCGACAACATCGTTGGCTCCAATGATATTTTTGTTTTCATTCAACACGCCTTGATGAAGTTTGAGAAGTTGCGGACGCTGCATCTTGATCTTAGATATGATGGAGTGATGAAACTTGACAAATCAGTTGGTCGTTTAAAACATCTTCGATCTTTTCAAGTGGGATTGGTGAATAAGTTACCTAGATCATTGGGTGAACTCTACCATCTACAGTTTTTAGTAATAGAGAGATCAATGAATGATAAAGTACCTCAAAACTTGAACAACTTAATCAATCTGCGATATATGCGTGGACTTGGACGTCATCCATATGATAACGAATTTAGGACCGGACATGAAGTAACCGTTTTTAAGATACCATTGTTTGGGAAACTAACGTCTCTTCAGGAAATTGACAGATATAAAGTCAGCACAACCAACAAGAAACAATTTGGGATAGGACAATTGAAAAGTCTACAACAGCTTCGAGGAACACTCTCCATATACAACCTCGAAAATGTGAAAGATAAGGCAGAGGCCTCCGCGGCATTGCTGAAGGAGAAAAAACATGTTGACAAGTTGGAGTTACACTGGAAGAGGCGGTCATCTAAACGAGATGATGGTAGGATGGACGAGGATGTACTCCAAGGCCTTCAGCCGCATCCGAATCTCGGTGCGCTCAAGCTAGACGGCTACAACGGTGTCCGGCTTCCTCAATGTACAGGAGATGATGGAAGCCTTTCTTTCGATCTGTATTTTCTTGACTTGGAATGTCTGCATTCTCTCGAAATTGTGTGTTGCCCAAATCTTCAACAAATTCCCTCTCTCCCTCGCATGCTTGGGCGACTTGTTATTCGGGGATGTGCGAATCTCTCCGAGGTGGCCCTTCCCCCTTTTGGTCTTAAAGAGCTCGATCTCGAGGGATGTAGTGGCGGAGTTGAAACTATGTTGTCCAATATGTCATTATTATGTAACGATGGTGAAAATGGCGGCGGCAGCAGCAGCAGCAGCAGCAGCAGAAGAAGAATTGAAGGAGTGGGGTTTGTTGTCCTGAGAAGATTGCGTATTGCGAGATGCTCTGTCCACGGTGGTGAGAAGGAACTCTGCCTAGATAAACTCATGACGTCTCTCACTGATCTAACGCTTACTGAATTGCCATGGCTGACATCCCTCCTACTCGGTCCCAACCTGACAGCGCTCGAGCATGTAACAATTGGAAGTTGTGAGAATCTCAGGTCAATCGGGAACTCATTAGTGTCATCTGATCTCAAATCGCTTTATATTACCAACTGTCCTAGGCTGACACTGCAGCAGCAGCAGCAGCAGCAACCTGCAGATCATAATTACCGGGGAGGAGTGATCGAGGAATTATATGTTGCAGGCTGCCCCGAGCTGACTTCGTTGTGGAATTTGAACTGCTTCACATCCCTCCGAGATTTGTGGGTTTTGGGGTGCCCCAAGCTAACATTAATCAAATCAGGAGGAGGGGGAGGAGACGAATCACTGTCGCCAATGCCACCATCTCGTCTTCGTAGAGTGACTATCGACGATCTCTCTCTTCTCACTGCTGCTGCATTACTACCACCCCGCCGGAGAGAGTATCTCTACCTGAATTCGCTCTCGAGCTTGACAATCCAAGGGTCCACTAAGGATGATAAACCGTTCGCTGCCGAGCAAGAGGAGGAGTTGTTCCAGCACCACCTAACCTCCCTCACATTCCTCGCGTTCTACTCCTGTAAGGGTCTGCCATCCTTGCCTGCCAATCTGGAGAACCTCTCTTCCCTGAGGGAGTTGTCTATATTGGGCTGCCCCAAGATCGAGTCGCTGCCCAACTTACCTGCTTCACTGGAAAAAGTGCGTATACGCGGATGCCATCCTCGATTGAAAGAAAAGTACGGAAACGACCATTCTCTTCCTGGGATCAAGTTCATATGGGAGTAGAGTTAACCGTCTTCCTTCCTTTGGGTACGTACCGTACCACTTGAGATTCAATATATATTTTACACCCATTTGCCTTACATTTTTTTAATTTATAAAATATTTTGAACCAAATGATCAGTACAAACCAAGAAGTAAATATACATGACTCAAATCATTTGGTTCTCGTAAAGGGCTTATTTGAACTCATGTTAGATTTGTACCAAATAAAATCCGGTTCAACTACCGGTCCAATTTTTTAAAACATTGATTTGAAAATAGATGTGTTGGAGTTGTAAAATTTTGAAGATAAAATAATATGAAAATATTTAGATTTTAATAGAGAAAAAGTTTAATTTATATGTTTTTAAGCTCGTTATTTCCTCTTTTTTAATATTTTATTTAGTAGACATGACTGAATTTTATGTTTTCAAGCTGCATGATACCGGAAACTGGAGTTGAAGCACTAACTGGAGAGAGCTCTCTCTTCTCTGGCACAAGATTGAATGCTACTCCTTGTGGTAGACAACGATAAAGGTGTTTTTGCAGCCTTTCTCTTTCCTTTATTTGATGTGGACGACGAAACCACATGAAGCTGAAATGTTCATGTTTTGTTTTATGTATTTATCCAGGATTGGTGTGTATGTTTGGTTTTATGTATTTATCCAGGATTGGTGTGTATGTTTGATTTATCTAGGATTGGTGTGTATGTTTGATTTTATGTATTTATCCAGGATTGGTGTGTATGTTTGATTTATCCAGGATTCTCTCGTTTTTTTGAGACAGATATTGTCCATATTGATCTGGCAGGAGGCCAAATAGATCTACTTGAGTTAAACATGAGACATGGACTTAACCGCGAATTTTACTTCAGAGAAGTCCTCTGAATGCATCACGATTTTCAACAGTTGAGAAAAGGATTGGGAAGAGACCTCAACCAACCACTCTTGTCCAATCTAAATATCTAATGCATCATGATTTCCTGTGGTTTTAGTTTAGTACCTGATTCTTCTGTGTTTATTTTAATGTTTACCAAATTTTAGTTATTACTAGTTTTGCTAAACTTTTTTCTAGGGTTAATTTTGTTGGACAAGAAGATTGGTAGGAGGTGGTTTTTTCTTTCTTTCTTTCTTTCTCATAGGTGGTCTGAACTCTATTTGTAATACAAATTTAGGAAGCGGGTCTAGTCTTAGTTGCTTGATCATCCAAGCCTTTTGATTTGGCTCCTTTACAAATGTTCAAAGTCATCCAGTCCAGTGAACATCAACATGTTGTATGTTATAGCTGTTGTTATCAAAGGCCAAGTCAAGCTACCATCTCACTGTAAATGTCTAAGTTGTTGCTTATTTGAAAGTTTTAATCTGTCAAAGAAATTTTCAGGACATGTTTGCAAATCCACTTTGAATCATTCATGACATTATTAGTTTACTGGAGTTGTGCACTAGCTTGCACTTTTTTCTTCTTCTTTTTTCTTATATTTTTAAGCACTCAAGGGAAACAAATAAATGATAAATTTCGAAATTGGTTTAAACCTGTCCGACATACCTCAGTTTTTCATTTTGCAAGTTTACTGTGTTCTCAAGCTATTGATGAATCTCTTCAGTATCTCAGTTGACCGACATGCAATACTTTATTACCTTCTATGTCGTCCTCATGCTCAGTGTACGAAGCTTGCACATGAAAATAAATTGGCTACATACATCAAAATGACGATCTCTACTACATAGACTCGTCCTACCTCTGCCTATATACTCCCTCTCGTCCTTCTTCGGCACTTGTACTAGTTGTAAGTTGGGCGAGCAAATAGCCAGTATATTTTCCTTATCATGGGCATATCTCATCCTTTTCATTCAACTTGATCCACTCGAACATTTGGAGAGACCCTTTCATATAATATTTCAGAGGGTGGAACCCATATTATGTTATCTTTATCGATGTTTGTACTCGCAACACATGGATCTACATGCTTTCTTAAAAGTCTGATTGCCACTCATTTTCTCACAAGATCAAAATATTTACTCAGATTCAGGGGGATATACATAGCATCAGTTCAGAGATTTTATTGCTTCTTAGGGGACATTGTCTCGGTTCTCTTGTCAGCATGCTCATAATCCCGCTGAGAGACGATGTCACTATGTTCTTGAGACTATACATACCCTTCTACTCCCTTCATCGATTTCCGTTGAGTTGTAGGCATAGGTCATGCTCACGAGTGTATTTCTCACCAATCAGATTCCTTAAACTATTCTTGGTAGTGTCTCTCCTTACTAGAAGTTATAGGGATATGTTTCAAATTATTCTCCAATTCGATTATACTGTTGCACCTGTTTAATCCTCACACCATCTTCAGAATACAACAATATCAGTTTGATCTACTATATGCGTCTTCTTGGGCTACAACACCACAAAAAAAGGATACAAATTCTATGATCCAATCGCCAAGCATCTCTGTATCTCATGTTATGTATCCTTCTTTTAAGCATCTTCCTTACTATGATGCACCACATCCTCTTATGCCATTTCCACCCTCTACATTTACATCCCTTCTCTTTCTCTAGACCACTACATATGTTTCAAAAAGTTCAATCTTTATTTCTTGGGACTCCCCTACAGAGCACAATCAACATCAGCATGAAACTTTCTTGCTAGACAAGGAAGAGATCTTTTTTGTCCCTCTTTCTTGAAGCTTTTAGCATCTCATTTTGAGCTTGAGACAATGAAGCATCATCTTGTGGCTCAATATAACTTTTTTTTAATAATATCCTATGTATCTTAGCTACTAGCAAATCCTTCATCTTGATGCTCCAATTAGCATAATTGTTTTCGTTGAGAGAGAGGACTTGAAAGGACGTCTTATTTGACTTCGAAGGGATGTCTTGATCTAATTAATACCACTTTGTTGAAAACCTCAATTGTTCTAGTACTATTTTGTTGAATGTTCCAATTGCTCAAATACCATTTTGTTGGAAGATAGTTTGATAATGAGGAGGAGCATAATAATGTTTCCAACTATGGGAAGAGTTAATAAGAAGAATTAAAATACACTGACTGGGTTATTGTTAGGAATCATATCACTAGTGAAGCTATTTAAATGGGCCTCCTATATAAGCTTTTAAAATAAGAGGCGTTTTTTTTTTTTGTCAACTTTTGGAGGAAGACATCTATCCAAACAACAAGATTAATTTGAGCCTTTTTACATAATTATATTCTTCAAACCCTAATGTGTCACGGTTTCATGTCTTTCTCTAAGGTTAGAAACTCACTAGCACATTTTTGCTCGCAGGGTGCTCATCACTTTTATCATTGTTTCTTTGTCCGACACCCCTTTTTTTCAATAATGACCTCAATGATCCTTCTGGTGTCATTAAAAAAGTTTGTATGAAGTTTAAGAAGTTGTGGGTGTTGCATCTTGGTCTTGGATATAATGGAGTGTTGAAACTTGATAAATCAGTTGGTCGTTTGAAACATCTTCCGTCTTTTCATATGGAAGAAGTTCATAAGTTGCCTAAATCACTAGGTGAACTCTACCATCTACAGTTTTTAGTATTCAGGAGATCAATTGATAAAGTACCTCAAAACTTGAACAACTTGATCAATATGAGATATATACGTGGAAGTAATGTAATGATTTCGAAGATACCATGGTTTGGAAAACTAACATCTCTTCAAGCAATTGAGAGATATGAAGCCAGCAGGAAAAAGAAACAACTTGGGATAGGACAATTGAAGAATCTACAACAGCTTCAAGGATCACTCTGCATATACAGCCTCGAGAATGTGAAAGATAAGGCAGAGGCCTCCGAGGCATCGCTGAAGGAGAAAAAGCATGTTGACAAGTTGGAGTTAGAATGGAAGCGGTCATCTGAACGAGATGGTAGGATGGACGAGGAAGTACTCCAAGGCCTTCAGCGACTTCCGAACCTCAGTGTGCTCAAGCTAGATGGACGCGAAACGGTGGAAGCCTCTCCGATATGCATTTTCTTGACTTGGAACATCTGTACGAACTCTTAATTGTGAACTGCCACAATCTTCTACAACTTCCCTCTCTTCCTAGCATGCTTGGGCGACTTGTTCTTTGGGGATGTGCGAATCTCTCCGAGGTGCCCCTTCTCCCTCTTGGTCTGAGAGAGTGTTAACGGTGCATGGTTGCCCCAAGTTGGTGCAATCACAACCTGACAGTGCTCGAGTATGTAAAAATCGAGAATTGTGAGAATATCAGGTCAATCGGGAACTCATTAGTGTCAATCTTCTCTCTCAAATTCCTTCATATTACTAACTATCCTAGGCTGACAGTGGAGCAGCAGCACCAGCAACCAGATAACCGGGGAGGAGTGATTGAGTTCTTATTGGTTGCAGGCTGCCCTGAGCTCAAATCATTGTGGAATTTGAACTGCTTTACATCCCTCTGAGTCTTGAGTGTTTTCGGGTTCCCCAAGCTAACAATCAAATCAGGAGACTCACTGTCGCCAATGCCATCATCTCCTCTTCAAACAGTGACTATCGACGATCTCTCTCTGCTCACTGCATTACCCCGGAGAGAATGCCTGAATTCTATCTCGAGCTTGAGAATCGAAAAGTCTACTAAGGATAATAAACCGTTCACTTCCGAGCAAGAGCAGTTGTTCCGACACCTAACCTCCCCCACAAGTCTCAAGTTCAACTCCTGTGAGGGTCTACCATCCTTGCCTGCCAATCTGGAGAACCTCTCTTCCCTCAAGTCTTTGTGTATATGGGGCTGCCCGAAGATTGAGTCGCTGTCCAACTTACCTGCTTCATTGGAGCCGGAACAAGTGGATATACACCGATGCCATCCTCAATTGCAAAGAACATAAACGACAAGTCTTTTCGTGGCACAATATCGATCACGTGTTTCCACGATAGAAGAGAGGACTTCTGACTGTAAACTGTCTTCGTTTCTTTGGTATGTCGGACTTTACCTTCAAAATTTTCCGAAGTGTTGATAAGCATGGTATACATTTACCTTATGTATGTTATGGTTGCAGGGAAGTTCTTGATTATCAGAGGATAAAGCAAATGGTACCCGCAATGTTGTAAGGAGTTGCTGTTGCAAAAGGAGGATGATCACTTTTATCGTCGTTATGCTGGTGATATTTCCTATTTTTCCATGTTTTCTTTAGCAGCCATGACTGTGAATTTTATGTTTTCAGTAACTGGAGAGCTCTCACTGGCTACTCCCTGTTGATAAATTTTTATATACGAGTGATAATATTATTTCTTTCATCTCAAATTTGTTGGAGAAGTTGAAAATTGAAGCCTCTCTCAGAAACTCCCATGAAGGTTGTAAGGAGAGGATTTAATTAAAATCATGTTTGAGCATATTTCATTTTTAATGTATACCTCTGGGAAACTACTGGTTGCATATATACCAATGTTTTTGCGACACTGGAATTTATTATATATTTAATTTAGGTTGCACCGACACATCTTCATGGGAATCATGGCATATATATGACCCTACACGCATGCTTGACATGATCCATACATGTCCAAGCTGAGCTCCAAATGGTGGAGCCCTGTCATATTCTTTGCCATGAACTACTTGAGTATGACATTATCTGGAGAGTGGAGATCAAAAACTTGAAATTACTCTTTATCTGCTGTTCCTCTGTCAAATGAGAAGAATATGTTAGTTCTGTTTTCCTACATATGTATAATCAAAGTTCCTACTTATGCCAGATGTAGGAGAATATTATGGTTATTTTTAATATTTTGGTATACACCCAGTGCCGGACTTTAGATTTTGAAGCATGAGGCGAACTCTAGAAATGGTACCCTCAAACTTTAAAGTGGTGCCCTCAAAATTCACTCGCAGTCTTCGACTCCGTCCACCAGATCGTCTAAGCATAAATAACTATAGGAATTAGGAAGAACACATTTTTTAATAGATTACAAGTCAATAATTATAGCATTGAAATAATTATATAACAATTACTAGATATTTCAATAATAATTATTGGATATTTCAATAAACTATTTTTTGAGGTATTAGTGGATATTTCACAACAATTTATAAAAATAAATTAATAAATTAGCTCACCTAATAAAAAATGACCGATTCCAATAGGTCTTTTAGGAACAAAACTTGTAGTCGTCGACTTCAGCCCCACTAAATTAACTCGGCAAGAATAATAAGCATTAGGGAAGAACACAATTTTTCAATAAATTATAAGTTAACCACAAATAAGACAATCAACAACAATTTATATATAAAAAAGATCCTAAAAATATATTTTTTCTAATAACTCGACGGCAACATGTGTATAATCTTCTCGTGGTTTCTTTCCGTGGATTTAAATATATAGATTATGGTGGAAAAAAAAAACTTGGTAGCCAACTTTCTACCAAAACAAAACTTAAAAATATTATCTGTTCAATCTTTTCCGTAGCTTCTAATCTGTCTGTGCTTCTAATCTATAGATTCGATCACTAAATTTGATTTTTTTTTTTTTTGCCCAAAAATCAAGGCCCGCATTTAATTTTTTAAAAAGGTCCAACATTATAAAGGACTTATATACACTATGAAAAATTATGTACCTTCTAAAAGTTTGGAGCTACATACACTATAAAAAAATTGGTGCCCTCTAAAATTTTGGGCCTGAGGCAAGTGCCTCATAGGCCTCATATTAAGTTTGGCCTTGTATACACCTGTATCCATCTAACGGTGAATGACTAATGCTCAATGCGGGTTTACAAGTTGTCTGGGAATGCTGCGTTGCCTATGTATAACAAATATATTTGGTTGAAACATTTTTTGTACAAGGATTCTGAGTTTTACCTTGTCAGAAACATGTGTTGTGCGCTTAAGTCGATCTTATGCTTTAATCTTTGAATTTAATTTACATCAAATTGTTTGGTAACGGGTATCCAGTCTTGGATTGGATTACGTGAAGGTACATTAATGTCATACTTGTCAAAATCAGCATTGATGATGATGTTTAAAGCTCAATGAAACTGGTTGTTCTTCTCAAGCTCCTCAAGAAGATAACACAATAATCCTTTTTCTTTTAAGTGGACATCGTCATATTTGTTCCTTTCCATACTGCCAGCAATGGCAGGGCCAGTTTCAGAAACTGGCTGATCCTATTTTCCTTTAGTTCCACCTTTCTTCAACATTATTTGTCGAAAGTGTATTTACAGATCTCTTATGTCATTATTATTATAGCTTCAGCTTTGGCCTCCAATAAACAAGATCTGCACCAAGGCCTACTCGGCTAGCTTGGGGAACTTTGTACACTCATTTTACGGTAAAAAAAGACTCATCTAATGTAATAATAGAAATGTAAGCTATGTGGACAAGGTTGTGACATATAACATTGTCTAGCTTTGCATGTCTACTTTGTACATATTGGTAATACTATACTAATAGCCTGTATGTCGTAATCTTGCAGGAGCTCTTGGATCACCCTAGATATTGTTTTTCGGGGACTAGTTAATGGCAACCTGGACTGTTCAACATCCAGGCTCCAGAGTTTCAATCTAGGAAAACGACAAGAAAAACACAAGAACTTACACTAATGGTTAACCACTTCTTCGGATTCTTGCGAGGAGTTATCACATAATGGATGTTGTAGGGTTTACTGTGTTTTGGCTTCTTTCAACCAAAATTCACACTTTTCTCTCTATCATGTATCTTTGTTGCCAATACAACGCTGCATTAAGAAGAATCAAGTAACTATGATGGCTATTGCAAGTACTATTCAAATGGCAATACGGGCTGGCTGATCATAGAAAGAAAAGCCCCTGTTTATTTACATATAATTTGTCATTTAAATCTAATGTATCATACTATGGTGGGAACCTATCTATATATGATCTTTTTATTGTTTACTTATGTTGTGGTTATGGATGCATACCCCTGATTCTATATGCATACCCCTTTTTATTGTTTACTTATCTTTTTATTCTATAATTTACTGTTATGAGTAGTTCAAATGTCTTCTGACAACTATATTGGGATGAAAAAAAAATACAAGGGCGAGGAAGTAAACAAACAAAGAAAATTATAAGTAGTTTTGTTCTTGAGCGCAATTTTGATGTAATTGATGTTGTTGACCACTTCTCCAGTTGGGTGCAGGTAGTTGCAAGATCACAGTGAAGTTTTACTTCATGCTAGTCGCGTTGCTGTTGTCTTAGTCTAGTTGGCAAGATCGTTTGCAGGAACTAATTAAGTTAGGCATACTCATACTTGACAGGTAATCCGGATTACTTCTTTCTTACAGAGTGAGATGCAGATATAAGTAATAGATCGAAACATGAGAGATTGTCAATATCTTAATTGCGCTGATAGCTCGGTAATTGATCTTTAGATTGTAAAGTCGCTTTCATTGCTACAATATCAGCTCTTACTTACCCAAAATTATTTAAAGGCCCGAGTGAGCTCTCTAATCTCCATTATCGAAAGGCTGAATACTCGCTGAATGTATTGGAAATCCCAATTACATGATACCACTTTGTTGGATATCTTAATTGTTCAAATAACAGTATGTTGGAAGGTAGTAGGCCAACTAGCTAGGAGGAATAAACTTTGAGAAGGACAAAATGTATAAAGAAGATTTTGGTGGAAGAAAATATTGGTAACAAAGGAAACTTTACTATAGCAGTAAACTTTCTAGTGTTTATTGTGTACAAGGTGAGGGAGAGCACCCAATTATAGATCTCTTAGAAGAGTATGTACACTTATTAAAATATGTCTAAGGATTGTTCTAAACTCTTTTACAAATATGATATTTAGACATATCTAGAGTATAGACAATTTAATGTTACCGTGAATGTTATGGAAATGGAATATGATATAGAAGTGGACTAAGTTCCAAATTATAAGTCTCTTAGAAGAGTATGCAGACTTATTAAAACATGTCTAAGGATTGTTTTAAACTCTTCTACAAATATGATATTTCGATATATCTAGGAGAGATTGTTTTGACACCCTGAGGTAAAAGAGACCCCGCGATCAGGGGTGTTGTATCTGTGTCAATTGGTGCAGAGCTAAACCGGAGTCACAGCTGCCAATCGAGTTTGCATGTATCGATAATGATTTTGTTAAGAGCTAACAATGCAGAGACGAACATGGAACAATATTACTTATATCATGTTTATTCTAATCCTTATCTTGTGCAGGAATAAACCGTCGGCTATGGTAAGAATTACTGAAAAAGTAATATATGTGTTCTTAAGTTTCTTATCATGATTTGTATCAAAGAATATATCTTACTGTGAAAAGAAATGAAATGATATCGTGCTTGTAATTGACCCTAAGAATCGCTTGAACAAAAGAAATGATCGTGGCTCATGAAACACGTTGTGGACTTCACATGAAATGAATAGTCCCTTGTATGCTTGAAATGAATTGAAATGAATTGTGGCTTTTCGAAAGTGTTTCCAAAAGATGTACTCTGATTCTGATCTGCATGAAATGAACATAGGTAAAAGTAGTAAGATTATATCATATGAAATATTTTCTCAATAAATGAATTGGTGATCGTTTCAGACGATGTAGCATTTGTTCAAATCACCAGTACGTTGATGTACTGACCCACCACCAGTTTGCACGCAGGTGCAAGATGCATCGAGATGGATAATCAAAAGCGATAGCCCGAGCCTCACCTTCAGGAGTCAAAAATCAGAAGAGATACAAAGAGATGGTCATCTATTCTAAAGAGTTGGTTTTGTATATAAAGGGATGTAATGTATGGAACGAGATCATTGTAATCTGTAAAGTTCTAAGAGAATGTAAGCCAAGTACGACATGTATTAGAGAGATAATGACAACTTTGTAATATGTTCAAAAGATATCAATAAAGAGAATTTGTTTATGCTACATTGGGTTCAATTATATTCTGCAATGTGTCCGATGCTGCTTCAAATATCTGCATTATATTTTGCTGCGTTATTGTCTATCTTGTCTATTTTGTTTACATGTTTTGGTCTTGTGCAAGCACAACTTAGGCTTGCACAGCATCATGCCCAAGCGAGAACGAATGGTTCCTCAGAGTCCAAAGCGAGGATAAAAGGACTCTGCGGGATCGGGACGTGACACGAACATCCAATTGACATGAGCTTTTTCATCAAACTTCATATCTCTATTGGTAGCAATCTTCTCCATGCTTTCTTTTTCCTCCTCTTTTTTCACATGTGTTTTTGGTTTACCTTCAAGAGTTATATAACCACCAATGAACTCTTTAAGATCCATAAACACGTTTGTTCCGCATATATAGTTGATTCCCTCGTTATCAACGTAATATCGATTTTTTATCTTTTTCATCTTTTATGCATGCAAGTAATAAAGTGTAGTTCTCATGCATTTTCTTTCAACATAGGGTGCTTTCTCCTCAACATTGTTTGTTGAATTTCTATAATATAAGGCATAATATCCAAGGTTATGACAATTATAACATTCAATTTGAGATTTATCATATCTTTGGCATAATATCCAAGGCATAATATCTCTATTTTTGAATGTCTTTTAATTACCTCTTCCTTCTCTTGGATGTCCTAATTGCTCAAATCCACTTTGTTGAAGGTAGCAGGCCAACTGAATAGTAGGAACAAACTTGGAGAGGGGGAAAATATAGAGATAATTTTGGTGGAATAGAACATTGGTAGTAGAAGAAAACTTTACTATAGCACTAAACTTTCTAGTATTTGTTCGTTCTATTACAAAGTGAGGGATAGCACCCCTATTTATAGGACTTTTGGACTTTTGGAAGAGTCCACATTTTTATTAAAATTGTTTTAAGGACTATTTAGACTCTTTTATAACTATAATATTTGAATATCTTTAAAAAATATTATATAAGTCAAACTTGTAGATATTCTCTCTCTAGCGGCGCTATTTACCATATGAAACTTATGACAACACTTTAAAATCTGAACCATCGAATAAACAAATACTTAAAGCACTTTCATTTTTTAATCCCAATCTGCCTCCAAACATTTTAACTTGCAACCATGTTGTACCATACGTATTGGAAATAGTTCACTTGATTTTGTGATAAGTTGACTTACGGAAAAAAAAACCTATCAAACTAGAGAAATATAAATAGCGAAAAAGTTGTTTGGCACGCGCACGTGCACCACGTCGTGCACGCATGCGGCCAAAGAGGGCGGAGCTACCGCACCCTCTCCCCCCCCCCCCCCCTTCTGCTTTGCCACCAACTTCTTCCCTCTTGCGCCGTTGCCGCGCTTCCCCCCTCCACTGCTCGATACGCTCTCCTCTGCGTGCGAGTGCACTGCGCGGTGCACGCGCGTGCCAAATAGCAAAGTTGTATAAATAGTTTGGTATTATTGTTGGAAGGCCATATGAAGGACATAATAGTGGAATAAAGAAAAAAATTATTTGCTTTGTGATACTTGTGATAGTCACAATGCCCCCAGGCACCAATAATTTCATTGTGTGGCAGGCTTATAACAACTTTGATAACGAGGTGGAGGAGCATAATAATGTTTCCAACTATGATAAGAAGAATTAAAATACACGACTGGGTTATTTTAGAAATCACATCACTAGTGAAGTTATTTAAACGGGCCGCCTAAGTTTTTAAAAGAAGAGACGTTTTCTGTCAATTTTTGGAGGAAGACATATATCCAAACAACAATATTTGAGCCTTTTTACATAATTATATATTCTTCAAACCCTAGTGTGTCATTGTTTCATGTCTTCTCTAAGGTTAGAAACGGGACTAGCTACAATGTCGACCGGAAGTAGGAATGTATGTACTTTTGTCCCTTTTACAAATATAAACTTGGTTGTAAATATGGCTACGCTTTTCTTTCGCATTCATAGGGCTTAACTTCGCAATGTATATCAATTTGGGTGGAGGAATAACTAAACAAAAATCCTAGAGTAACTCATGAGTTACTAATTATTAAAATCCGACAATAAGAAGTTGTTGGATTAGATGCATCCCGTCCCTTGATTTTCTAAAAGGGCTTAAATAGAAAATTTTCAAGGGCATAAACAGAAAAATAAACCCAGTACTTGTCATATCCATATCGTAAGTTCTTATTATGAGTTCTTATTTGACTTTCTGTAGTCGAACTGATAATTAAACGGGAGGGTTTTTTGGTGCTAGCAGTCCAAAACATGGATGGTCATTAATGACTGATTTTATCTCAAAAAGAGAAAAAAGAACAATTTGGAGATGTATATATACTCAATTTGCCTATCTTTAGGCTACAAGTTGTTTCAGGTGTGATGAACATGACATACCAGTATAATTCATGTTTATAGTCCAAAGGGGAAACCAGCTATCATATCTAGTGGTAACTGTACATGGTTAATAACAAAAGGATATAGATTTCATATTACGGCGGGTGGAGTTTATGATTTACACTGCGGGCTTGAATTTTATTATGGATCAGGGTTAGATATTATTATGGATACATGTCAATTATCCATAACTGTCCGCGAAGTTTTTGGACTACACTTGTGTCAGTAACTTAAATGCCCCAAACCGGAAAGAACATAAATTGGATCACCTAAACTTTGTTCACCTTTTTTTTCCTTCCCAAATTACAACCCTTCCCTCAAATCCTATACTTTGGGTGAATAAGAAGTTGAAGTAGAGAAGAAGATGATTTGAGAAAAGAAAGTAAATATTGTAGAAAAGAGTATTGGAGGAAGTAGAAAATAGGGAAGAAGACTATTGCTAAGAGCATCTTCAACCCTATTGTGAGTTTGGAAAAAATAGTTGACACGTAGGAATGACAACCATTTTTTTCAAAAGTACTTCTCCAATGCAAATGTGAAAAAAAGCATGGAGTTGACATGGCAATGACATGACAAAGACGATGTGAAGTTGGTTGTCTAGATCTAGACAATGTACTTCACAATGTCTTTATTTCCACATCATCACTTGTGAATAAAAATGTTTATAAAAATGAAGTAGAGGAGTAAAAGTTGTCTTGGAAGTTGTAAAAAATTATGTTGTATTGTCTTCTCAATACTTTTGCATTGGAGATGACTTTTTAAACTCGTTGCCATGTGAATATAATCTTGCCACCTATACAAGATTCTTGGAAGTTGTAAAAAATTATGTTGTATTGTCTTCTCAATACTTTGCATTGGAGATGACTTTTTAAACTCGTTGCTATTTGTGAATATAATCTTGCCACCTATACAAGACATTGTCTTATGTTCCATGCCACCTAAGATTCACAATACAAAATAAGACAATAGGGTTGGAGATGCTCTAAGGTGTGTTAACACAAGCATCAACAACCAGAACTTTTTCTTATGTATAAAATATGCTGATTGTGGGAGTGCTGTATGTGCGATTCCACATTAGGTACGCGTTTTAGGTGATTAATTTTCTTTAGGCCTCGTTTGGTTCGCGGAATGGAAAGGAAAGGAAACTGATTCCTTGGTATTTCCTTTCCTTTAGAAAATTATAATTCCTATAAACTTTCCTTTCCGGTGTTTGGAAAGATCGGGATTATAGCCGGAATATATTTTTAATTTCCATTATAGTGTTTGGTGTTTGTAAAGAAAGGAAACAAAATCAAGTCAATTTTCCAAAAATACCCTCGTGCTAATAAAAATAATTATTACTTAGAAATATTTTTGTCTAAAAGATATTATGGATAAAAATGGTAAATAATATTATGAACATGGATATTTTGGTCAAAAAATTTTGTAATAAATGCGAAAATGTTGGAGGGAAAGTGATTCCTTAGATAAATGGGAGGAACCACTTTCTCCTATATTTTTCTACCTCTTGGGAATCATTTTCCCTTTCCAACAACTTTCCTTTGGCTCCCAAACATAGGAAAGGAATCACTTTCCTTTCCCAAGCTCAAATTCCGGTAACCAAACGAGGTGTGGAGACCAATACATGTGAACATGGTTACAAGCCAACACCAAGTTGGCCACTTGGACAACGATGGAGAGATAATGGCTCTGCAACTTGGTTAAGATGACAACAATGACAAATGAACAACTAAAGGTCCAATAATTTGCAAAATTTGCAAATCATGAACTTTTCAGCCATACTGATATTTTTGCCAAATTATATGTTTTGCATGTTTGGGGGTTGGAGCGGTTTAGTTTTGTTGGTTCAGTAGTTAGTTTGGGTGGATTTAATTTATTTAATGGTAGAAACTGGCTCGCCAGACCGTCTGCCAAAAAGTTTTCAAATTCTAATTTTTTACATACTTGTTACTTCCTAAACAAATTTAGGTAAGTTTTAGTATGCTGTAACAAATTTTCTGACGATTTGAGAAAAGAATTAGTGAAAATTGTGAAAAAAGAGAAGAGAAACTAGGGCTGGGCATACGGTTCCAGGACCCGCGGTTCCGAACCGGCCCGAACCTATATTGGTCAAACAGACCGGGTCCTAAATTTTGTAATTTAAACGGGACGGGACGGGACGGGACGGGACTTGTCATATAAACGGTTCAGGACAGGTCATAATATGAAAAGAAACGGGGCCCCGGCCCGGCCCGTTTGTAAGGGTAAATTAGAAATTTTACTTAAAATTCCTAAACTCAAAAGTAAAAACCTAACAAAGTTACTGCTACCAAACCCAAAACTTACTTAAAATTCATATAACACTACAGTCTACAGGTACAAGTGATTTTTTGTACAATTTTTTTGCATTTTTCTACAATTTTTAAATTTTGTACACTTTGGTATAAAACCCGTTTCGACTCGCAGATTTTGGTGGATTGGATCCATTTCAAACGGGTCGGATCGGGTCTGGTTTCAAAAAAAATTTGACCCGCCCCGCCAAAGAACAGATGGGTCTACAAAAGTTGGTCCCGGTCCGATCAGAGAAATGATTAGGTGTGGAGACCATACATGTGAACATGGGTTACACGCCAACAGCAAGTGGGCCCCTTGCACAGCGATGGTGCAATAATGGCTCTGCAACTTGGTAAAGGTCAACAAGGACCGATGAACGTCTAAAGGTCCAATAATTTGCCATAGAGAGAGAGGTTCTTGTGGCAGCCAACTTTCACCATTCCTGCTTCCCGAGTACCAGTTGATCAACAGACAGGTATGGAACAAGTCATTTGAACTTTAATATACCATTCTCCACTTATCAATCCATTTATTTTACATTAATTTCTGTCTCTTTGGTTTCTCCTTGATCAGCACTAGCAAGAATTAGATGGATTTAATTACACTCTGTTTGATGGTGCCGATCGCATCTGCCATCGTCGGTAATTTGAAGAACGCGGTACGCCCATACTTTGGAGGAGATATTAGCGAGGAAGAGCTACAACATCTTCAAAATACCATTCTTCCCAAGATCAGAGCTGCACTGCTGGTGGCGGAAGCGAAGAATGTGGCAGTTTTGCGACCATGGCTGGTGACACTCGAAGAAGCTGCCAACGAGGCAGAATATGTGCTCGACATGTATCAGCGCCTCAAAGAAGCTGCCAACGAGGCAGAATATGTGCTCGACATGTACGAATATCAGCGCCTCAAAGAAGCTCAGGTCAGTTCCGTCCCTGAATTTATCAAGACATTTAAGAAGACCGCAAGAACTGTCGCTGCACCTTTTTCTCTCAAGACAGCGCTGAGGAAGAGTATGGAAAAACTAGTCAAGCTTGCTGAAGGAATAGACCAATTTACTGCAAGAGCTGTCTATTCTCCCTCGTCACCGGTCTTTGGTAGGGATCTTCAGCGCGACTCTATAGTAAATATGTTGATCTCAGATGCCAACCAGCAAAGCACGAGTAGTGGAAGACGTATTCCAGTCCTTGCAATCTACGGGATAGGAGGGGCAGGCAAGACCACTCTTGCGCAGTCGATCAGTAAAGACCCAAGAGTTGTGCAGCATTTTGATACAAATATGTGGGTTCACGTGTCTCGCATATTTGATGTGCATGCGATCACGAAGGAAATTATCGAATCTATCAATGAAGGTGAATGTGTGGGAAATTTAAATGTTCTTCAATCAAAACTCAGGGACATGTTGAAATCCAAAAAGTTTTTGCTTGTTCTTGATGATGTTTGGTGTTTGGACAAATGGACGTGGGATCATATGCTCATTCCTTTCAATGAAGTTGGGGAGATGGGAAGTAGAATTCTTATCACATGTAGGGCCGAAGAAGTGACATCAAAGTTGGGGGTAGACTATTCATTTCACTTGCCAGAACTAGAAGATGATGACTGTTGGTCTATTTTTATGCACTATTCATTTGGTGATGCTAAAAAAGATATTACTGATCCACAACTATTAGAGCTAGCAAGAGAAATTGTGAAGAAGCTAAGTAAGTCTCCATTAGCTGCTAGGATGGTGGGAAGTTCGTTAAGGGGAAAAGAGGTTAGGCATTGGAAACAAACTCTACATATGTTCAATAACACCTTAGGTGCTCTATACTGGAGTTTCGAGAAGCTACCCCCGTACCTTCAAAGATGTTTTGCTCTATGCAGTTTGTATCCTAAAGATTATTATTTCAGGAACATGGAAGAAGATTTTGTCAGGCTTTGGATTGCACAAGGCTTTATTGAGGTTCCGAGCAATAGCACAGTTACATTAGAAGATGAAGCAATGAGTTATTTCAATGAACTATTGTCCAACTCCTTTTTCCAAAGAAAGTTTGATGGGTATGAAATGCACGACTTACTGCATGATTTAGCTGAAAAGGTTTCGAAGGATTATTGTTTTAGAATTGAAGATGATCGCCAGCACATTCCAGCAAACGTTATGCATCTCTCTGTCTTGAGCTACAAGGACATATCCTCGCGTCTATCCGATATATTCAAGCTGGTAAACTTGCGCACTTTAATCATTTTTTCTTGGCCTATTGAACAAGTTGATATTTTTGGTTTCATTCAACAAGTTTTGATGAAGTTTAAGAAGTTGCGGATGCTGCATCTTGGTGGTGGATATGATAAAGTGATTAAACTTGATAAATCGGTTGGTGGTTTAAAACTTCTTCGATATTTGCGAGTGGGAGCAGTGGAAGAGTTGCCTAAATCACTGGGTAAACTCTACCATCTACAGTTTTTAGTAATAGACAGATCAATAAAGAATAAAGTACCTCAAGAATTGAACAAGTTAATCAATTTGCGATATATGGGCGGACTTGATGATCGATATATGGGTGGACATCCTATAACGACTTCGAATATACCATATTTTGGAAAACTAACATCTCTTCAGGCAATTGGCCGATATGAAGTCAACAGCAAGGAGAAACAATTTGGGATAGGACAACTGAAGAATCTACAACAGCTTCGAGGAAGACTCTCCATATACAACCTCGAGAACGTGAAAGATAAGGCAGAGGCCTCCGAGGCATTGCTGAACGAGAAAAAGCATGTTGACACGTTGGAGTTACATTGGAAGAGGCAGTCATCTGGACGTGATGGTAGTATGGACGAGGAAGTACTCCAAGGCCTTCAGCCACATCCGAATCTCGGTGCGCTCAAGCTATACGGCTACAGCGGTGGCCGGCTTCCTAATTGGACGCAAAGCGATGGAAGCCTCTCTTCCGATCTGCATTCTCTCGAAATTGTGCACTGCAGCAATCTTCAACAAATTCCCCCTCTCCCTAGAATGCTTGGGCGACTTGTTATTCGGGGATGTGAGAATCTCTCCGAGCTGCCCCTTCTCCCTCTTGGTCTGAGAGTGTTAACGGTGCATGGTTGCCCCAAGTTGGTGCAATTACAACCCCACGTCTCCTCTCGTCTTGAAGAGCTCGATCTCGAGGACTGTGGTGATGGAGTTGAAACTATGTTGTCCAATATGTCTGAAAATGGCAGCAGCAGCATCCAAGGAGTGGGGTTTGTCGTCCTGAGAAGACTGCGTATTGTGAGATGCTCTATCCATCACGGTGGTGAGAAGGAACTCTGCCTAGATAAACTAACGAGTACCTCTCTCACGGATCTAACGCTTACTGAATTGCCATGGCTGACATCCCTCCTACTCGGTCCCAACCTGACAGCGCTCGAGCGTGTAAGGATTGCGAATTGTGAGAATCTCAGGTCAATCGGGAACTCATTAGTGTACTCATCATCTCTCAAATCCCTTTGTATTACCAACTGTCCTAGGCTGACAGTCCAGCAGCAGCAACCAGATGACCACCACCGGGGAGGAGTGATGGAGGTATTAGATGTTGAAGGCTGCCCCGAGCTGACTCGGTTGTGGAATTTGAACTGCTTCACATCCGTCCGAGAAATGTGGGTTAAGGGGTGCCCCAAGCTAACATTAATCAAATCAGGAGGAGGAGACGACTCACTGTCGCCAATGCCATCATCGTCATCATTTGCTCTTGAGAGTGTGACTATCGACGATCTCTCTCTGCTCACTGCTGCATTACTACCACCCCGCCGGAGAGAATCTCTCTGCTACCTGAATTCGATCTCGAGCTTGACAATCGAAGAGTATGATGAACCGTTCACTGCCGAGCAAGAGGAGTTGTTCCAACACCACCTAACCTCCCTCACACGGCTCGAGTTCAACTTCTGTGTGCGTCTGCCATCCTTGCCTGCCAATCTGGTGCAGCTCTCTTCCCTGAGGGAGTTGTCTATATGGGGCTGCCCCAAGATCGAGTCGCTGCCCAACTTACCTGCTTCATTATGTGAAGTGTCTATAAGTGGATGCCATCCTCGATTGAAAGAAAAGTACCGAAACGACCCTTCTCTTCCTGGGATCAACTTCATATGGATGTAGACTAAACCGCCTTCCTTTCTTTTGGTACGTGAAACTTGACCTTCAATATTTACACGCATTTGCCTTATGTTTTTTTAATTTATAAATATATTTTTTTGGGCTATTTAGTAACATGGTCTCATATATATAATAGTGAATATTAGAGTTTTGAGTCTCCAAATTGACCCGCGTTAGGCAAGTGAACCGGGGATTTGGAGACCCAAACCCTAACACCGTCTAATTTTCAAGACCCAAACCCTAATATCCACTGTTATATGAAAACCCTATCACTAAATAACCCATATAATTCATATAAGGGTTAATTACACTGACCTCCCCTGTGTTTTATGAGTATTACAGGGACTAGCCCTATTCCGAAAATAAGTACACTGACCACCCTTCTCCTTTATAAATTTTATATTAACCATAGGGATGGTCAGTGTTATTAGTTTCTATAGAAAATAGAAACTATAGGGGGTGTGTATAATTAGTTTCAAAGCAGGGATGGTCCGTGCAAATGTGTAAAACATAAGGGTAGTTAATGCAATTCACCCTGTAATAACCCTTAATATAATAATTATACCATTAAAATTCAATATATTTGTTATATGTCCAGGTAATTCAGATAATTTTGCTTCTCTCTCAAAATTATTATATATAAATAATTAGTATATATGTACGTACCTTGCACGTATTTTATAATACTTGGGAAGAACAAACAACCCCTCAATCTTTTTTTCTTCTATACGTAACTATCCATACTAAATGTAATGAACAATTTTAATTAGTAAATATAGATGAGGACATTTTTTTAAACCGGCATTTTTTTTTTCATAATCAGGGTTTAACCAGTGAACCGTATGAACTGGTTCACAATTGAACCAGCCGATTCGGTTTTTTTAACTTAAAAAAAAACTCAAAAAAGTTTATGACATGAGATTTTGTTCTTGGTTTGGCTTTGAGAGACCTTATAGTTGTAAAATCAAATCAAACCAAACATATTTTAAACAAAATCAGTACAAACCAAGAAGTAAATATACATGACTTAAATCATTTGGTTCTCGTAAACGGCTTATTTGTACTCCAGTTAGATTTGTACGAAAAAAATTCAGTTCAATTACTGGTCCGATTTTTTAAAACATTGATTCGAATATCACAGATGTGTTGGAGTTGTAAAATTTTGAAGATAAAATAATATAAAAATATTTAGTTTTTAATAGAGGGAAAGTTTAATTTATATGTTTTTAAGCTCGTTATTTTCTGTTTTTTAATGTTTTCTTTAGTAGACATGACTGGATTTTATGTTTTCAAGTTGCATGATACCGGGAACTGGAGTTGAAGCACTAACTGGAGAGAGCTCTCTCTTCTCTGGCACAAGATTGAATGCTACTCCTTGTGGTAGGCAACGATGAAGGTGTTTTTGCAGCCATCCTTTCTCCTATATGATGTGGACGACGAAACCACAAGCTGAAGTGTGTATGTTTGGTTTTACGTATTTATCCAGGATTGGTGTGTATGTATGTTTGGTTTTATGTATTTATCCAGGATTGGTGTGTATGTTTGATTTATCCAGGATTCGTGTGTATGTTCGATTTTATGTATTTATCCAGGATTGGTGCGTATGTTTGATTTATCCAGGATTGGTGTGTATGCTTGGTTTTATGTATTTATCCAGGATTGGTGTGTATGTTTGTTTTTATGTATTTATCCAGGATTGGTGTGTATGTTTGATTTATCCAGGATTGGTGTGTATGTTTGATTTTATGTATTTATCCATAATTGGTGTGCATGTTTGATTTATCCAGGATTTGTGTGTATGTTTGGTTTTATGTATTTATCCAGGATTGGTGTGTATGTTTGATTTATCCAGGATTCTCTCGTTTTTTTGAGGCAGATATTATCCATATTGATCTGGCAGGAGGCCAAATAGATCTACTTGAGTTAAACATGAGACATGGACAACCGTGAATTTTAATGCAGAGAAGTCCTCTGAATGCATCACGATTTTCAACAATTGAGAAAAGGATTGGGAAGAGACCTCAACCAACCACTCTTGTCCAATCTAAATATCTAATGCATCATGATTTCCTGTGGTTTTATTGTTTAGTACCTGATTCTTCTGTGTTTATTTTAATGTTTACCAAATTTTAGTTATTACTAGTTTTGCTACACTTTTTTCTGGGGTTAATTTTGTTGGACAAGAAGATTGGTAGAGGTGGTTTCTTCTTTCTTTCTTTCTTACTCAAAGGTGGTCTGAACTCTAGTCTTAGTTGCTTGATCATCCAAAGCCTTTCGATTTGGCTCTTTCTAAAAATGTTCAAAGTCATCCAGTCCAGTGAACATTAACATGATGTATGCTATATGTAGCTGTTGTTATCAAAGGCCAAGTCAAGCTACCATTTCACTGTAAATGTCTAAGTTGTTGCTTATTTGAAAGTTTTAATCTGTCAAACTCAAAAGGAATTTTCAAAACGTGTTTGCAAATCCACTTTGAATCATTCATCACATTATTAGTTTACTGGAGTTGTGCATTAGCTTGCACCTTTTTTTTTTCCTTTTTTTATCTTATATTTTTTAGCACTCAAGACAAACAAATAAATGGTAAATTTCGAAATTGGTTTAAACGTGTCCGACATACCTCAGTTTTTCGTTTTGCAAGTTTACTATGTTCCCAAGCTATTGGTTTAAACCTGTCCGACATATGTCGTTGTCTTGCCTGTAGTTCTTATCTTTTTTGGCGCTTTAGATAACTCATTGTACTGGTTGTAAGTTGGGCAAGCAAATAGCCAGTATATTTCCTTATTGTGAGCATATCTCATTATTTTCATTAAACTTTATCCGCTCGAACATCTGGATACCCGACCTTTCATAATGTTTCAGAGGGTGGAACCCATATTATGTTTATCTTTATCGATGATTGTACTCGCAACACAAGGGTCTCCATGCTTTCTTAAAAGTCTGACGATCTTGGATTTGCTACGATGGTTGCCGTTCAGTTTTCTCGCAAGATCAAAAAAATTACTCATATTCAGGGGGATATACATGAGCATCAGTTCAGAGATTTTCTTGCTTCTTAGGGGACATTGTCTCGATTCTCTTGTCAGCATGAACATCAGAAAGATAGTCTCGCTGAGAGACGATGTCACTATGTACTTGAGACTATATATACCCTTCTATTTCTCACCAATCAGATTCCTTGAACTATTGTTGGTTGTCTCTCCTTACTAAAAGTTATAGGGATATGTGTTCCAAATTATTCTCTTGTGGTTACCGAGAAAAGGTATAAGATCTTGGCTGGGTGACAGAAGATCAGTGGATCGAGCGATGGGGACGTATTATTCCTTCAATTTAGAGTTGGGGGTAGTGGGCCCAACAGGCATGCAATGCAGCGTGCACTTAAAGTCCCGTGCGTATCGTCGGACATCTCAAAAAAAATCTTCAAAATGCAACAATATCAGTTTGATCTACTATATGCGTCTTCTTGGGCTACAACACCACACAAAGGGATACATATGGTATCTGTATCTCATGTCATGTATCCTTCTTTAAGCTTCTTCCTTACTATCTGATGCACCTCATCCTCTTATGTCATTTCCATCCTTTATATTTGCATATCTTCTCTATCTCGAGACTACTACATCTTATTCAAAAACTTCTTCTTTATTCCTTGGGACTTCCCTACTGAGCATGGTCAACGTTGGGATAAAACTTTCGTTATAAAAGAGGAACTTGTCCCTCTTTTTTGAAGTTAATTTTAAACATCTTACTTTTGTTGGAGTGGGTGGGGTTCCCAACCTATGTGGAGAAGACCCCGGAGTGCGACGAGCGCCGTTCGTGTGTCGAAGAAGCTCGGGGAGGAAGCAGGACTGCTGAGAGAGCTGCAGAGAGCTGCTGGAAGCAGAGGGGCCGAGTTCGGGCCGAACTCTGCCCCTGGCAGAGTTCTGGCCGAACTCTGCCTCCTCATTCCAGAAGTGGGTCGGCCAGTGCTGGTTGCCCCGCACAGAGTTCTGGCCGAACTCTGTGTGTCGGGGGGCTGAAGCGGGATTTTGGATGAGTTTTCATCATTGGATCTAATCCAACGGTTCAGGTTGGTTGCGGGATTAGGGAGATATATATTGAGTTTTCTCAACCCTAATTCACAAGTGCAACATAACACAAGTTTGAGAGAGAAGGAGGCAAGAGTGCCATTGCAACTTCGGAGAAGAAGACGGAGGATTGAAGGTCGTTTTCGAAGGAGATCGTGTTTCGGGTAATCTCTACTCGTCGTTCTCGTTCTTCGTAGCCTTGTGATCATTGTTCTTGTCTCTGAGTGTTGTGGGGATCCGATTTGGATCGGGAGGAGTTTGTAGAGGGTGTAATTCTTCTATTCCATTAGTGGAGGCTTCTCAGGGTTGGACTCCGATCGTCCCGTGGTTTTTTCCCGTAAGGGTTTTTCCACGTCAAAAATTCTCTGTGTCTGCGTGATTGTTTTTGTGTGCTTGTTTTTGGGTTCGTGCGTTGTTTGCTCGGTCCTCTCGCAGGTACTCTCCGGTTTGGGGAAAGGTTTCCGCGCTTCTTTCCCAACAGAGTGGTATCAGAGCTTTGGGTTCAAAGGGTGTCAGGAGTTGACAGAGGAACCAGAGAGGAGAGATGGACGCGAAGCCGGTGCGCATGGTGAACCTTAATGGCACAAACTATCATTATTGGCGGAGCAAGATGAAGGATTTGCTATTTGTCAAGAAGCTGCATCTACCTGTGTTTGCATCCGAGAGGCCCAGTGATAAATCCGAGGAGGACTGGAAGTTCGAGCACATACAGGTGTGTGGGTACATACGGCAGTTTGTTGATGAGAACGTGTACAACTACGTTGCCAATATTGAGCACGCGAAGACGTTGTGGGATAAGCTGGAATCCTTGTATGCGAAGAAGACCGGGGTAAACAAGTTGTTCCTGATCCGAACGATGATGGGTCTGCGGTACAAGGATGGGGCGTCTATTATAGATCACTTGAGTGATTTCCAGGGCGTGGTTGACCAGCTATCTTCTATGGGAGTCAAGTTCGACGACGAAGTTCAGGGACTGTGGCTGCTGTGTACCTTGCCAGACTCGTGGGAGACCGTACGAGTATCTATGATCGCTTCTGCTCCAGAGGGCGTGGTCAGTCTGGAGTTTGCCAAGAGCGGGGTGTTGAATGAAGAGATGCGGAGACGTTCTCAGGGCACTTCATCCACATCCCACCACTCAGAGGCACTTGTTTCAGAGAGCCGCGGAAGGGGCAAAAGCAGGGGTCCAGGTGGTGGCAGAGACAAGAGCAGGGGGAAGTCCAAGGGTCGGTACGAGGACTCAGAGTGTTATCATTGCGGTAAGAAGGGCCATATCAAGCGGAATTGTTTCGCTTGGAAGAAGGAGAAGAAGGGCGACAAGGGGAAGCAAGAAGAGAACACTACAGCGGCGGCCTCGGTGTATGGAGGCGATGTGATCGTCGTAGGTGATGAGGTCATTACTAACCTCGCCTGCGATGACAATTCTTGGCTGGTGGACTCAGGGGCTTCAGCACATGTATCTCACAATAGGGCACTGTTTGCCACTTACACGACAGGCGACTGTGGCGTGTTGAAGATGGGCAACGGAGATGTGTCGAAGGCGGTTGCCATTGGAGATGTGCATTTGAGAACGAAGACGGGTGCGGTTCTTGTTCTCAAGGATGTTCGTCATGTCCCTGATATCCGTTTCAACCTGGTGTCGGTTGGAAGGTTGGATGACGAGGGATTCTTCAGTCTCTTCAGGAATAGTCAGTGGAAGCTTTCCAGAGGTTCGATGGTGATTGCCAGAGGAAGCAAGAAGTCCGGTCTCTACTATATGGAGGGGAGCGCAGAGGGGGCACAGGAGGTGAACGCAGTCAGTGACGCGTCTACCGAGTTGTGGCACAGGCGGCTCGGCCATATCAGCGAGAAGGGGATGAGCTACTTGGTGAACAGAAAAGTGATTCCGGGGCTCAAGTCTACAAAGTTGGAGAAATGCACGCACTGTTTGGCTGGGAAGCAAAGTAGGGTGTCTTTCCAGAGTCACCCAAGTTCAAGGAAGCCGGCGTTGCTCGAGTTGATTCACTCGGATGTCTGCGGTCCTATGAAGGTAAAATCTCTTGGTGGTGCTTCTTACTTTGTGACTTTCATTGATGACTGTTCCAGGAAGGTTTGGGTCTATGCCTTAAAGACCAAGGATCAGGTGCTGCCTACTTTCAAGGAGTTTCAGGCCTCCGTTGAAAGGGAGACGGGCAAGAAGTTGTTGTGTGTTCGGTCCGACAATGGCGGCAAATACATCGGTCCCTTTGATGCGTATTGCAGAGAGCAAGGGATACGACACCAGAAGACTCCGCCAAAGACACCTCAGCTCAATGGTGTAGCAGAGCGCATGAACAGGACACTGATGGAGAGGGTGCGGTGTTTGCTGTCAGAAGCAAACTTGCCGGGCAGTTATTGGGGTGAGGCTCTTCTCACAGCTGCTTATATTATTAATTTGTCTCCTAGCGCTCCTTTGCAGGGTGATGTGCCTGACAAAGTATGGTACGACAAGGAGCCGTCATACAGTCACCTGCGGGCGTTTGGTTGTAAAGCCTTCGTGCATGTACCGAAGGACGAGAGGACCAAACTTGAGCCGAAGACGAGGCGATGCGTCTTTGTCGGCTATGGTCGGGATGAGTTTGGCTATAGACTCTACGACCCAGTGGAAGGAAAGCTCTACAGAAGCAGGGACGTAGTGTTCGTCGAGGATCAGACCATGACCAACACTCAGGATTCCGAGACGCCTTCTGAGGCTGAGGAATTGCCTGAGTTAGAGTCATTTCGCTTCGAGCAGTTTCCAGAGGACATCGCAGAGGATCCAGTTATGGGGGAGCCGGTACATGGAGTTGCTCCCAACCTTGATCATCAGCCTGCTGATGGTGGTCAGGGTGTCCCTCAGGAGGATGAGCATGCCGGGGAGGCAGTTCCTGAAGGGGAGGAGGCTGTCGGTATACAGCCAGCACCAGTGGCTCCACTGAGAAGGAGCAACAGGGATCGTCGACCATCTACGAGATACTCGCCGGATGAGTATGTGCTATTGACTGACGGGGGAGAGCCCGAAAGTTTCGCAGAGGCTATGGAAGACGAACACAGGCAGGAGTGGATGGTGGCTATGCAGGAGGAGATGAGTTCCTTGCACACCAATTCTACTTATGATCTGGTGCGGTTGCCAAAGGGCAAGAAGGCTTTGAAAAATCGATGGGTGTTCAGAGTGAAGCAGACGGATGATGCTACTCGCCCTCGATACAAAGCGAGACTGGTAGTCAAGGGCTACGGTCAGCGGAAAGGCGTGGATTATGATGAAATCTTTTCGCCTGTCGTCAAGCATTCGTCTATTCGGGTGGTGCTAGCATTAGCAGCCAGTTTCGACTTGGAGGTCGAGCAGATGGACGTGAAGACGGCGTTCCTCCACGGTGATCTTGAGGAGGAGTTGTACATGGAGCAGCCGGAGGGATTCTGTGAGAAGGGCAAGTCACATTTGGTCTGCCGGTTGAGGAAGAGCTTGTATGGTCTGAAGCAGGCTCCGAGGCAGTGGTACAGAAAGTTCGAGTCGTTTATGGGGGAGCATGGTTATGCACGGACGACGTCGGACCATTGTGCATTTGTGAGGTATTTTGCCGATGATGATTTTATCATCTTATTGCTCTATGTTGATGATATGCTATTAGTGGGTCGGAATGCCACTAGAATAGCGGAGTTGAAGCGCAAACTGGGCGCGGCCTTCTCTATGAAGGATTTGGGCGCAGCGAAGACTATTCTTGGGATGGAGATCAGCCGAGAGAGAGAGTCCAAGCTGCTACACTTGTCCCAAAAGAAGTACATTCACCGGGTACTTCAGCGTTTCGGGATGGACTGGTCGAAGAAAGTGAGTTCCCCCCTCGCGGCTCACTTTAAGTTCACTGAGGAGCAGTGTCCATCTACCGAGGACGAAAAGGAAGATATGGAGCGGGTTCCATATGCTTCAGCTGTGGAAAGTCTTATGTATGCCATGGTGTGTACGAGGCCAGATATTGCTCATGCAGTTGGTACGGTTAGCAGGTATCTTTCGAATCCTGGAAGGGTACATTGGAGTGCGGTCAAGTGGATTCTACGATATCTTCAGGGCACTGCTGGTTGGAGACTTTCTTTTGGTGGTGACGAGCCGAAGCTGGTCGGGTATACTGACGCTGATATGGCTGGAGATGTAGACACGAGGCGGTCGACTTCGGGCTACGTGATGATGTTTGCGGGAGGAGCGGTGTCGTGGCAGTCGCGGTTGCAGAAGTGTGTTGCCTTGTCGACGACGGAGGCAGAATACATTGCGGCGACGGAGGCTCGCAAGGAGCTGTTGTGGATGAAGAAGCTGTTGCAGGAAATGGGACTGAAGCAAGAGCCGTATACTTTGCTTTGCGACAGTCAGAGTGCTATCCATCTTGTGAAGAATCAGACGTTTCATAGCCGGTCCAAGCACATCGAGACTCGGTATTACTGGATACGGGATGTGGTTGAAAAGAAGGACGCGGAGCTTGAGAAGGTGCATACAGATGACAACGGAGCTGATATGTTCACGAAGATTCTACCAAGGGGGAAGTTTGAGTACTGCAGGCAGATCGTCGGGATGACGACGTCCTCCCCATAGTTGTGAAGGGGGAGATTTGTTGGAGTGGGTGGGGTTCCCAACCTATGTGGAGAAGACCCCGGAGTGCGACGAGCGCCGTTCGTGTGTCGAAGAAGCTCGGGGAGGAAGCAGGACTGCTGAGAGAGCTGCAGAGAGCTGCTGGAAGCAGAGGGGCCGAGTTCGGGCCGAACTCTGCCCCTGGCAGAGTTCTGGCCGAACTCTGCCTCCTCATTCCAGAAGTGGGTCGGCCAGTGCTGGTTGCCCCGCACAGAGTTCTGGCCGAACTCTGTGTGTCGGGGGGCTGAAGCGGGATTTTGGATGAGTTTTCATCATTGGATCTAATCCAACGGTTCAGGTTGGTTGCGGGATTAGGGAGATATATATTGAGTTTTCTCAACCCTAATTCACAAGTGCAACATAACACAAGTTTGAGAGAGAAGGAGGCAAGAGTGCCATTGCAACTTCGGAGAAGAAGACGGAGGATTGAAGGTCGTTTTCGAAGGAGATCGTGTTTCGGGTAATCTCTACTCGTCGTTCTCGTTCTTCGTAGCCTTGTGATCATTGTTCTTGTCTCTGAGTGTTGTGGGGATCCGATTTGGATCGGGAGGAGTTTGTAGAGGGTGTAATTCTTCTATTCCATTAGTGGAGGCTTCTCAGGGTTGGACTCCGATCGTCCCGTGGTTTTTTTCCGCAAGGGTTTTTCCACGTCAAAAATTCTCTGTGTCTGCGTGATTGTTTTTGTGTGCTTGTTTTTGGGTTCGTGCGTTGTTTGCTCGGTCCTCTCGCAGGTACTCTCCGGTTTGGGGAAAGGTTTCCGCGCTTCTTTCCCAACAACTTTGAGCTTGAGATAACGGAGCATCATCTTGTGGCTCAATATGTTCTTTTAGCGACTAGAAAACCCTTCATCTTGATGCTCTAATTGGCATAATTGCTTTTGTTGAGGGAAGGGACTTGGAAAGATGTCTTCTGACATCGAAAAGCAGTCTTTCCCTAATTAATACTACTTTGTTAGAAATAACAATTGTCTTGGTAATATTTTGTTGGATGTCCTGATTGCTCAGATACCACTTTGCTGGGAAGTAGTAGACCAACTGAATAGGAGGAACATACTTGGAGAGGAAGAAAATATAGAGACAATATTTTGATGGAAGAGAAGGTTGATAGTAAAAGGAAAGTTTATTATAGCACTAAACTTTCTAGCACTTGTTCTCAGGGGTGTAGGTAGCTGGTCTTGAGGGGCTGCAGCTGCGTCCCCTGAAATTTTAAATTTTGTTCATATTGCTCAAAATTTTAAAATAAAAAATACTATTTGGCTCCCAAAATATTTGGGTGATGTCATCTCCCATTATGTGGCATATGACATGGTTGCTGATATGGCAGCTGACATGACAAAATTTAACATTAAAATCAATATTAAAATTAATATTAATATTAAATTAACATTACGATTAACCTTAACATTAAAATCAACATTAACATTAAAATTAATATTAACATTAAAATTAATATAATATTAACATTAACATTAACATTAACATTAACATTAATATTAATATTAACATTAAAAATTTTGGGGTAATTAATTTTTTTGGTTTAAAATTTGTCATGTCAGCTGTTATGATAGCTGTCATATCAGATGCCACATAATGGAAGATGACATCACTCAAATATTTTGGAAGCCAAATAGCATAATTGTTTTAAAATTTATTTATTTATAGTAATTAGTAAATATGCATGGTTTCCATTGGCTTTGGGATGGAGAAGAGATGTTTGTGTAATTAATAATATGCATGCATTTCTTGTATGATGTTTGCGGTAACTTAGGGTTAAGCAATTAACGAAGGCTTGAAACCATTTCTCTTGGCTTGCAATTATTTTTTAAATGAAGGATTAATTGAAAGAATAATCTAAGGATGTATAACAGTTGTTGCTGATATAGCCTTAATTTGATATGTCAGTTGTATTACGTCGCCACCAAAGTTCCATGTTATTTTTTTTTGGCACCGAATTTATGAATGAATTTAATTTGGAAACTATAAGTGCATATATGAGTCCATCATTTTCATGCATTATAGGCACATAGAGTATTTGACTATTTGGGTTAACTTACTTATGGTTCATTGTATCTTGTACTTTGATATACTTTCGAGAATATATATATATATATATATATATATATATATATATATATATATATATATATATATATATATATATATGAATGATAAAAATATATATATATATATATATATATATATATATATATATATATATGAATGATAGGCATCTCCACAATTTTTGCATCCCTATGCATCCCCATGTTCACATCCGTTTGATGTGCTTTAAGTCATTTAAGATGACTTAAAGCACCATCCAACGGTGCAAATAGGGGGGATGCTTGGGGATGCAAAAAGTGTGGGGATCTTGATCCTTCCTCATATATATATATATATATATATATATATATATATATATATATATATATATATATATATATATATATATAGAGAGAGAGAGAGAGAGAGAGAGAGAGAGAGAGAGAGAGAGAGAGAGAGAGAGAGAGAGAGAGGAGGGATCCACATCCTCTCACTTTTGCATTTCCTAAGCATCTCCTCTTTCACATTCGTTGGATCTTGTTTAAGTCATCTAATCTTAACCATTGAAAAATCAACGGTTAAGATTAGATGACTTAAAACAAGATCCAATGGGTGTTATCATGGGGATGCTTGGGAGATGCGTGTATATATATATATATATATATATATATATATATATATATATATATATATATATATATATATATATATATATATATATATATATATATATATATATATATAACAAGGTTCTCAGTATCAGTCCATTATCTGCCATATTGTATCATCAATGGCCTATCACGACCTAATACTAACCACTACAGATATCTGCAAATACGAAAATTGGGACTCATTACGTAATTAATAATACGCATACGTTTTCATTGGCCTCTCACGACGTGATATAACCACTAGAAGTAGAGAGAATATTTTCTGCGATATCAACTATCAAGACTTCTTTTATGTAACCGATTGGGAGATAAGATGATAAATGATTATTTGATGACATATATTGAGAATGACGTATTGGATGTCATTGACAATGAAAATACCTATCTATATTTTAAGTACATGACAATTAGTATTAATATATAATATATTTTTGAAATTATAAATATATTTATTATAATTGATTTATTTCTAATAGTAAGCGTCGTGTCCCCTAGATGAAAATTTTGGCTACGGCACTATAGGGCTTTAGAACTTTTAGAAGAGTCGACACTTTTATTAAAAATATGTCTAAGAATTATTCTAGACTTTTTTTATAACTATAATATTTGAATATCTTTAAAACGCAGATAATTTAATATTACATAAAGAGTTGTAAAGATAAAACATGTTAGAAATTGGACTAAGCTCCAAAAAGACCCAATGGTAACACTACTAAAATAACCCAGATTAGCGACGTCAGGAGACGTCGCTAAATACAGAAAATACGTCGCTAAAAATGATTTGCGACGTATTTAGCGACGAAAAACTTACGTCGCTTATAGGCAAGTCGCAGATGATACTTTCGTCGCCGAACGTCGCTATTTGCGACGCGACGTCCATTGTCGCTAGACGTCGCCAAATGAGCGACAGAGAGCGACATATCAGTACGTCACCAACATTGCGACGTAAAGCGACCACTAGCGATGCTTCAAAAGTTTATAAATGATGACGAGGCATGGCATCCACGTGGCCACGTGGGCAACGTAGCGACGTATATTAGCGGCGTCGAGCGACGTAACGTCGCTAGTTAGCGACGTATAGCGACGTCAAATAGACGTCGCTATACGTCGCAGAACGTCGCTATACGTCGCTAATGTTAAAAAAAAAATTTAAAAAATATAATTGATATTTTTGTTATGCTGTGTTTCTGTGTTTACAGTGTGTGTGAACACTACCAAAATACAAGGATTTACCGACGGCCTTATCCGTCGGTAGTCCGTCGCCAAAAATAAATACCGACGGATTACCGACGGATATTTTGGTAAAACAGCCGTCGGGAATAACCTCGTCGCTAAAACATATCCGTCGCTACTCCGTCGCTCAGCGACGACTTAGCGACGGAATACCGTCGGCACATTTAAATATATATAGCGACGGATTACCGACTAGCTTTCGTCAAAACATGTATCAGGATATAGGGTTAGCGACGGAAAACTCCGTCTCTAAAGAGTCGGCAAAACCGTATCAGTGATTTTCTGATACGCAATATCCGTCGCTAATCCGTCGTAAATTTGTCGGTAAAAGCGTATCAGAGATTTTCCCATACGGCAGGTCGTCGTTATGCCGTCGCTAATCCGCCGAGGTGTACGACGGATTAGCGTCGTATTAGCGACAAAACATCCGTCGCTAACTGCAAAATTTATGGACATCAAACAGAACCAGGTCGACGGACATTCCGTCGCTAAACCGTCGCTCAATGTAAAATTCTCCAGGTAGCGACGGATATTACGTCGCCAATCCGTCGATACATTAAATTCCTACAGTTAGCGACGGATAGTCCGTCGGGACTTTGTCGCCAGTCCGCCGTAAGTTAGTCGCCAATCCGTCGCTAACTGCAAAATTTATGGACATCAAACAGAACCAGGTCGACGGACTTTCCGTCGCTAAACCGTCGCTCAATGTAAAATTCTCCAGGTAGCGACGGATATTACGTCGCCAATCCGTCGATACATTAAATTCCTACAGTTAGCGACGGATAGTCCGTCGGGACTTTGTCGCCAGTCCGCCGTAAGTTAGTCGCCAATCCGTCGCTAACTGCAAAATTTATGGACATCAAACAGAACCAGGTCGACGGACTTTCCGTCGCTAAACCGTCGCTCAATGTAAAATTCTCCAGGTAGCGACGGATATTACGTCGCCAATCCGTCGATACATTAAATTCCTACAGTTAGCGACGGATAGTCCGTCGGGACTTTGTCGCCAGTCCGCCGTAAGTTAGTCGCCAATCCGTCGCTAACTGCAAAAATTTATGGACATCAAACAGAACCAGGTCGACGGACTTTCCGTCGCTAAACCGTCGCTCAATGTAAAATTCTCCAGGTAGCGACGGATATTACGTCGCCAATCCGTCGCTAACCTCAGTTTCTCCAGTTAGCGACGGACGATCCGTCGCTGAGTGGTCGCCAGTCCGTCGCTAACTTCTAATTTTTGAAAAAAAAAATACTGCAAACAGACTCTTTCCTGTTTATACAACACATCCAACACAATATCAAACATGCAAAATATCCATATACAACACCATATATCCATATCCAACACGAATATCCAACGTATCCAATATCCAACACCATATATCCATATGCAAAATATCCATATCCGACACCAATATCCAACGTATCCAATATCCAACAAAATATTACCAACACAATATATCCAATATCCAACATTAAATTATCCAAACATAAAAAAAATATCCGAACATACAATGTATCCAAATGTCTACAAAACCAACAACATAAACAAAATCAAACCCCGTCCGTCGGATCGTCTCGTGCTCGTGCCGCCGCATCCGCTTTGCGTATGTACTCCTCCACCGTGTGTGGCGGCACTTGGGACAAGACATGGTCTGGAAGCGCGCGTAGCTGCTCTGGCGACAACATGTCAAGGAACGTCAAGATGGTGTTATCCGATACGATGCGGGCGTCCGCAGAGCGGTTAAACGAAAGCCGTCCGGGGGAAGAAGGACCAGGTCGATCCGAAGCACCGGCAGCAGCAGTAGACGGACCGGAAGCACCACCACCGGGAGCAGACGGACCGGGAGCAGACGGATAGCGCCCCAACACTATCGCCCACAAATCTGACACCGCATCGGTCAGAGTCGCAAGCTGCGCCCTCACATCGTCAACCGGGGGCGCTGGGGGAGGCGGAGGCGGTGGATATCTCGGGGACGGCTGCAACGAGGGCGCCATGGAACCTAAGCCGTAGACACGCCCTTTCCTAACGCCGCCGACGGATTCTACGAACACGTCGTCGTAGCGAGCTGCCATAGAAGAGTGCGTCTGGGTGGGCGTCGTTTCGCCGACATTCTCGGAAGGGGGCTCGATCTCAAGCCGACTAAGTGCCTCACGATACGCAGCCTATCCAATGAATGTGTTTATACTATAAGTTTTCCTAAGTTATAATCTAAATCCTATGTTTCCCTAAGTTATAGTCTGAATCCTAAGTTTATCTAATTAACTTAACAATAATTATATTTCTAACATATATCTCATAAACGTAAGTACTTACATCAGTCTCCTCGGCCCTCGCGTCGACGAAGCTCCCGTCCTTCCGCCTCTTGTGCGTATGCACGAATACATCGTGAGCGGTGACCGTCTCCGCCTCTTTCCCCTGCTTCACCGCCCGTTGGGCCTGCATACGTAGAATTTAATTAATTTCGTATATTAACAGTACGAAATTAAATAATAGAATGAATTTGAATTTGCGCTATCTCACCAAATCTGCACGCGTCGATGCGTGGGGCCTTGATCCCCCCGTATGCAGACCCGCGGCCTGTCGATTAGCCTTAGCTTTCTCCGATTTCAGCTTGAACTGCGGAGTATCCATCTTCTCCAACATCTGTTCATAGTACTCCGCCCGGATCCAGTCCTTCCTCGTATGCGTCGTACGAAGGTCGTACACCGCTTCCCGTATCTTCTTCCCGGCGGCGGCTTTGTAGGTCCTGCGGATCGCCTCCTCGCGATGGGGGGGCCACCAGAACGTCCTCTGACATACAAATTCAAATATCACGTAATAAAAAATTTAATGATTTAAAGAATAATTAATAATTCACCGACGGATTTATACCCTCATCTCGTCGAGCCAGACGTACTTCATGTCCTGAGGCACCTCAGAAAAATTGAGGTAGGGGCCATGGTAGTTATCCCGGATAATGCGCCCTAGAATCCGGGCAGCATCCCACGGGAAAAACCTATAAAGAAGCAACGACTGGATTATTAACTTGAATAAATGAAACAAATTTAATAAATTAACTTAAATTTACTTACGATTTACCAGCGGGCCATAGCTCTCGTCGGAACTCGCCCACCAGCCTCTCTGGTGGCGTCGGGGGATCCGCGGGTCCGTGCATGTACTCTCCGGTAACAGGATGAAACTGAATCCCGGGGTACTCCGAGGCCCACCCTGCAGTAACTGCTGGGCCCCCTGCTGCATCTGCTACTGCATCCGCTGGTACATCCGGTGGCGGAACGGATCCGCTAGCGGATGGAGTCACAGGCCTTGACGACGATGTCGGTGGCACCGAGGAAGAATGACGGCGGGAAGAGCCTGTGTCCGGGCTCTCCAAGTCGGGATCGGAGGTCACATCCGGGGAATGCGGGTGGCGACCACGACCGCTACCACCACGCCCACGCCCACGTCCACGACTACCACCACCACCGCCGCCGCCGCCGCCACCGCCACGACCACGGCCAGCACCACCAGTACGGGTGCTCGCAACCATGCCCTATAAATAGAACACATAAACAAAATACCGACAACATAGATTTATAAATGAATATAAAACTAAACATATCCATACCAGCAGCAGGGCGATGAGTGCCGCCCAGACGAGTAGGCCTAGGAGTGCCATCTGCAAAAAAAAACTCATACAATAATACGCAAATATCCCAAACTGAAATAAATATTACAATCAGAAGTGAAGTACGAATAAAAGCTAGATACACAAAATCTGATAAAATCACGCACCAATACAACAAAGTACAATTCTTGTAACTTTTGATGAAAGGGCATCTTGTGTTCCACTAGACTTGTAATTGTAAATCCAAATGTAATAGGGTAATTTAGGATTCGAGACTAGATATTGGGTGCTTCAAGATACAACTAAAATATAGCGATATTTAATCATCGTCATCGTCCTCTTCCTCGGCCTCGGCCTCATCATCATCATCATCCTCATCGTCGAATTCATCTGTATCCTCATCCTCATCCTCATAAAGTTCTTCTTCTTCTTCTTCTTCTTCTTCTTCTTCTTCTTCAGTCTCAATACTTGGGACAAGACGCCTCTTTCTCCCCTGGTTGACATCTAAGTCTTGTATATCAACCTCTTCCTCCCCTCTATTTTCATCAGCAAGAGGTATATCAACCTCTAATTCAACATCCATGTCACAAGACTGTTGTCCCAAGTATTGGGGCTTTTCGATCTGGTCCTCTTGGTATGCTGGATCTCCAACGTTGAATGTATTTCTAGATTTAATCTTGTATACTGCCCACCAGTCAAAGCGATCTCTACGACGCCTTGGGTAGCTTGTATAGTAGACTTGAACAGCCTGACTTGCTATCGCAAACGTGTCGGACCCTCTATACCTCCTGCGATGATTTATATCGACGAATCCAAATTGTTTATCGATTCTCCAACCGATATTTGGTGTCGTATCGAACCACTCACATTTGAACATAACAATATGCATATCAAATGGGGCACTATATTGTAATTCTACAATATCCCGAAGCACTCAATAATAGTCAAAGTCCGGCTCGTCGTCATAGATTGTGCCTCTTATGCAAACACCAGAATCCTTCGTACTGAAGCCGTCATTGAGAAATTCGGCATTTATAGGATGTTGAGTTGTCTTAAACTTGAAGCCATTAACGACATAGCCGGGCCAAGTCTTTGCATGCTTCTTCGGTCCCAATGACAAATAACGAATGCTCTCATTTGTGAGTGTACTTGGTTCAGCTAATAAAACATGTAAACTTTAAATGTTTTAGTTGCATATATATATTTAAATGGTAGCCGCATAACATATTATCTCAGTTACTTACGTAATCTCGAAACCATGACGGAAAGGTAAAATCAACCTCTCTTTGAAGTCCCTCATCGGTAATATCGGGTGTCCTTATTTTGACTTCATCTCTAAATACACTGTTAGAGAGAATAAAAATTAGTGTAGTCACTTACCTCACCAAATTAGAGATTATAACGAGGTGTAGTCACTTACTTCTCCAAATCTCTCACTTCTTGTATGTCATAATTTAACAAGACATATCGGTGAGCGGCATCATACTCATCGTCACTCAACCACCGTTTCTTACTAGCCCCAATAGGCTTGCCCCTTAAATTGAATATACCTCCTTCCTCAACGCCTTCGTCATTCCTTTGAGGTCTATTTCGATTTGTCTCAACATGAGTATCGAAATAAATGGAGCAAAAGTTTGACACCTCTTCGATAAGATATGCTTCGCATATCGAAGCCTCTATATGAGCATTGTTGCCAACTTTCTTCTTTAGATGATGTAGATACCTAGAGAGACAAATTATCTTGAGAATTAACAATGAATTGTAAAATCCACTTAAATTATATCGATTTTTATTTACCTTTCAAAGGGATACATCCATCGATAATGAACAGATGCACCGACACGGGCTTCGTATGCTAGATGAATCGGTAGATGCTCCATACTGTCGAAGAAACCCGGTGGAAATATTTTCTCTAACTTGCAAATTGTTAAGACAATCTTCTCCTCAAGTTGTATCATATGTTGCACCGTGAGCTTAGTTGAACAGATATCCCTGAAGAATGTAGACAGCTCGGCCAACGGAACCCATACAGCAGAAGGCAACAACTCTCTCAACGCAATGGGCAGTAATCTTTCCATAAACACGTGGCAGTCGTGACTCTTCATTCTTGTTAGCTTGCGTTCATTGAGATCAACGCATCTAGACAAATTCGACACATAGCCGTCGGGAAATCTTAAAGTAGATATCCACTTGCAGATTATTAATCTATCTTCCTTGCTCAATGCGTATGGCGCTATCGGCTTAGTTACTTGTCCACCAGCTCCCCTTTGTATCAAGTTTAGATTATGACGTTTGCATATCTCGGCCATGTCTTGTCTTGCTTTTGGATTGTCCTTCGTCTTTCCTTTAATATCCATAACGGTATTGAAGACATTATCGAACACATTCTTTTCGATATGCATGACATCAAGATTATGCCTAATAAGATTATCTTTCCAATAAGGCAAGTCCCAGAAGATACTCCGTTTGGTCCAGTTATGGCTTTGTCCGAACCCCTCGACACGATTGTTCGATGGATCTTCCATTGCGGTGGGCAATTCCTTTACATCTTCCCAAATATCGTATCCCGACAATCTGGCAGGAGGTTCAGAAAATTCTTGTTTTCCAGATCTGAACGCGTCCTTGTTCTTTCGCCAAGGATGTCTCGTTGGCAGAAATTGACGGTGACAGTCAAAGAAAGAAGTTTTTCCTCCATGTCTAAGGCGGAATGCCTTACTATTTTCCATACATATCGGACAAGACATGTTGCCGTGCGTACTCCATCCCGACAGCATACCGTATGCTGGAAAATCATTGATTGTCCACATGAGTGAAGCTCTCATCTGAAAGTTTTGTTTTCTGGAAATATCATAGGTCGTGACGCCGATCTCCCACAACTGTTTCAGCTCATCCACCAACGGCTGTAAATATATATCGATATTCTTTGTCAGATTTTTGGGACCGGGTATGATAGCTGTCAAGAACATATAAGGAGTCTTCATACACATCCATGGTGGCAGATTGTAAGGGGTAAGAATGACCGGCCAGCATGAGTATTGAGATCCCGACTGTCCGAAAGGGGCGAAGCCATCAGAACATAGCGCCAGGCGTACATTTCTAGGCTCTGCAGCAAAATCTGGATGACACAAATCAAAATATTTCCACGCCTCCCCATCCGAAGGATGTGACAATTCTCCTTCGTCCTTTATGCGATCTTCACTGTGCCACGTCATGTGTTCTGCTGTATTCAGAGACATATACATCCTCTGTAAGCGCTTCGTGATCGACAAGTAATGCATATACTTGTAAGGACGTCGTTTTCTAGTTGACTTTCCTTTTCCCTGTACTGTCTTGTAACGATCCGCATTACAGAACCAACAACTTTCTAATACGCAATTCTCTTTGTAATACAACATGCATCCGTTGCGACAGCAATCTATCTTCTCGTACCCCAGTCCCAGTTGTCGGACCATCATCTTTGACTTGTAGAAGTTTCTTGGGAGCTCTTTTGATTCCTTCGGTAACACCTCATTAGTTAATTGTGTGATCCGATCATAGCAAGCTTGTGGCAAGTTAAAATCAGACTTTATGTTCAACAACCGCATCGTCACTGACAGTGCGGAATGAGTCTCACAACCAGGATATAGAGGAGTATCTGCGTCCTTAAACATATCATAGAACTCCTTTGCCTCGGGATTAGGATCCTCCGGATCAAAATTAGGCCCTGCCGCAGCATACACCATATCTCGTGCAAGGTTCTGCATGTCTCCATAATCCACAGAGCATCCGTCGTCTTCGAGGACATCCGTTGCAGCATTATCATCAAAAGCATAAGTACCAGCTTCTGCAGCCTGTCTTTCTGAATATAATTCACCTTGCGATGACCACAGGCCGTAATCACGTACGAAACCCTTACGGGTCAAATGATCTCTCACAGTCATCACTTCTTCGAAATGTCTATTGTGACAATTAACACATGGACACTTGATTTTGTTATCGTCCATGTACTGAGTTTTGCTCATGGCATACTTAAGAAATACTTCCACACCTGCCTGAAAATCGTCACTCACACCAATTCTGCTCTCGTGTTGTCGTTTGTACATCCATGTACGATCAACAAAGTAACGATTCATGCTCGATTTGATGTGAATATCTGTATCGTAAGACAAACTAAACATAAGAATTAATAGCCCGATACCGATACTCATATCGTAAGAAAAACTAAACTTGTGGATAACACGCTAGGCCTACGACGAGGCTACTTAGTATCACAATCTAACATAATTAGTATATAATCATGTAACTGGTGGATCCGCTAGCTAGTAAGCCGGATGTACTTAATATCAGAGAGTATCAGATTAGTATCAGTATATAGGTTAGGTAGACCGTATCAAACGCATATCGGAATAGTAGGCCGAATAGGAGGCCGAGATAGTCGAATGAGAAGAAGGGAAGAAAGGAGGAGCAGATGGGTCCAGAGCCATGGTGGAGGAGGAGAAGTAACATGAGAGCAGTTTCCACCGTAACATCTCCTGGCTCTGCTGGCAACTGAAGTCCAGATGCTACAAAGGACGATCCTTCGCTGAAATCGACTACAACACCCATCAGTTCAAGTTCATTCCTATATGAGTATATTCCAATGCCATAGAGGAAGGTCAACAAACTGATGGCTTCTATGGCATTGGAATCTACTCATATAGGAATGAACTTGAACTGATGGGTGTTGTAGTCGATTTCAGCGAAGGATCGTCCTTTGTAGCATCTGGACTTCAGTTGCCAGCAGAGCCAGGAGATGTTACGGCGGAAACTGCTCTCATGTTACTTCTCCTCCTCCACCATGGCTCTGGACCCATCTGCTCCTCCCTTCTTCCCTTCTTCTCATTCGACTATCTCGGCCTCCTATTCGGCCTACTATTCCGATACCGATACTTTGAACCTTGATCTTAACCCAAACCTATATACTGATCGATACTAATCCGCTACGCACGATACTAAGTATATACGGTCGATACTGATAGCGATAGTCCGATACCGATAGCGATAGTCCGATACCGATAGTTCGATCGATACCGATAGTTCGATACCGATAGCGATAGTCCGATACCGATAGCGATAGTTCGATACCGATAGCGATAGTCCGATACAGATACACATGGACCTACATATCTATATATCACTAGTAGCCATACTCCTCTACATGCTACTCTACACTAGGATCTAGTAACCATATACTACTCTACACACTAGCTACGTAGTCATACTCTAAAATAAGGTAAACTAATTTACCCACACATTAAAACCAACCCAATCAAATCTTAGGCAAACTATTCATATGATATCAATCGAAATACAAATAGGTCAACTAGGCTAGTTCTAGGTCAAATTAGGAGTCCAAGTCAACTCTGTCAAAACTAACCTTAATTAGGCTAAACTTCTACCTTAGCTAATCAAATATATATACTAGACTTCACGACGTGTGTCTGTGTATATATATATATATATATTATTAATAAATTACTTCAAATTATGCCTATATATATATATATATATATATATATATATATATATATATATATATATATATATATATATATATATATATATATATATATATATATATATATATATGTCTGTGTGTGTGTGTATCCGTGTGTCTGTGTCCGTGTGTGTCCGTGTGTGTGTGTGTGTGTGTGTCTGTGTGTGTGTGTGTGTCTGTGTGTCCGCGTGTCCGTGTGTGTGTGTGTCTGTGTGTGTGTGTCCGTGTGTGTGTGTGTGTCCGTGTGTGTGTGTGTGTTCGTGTGTGTGTGTGTGTCTGTGGGAGAGGAGGAGGAGGACTCCTGCGCGGGGACTCCAGAGTCCCTCCTACGCCCCCCCTGTCCCGACCCCCCCCCCAACCCCTGCCCGACCCCCCCAACCCCTGCCCGACCCCCTCTCCCACCCCCCTGCCCCCCCTGCCCCGACCCCCCCAACCCCTGCCCGACCCCCTCTCCCACCCCCCTGGCCCCCCCTGCCCCGACCCCCCCCAACCACTGCCCGACCCCCTCTCCTACCCCCCTGCCCCCCCTGCCCCGACCCCCCAACCCCTGCCCCCCTGGCACCCCCTGCCCCCATCCCTCCAACGCTTCCCGCCCCCTCCCACCGCCCCCTCCACACCCCCCGCCACCGCCGCCACCCGCCGCTCCCCGCAGTCGACGCCGCCCCCGCAGCCTCCGACGCCCCCGGCCCGCTGCACCCACGACCACCGCGCGCGCGCACGAGAGAGAGAGAGAGAGAGAGAGGGAGAGGGAGAGGGGATTACCTTTGGGAGAGAGAGAGGAGAGGGGGTCGCCGATCACCGCCGCGGGAGAGAGAGGAGAGGGGGTCGCCGATCGATCACCGCGGGAGAGAGAGAGAGAGAGAGAGAGGAGAGAGAGTGAAATTTGGGGGGAATGAAAAAGTTCCCCCCGTCGTTTCAATTTAAGTCTGGAACGTAAATTTAGCGACGGAGTAGCGACGAATTATTCCGTCGCTAAGTCGTCAGTAAATCTCGCGCGAGTAGCGACGGATTATTCCGTCGCTAAGTCGTCAGTAAATCTCGCGCCAATATTTTAGGCTTTTGCCGCCAAAATATGCGACGTTCTAGCGACGGATATAAATCCGTCGCTACTTGGCCGACGACCTATCGACGGCGTAGCGACGGATATGGACATAAAAAAATAAAAAAAATTGTCCATTGCTTTCCGTCGGTATTCCGTCACAAATCCGTCGGTGATCCGACGGTAATAGCGACGGAAAATTTCCGTCGCTAAATGGCCGTCGCTAAAATACTGTAATTTGGTAGTGGAAGTGCAGTGTTCGAACCATCGACAGTTTCGCTTACTGTTCTATGTTTTATCTTGGATAGAAAGGGCAACAGTTCAGGGTGCACTTCTCAGAGCTTCCTCTTCACGTCCTTCACCTTCTCGGGAACCTTTACGACGTCCGAGAAAGTGAAGGACGTGAAAATGAAGCTCTCAGAAGTGCACCCTGAACTGTTGCTATTTCTATCCAAGATAAAACATACAACAGTAATCGAAACTGTCGATGGTTCCGAATACTGCATTTTACATTCACTGTAAACACAGACACACATCATAACAAAAATACACAATATATTTTTTTAAAATTTCGGCAGCACCTCCTTTGTATATCAGATCATCGCTTATAACCCAGCGTAGGTATATTTGTCATCCCGTCGCAGATATCACAAAGTAAATATCACAATAAAAATAAGAGGCAGTGCAAAGTAAATATGTAACTCCACTTTTCCCAATTTTGGTGAAATTTAATTTTTTTTTATATAATAAATACTTTATTTCTTTTATTATAAATATAGTTATGAGTATTTTTGGAGGGAAGGAATTTGAAGCAGGAATATTTTTTTAAATTTGGAGTTGGTTACAACTAATTGAGTGGTCCCAAAACTTTTGAATCTCCTAAACTCATTTCTAACTGTTTTAATATACTTTATGTAATTATGAAAAGGAGGAGGGGTTTTCTGTTAAACTGCTTTTGGCGGAGGGGCTGTTTTGCAAATTTCCATTAATTTTCGTTTTATAACCGGTTGAGAAGAGAGAGAGAGTGTGCGGCATTCATTACTTTTCCACCGACTCTTCGTTAAGTCCGCCGACTCTTCGAGAACTCCGCTGTTCTCGAGTGTTCTTCTCCGGCGACTTGACGGCGACTTCCTCGATGGCGCTGATGGTGGCTTCGGCGATGGTGGCTTTAACGGCGGCGACTCTGGAAGCTTGGCAGTAACTCGAGCTCGGTGTCTCTTCGTCTTCTTCTCGGCACGGGTTCCTTTCTCTTCGCGTGCTGTTGCTTCGTCTTCTTCCTGTCTTCTTCCTCGACGAGCTTTGGGCTTCGACTTCCAGAGGGTAAACCCTAACCCTAACCCTAATCTCTACTGTTGGTCAGATCTATGGCCTAGACTCTGAGATCCTTTGATCGGTGACGAGATCTAGGGTTTAGCTGGGTTTGTGAGAGATCAATGATGTTCTCTTCTCTTCGAACAGTTCTAACTGTTCAGATCCGATGGATCTAGGGTTTCTGTGGTCCGATCTTGTAGATCGACCCTTGCATGCGGTTATTTTGGGTTGCATGTTAGATCTATGATGTTTCTTTAGTTGATTCTTCGGAAACGAGTTGATCTGTGGCTATGATGATCCTTTCTGTGGTTGTGATGTTATTTCTGTTGGTTTTTACTCCAGATCTGGTAGTGGTTCCAGATCTGATTGAGTGTGGATTTTCGATGGTGTTTTCTGTGGAGGATCCAGTGGATCTGTTTCTTTTACTTGCATGCTGTCGGTTGGCCTAGACCTAACAAACCCAGTGGTGACTCTAGGGTTGCTCGGTTCGTTAAGTCAGGGATGGGTTTGTTTTTGGAATGTTTTCCTTATCCATTTCTGTGTGGATTTTTGGGGAAGATCTGATGTTCGGAATCCTTTCTTTTTGGACTGAGATCTTGTGTCTAACACTCTCGTGTCTGACACTGCATGCATGCCATAATTTTGGGATATGATGTTTGGTTCCATTTTGCTGAACTGAGATCTCATAGTCAGACACTCTCGTGTCCGACACTGCATGCATATTTTATATATTTTAATTGATGATTTTTTCTTTCTCTTTTCTGTTATTTGTTGCTGGGGATCTTCTGACTGTTGGACCTCTGTCCCGACTGGACTGTGGCTGTACCTACCTGTTCGTATCCGATGTTCGTGTCGGATACGAAGTGGCGCGGACTCGTGGCTAGAACTTTGATGGACCTTGCTGTAGCCGTGTCCTCTTTTCCGTGTCCGACGTGCGTGTTGGACACCAAGGAGATGATGTGACTTGACCCTGACGTGACTGGCCTTGGATTGTGGGCCTGACCGGCGGTGGATTTTGGCAGTTTGCAGCTATTAATTGTTGGGCCGGTTGGTGTTTATTCAGGGGGCTTATTTGTATATTCTTTTGTGGGCTGTTAGTATGGGCTGGGCCATACTGAATGTGTTGTAATATTATTTAATTATAGCTGGATGACTGTAATTAATAATTGATGGGCTGGTTTGGCTGGGCTGTGTTGGGCCGGGCTTATATGCTGTAATAGTTATAGTTGGGCTGGTTAGATAGTCGGGTCTGAACTGATCCTTGGTATTGGGTTGACCGGGTGGCAGACTGTTGGGTAAGTGGGCCGAGTGGTTGTGGGCCAGCCATTGAACTTTGCCTTTGGGCAGGACTGTCTGTAGTTTATTTTTATAAATAATAAATATTATTTTCCCATTTATTGTGAGTTGATGGAAACATCCTCTTAGAACCAATTTTATAACTAAAACAATTAGTTAACTTTTCCTTAATTACTACTGATTAGTAATGAATAATATCTTTACTTAAATAACTTTCTTTTAAATAATAAACCAAGTTTATAAAACAAACCACTTTTATATATATAAAAAGTTGCAATGCTAACTCTATATATATAATGAGTTTTTGAATTATAAACTTATAGAAACTCTTAGTGTTAAACACGTAAAACCAAGGGTTGTGTTTAGCATTTGATTTTCCCAAAAGAACAAGAAGTTAGTAATTAAACCTAGTGTAATGTAACTTGTGAACCTCCAAATAAGACTATCTTATTTGGGCAGAATCAAGATAAAGATTTAGTTCTTAACTTTAATTAACCTAGAAGCAACTAGCATAGTTTATTAACCAACTTGTACATCACTATTGTTAACAGGAGAACATCCAGCTAGATTGCCTACCATATTGCTGGAGCCAGGCAAGTACATTCTATGGTTTTGTTCAGTGCATTTTCCTTGTTCTTTATTGCTGACACACTGCGACACGTTCATGTTCTTTCTGGCTTGTTCTTTCATGTTCTTACTTGTATCTTGGGGTGGGGAAATACTCTAGATATGTGACTAAACCCGGTTACTTATTCATGATCTTTAGCTTAGGCCTCGCACAGTGCACGCGGGTCCTAAGCCGTACCATTACATGATCTTTCAGGATCCTTTCATGTTCTTTCATGATCTTACCCAAGCCGGTCACATATCTAAGTAGTATTTCAAACATATAAACACATGTTCAGGATATTGTTCTTACATTAGTTTCTCTTGATCCTGATCTTGATATTAGTCGTGATCTTTACTGCATCTTACATTGTCATGATCTTTCATGTATCTTTATAGCAGTAGTTCATGATCTTCATGTTCTTTACATACTTGTTCTTATCCTGTTCTTCCAGCATTTACTTTCCATATCATTATGTTATTGTTCATTACCTAGAACTGTGCTTTGCTCCGCTCCTGACTGGATATGTTATGATAGGTGAGATGGAGGCTTTATGTGACACATACTATGGACATGATACTGCTTTCCTTGAGCCAGCTGGAGCTGCTTGTGACATAGAGGCTGCAGAAGCCTAGTTATCTTCCATTTAGTTGTCTTTCCTGCTTTTGAGACTTTAGTCAGACTTTAGTTACATTTCTGGATGAATGTAATAATAAAATGCTTAGACATGTATTTGAATATTCTGGGATCGTTTATAGATATGCTGTGACATTACTTCTCATTTACTTGACTTGTTAGATTTTTCCTAGTTCTGGTACAGCTTACTTCGTCGTGTCTAACGACGAAGGCTGGGCGTGTCCGACTCGTGTCCGATTATTCGGGAGCGGGTCGTGACATGTTTTTAGTGGTGGCCCATGCAGGTCCATCCTAATGGTACCTAGGACTTAGCGTACTATTGGGGGACTTGATTACACTAGGGAAACTTGATCACAGCATAGGAAAATCGGGAAATAAGGGTATATCAGGTGTATCAGGTATTTTAATATTCTATAAACACTTGTTGTATGTAGGTCTAGGTTATTTTAACAGTTTTCTGTTTTGCAGATAGTTCAAAAGCATACGACGCCAGAACTGTCAATTCACCTGCACTTGACGTTTCCGAACTTCCACTACCTTCTATCACTCTACTATCCCCATGGGTAGTACGTAATTGACGGAGATGTCTGAAGAGTCCCTTGACAACCAGAGGAAGCAGGCCACCCTTTCCAAGTCAGACTTGTGGATACACTCTCCGAGCCAGGAAGGACTTCTGATTTCCAGACGCTCAGACATTTAGATTTTTCCGACACCAAGCGCATATCTTGCATCGAGGAACAGATCGAGAACCTGGAGTCGCAACTGAAGATCATCCAAGTCCCTGAGGACTCGACTCCTCTGAAGATTAGAACTATCAGCCAAGAGATCCAGGATGTAGCACAAACAATAGAACAAGACCGGAAGCTGAAGGCCAGGAGAGACATGAAGATTTATGACAAAGACAACAACTACCCTGGACCCACAAAGCGTCACAACACTCAGTCAGCGTTTCTTCGGTCACACCACCAGTCACATCATCAGGAGCAGATCTCAGCAGCCAGCACGCCAGCAGCCATATATTCATGCCAGAGCCCTGCACTTCATCCCCAGCGGGAGATCCAGATTCAGATCCAGCCGACGATCATTTACAAATTCTGCCACCTCTCAGGATGCCACTATGAAGAGTGCCGCAAAAGACGGAGGCTATACTATACTACGGATCGCCTGCCCACCAAGTCAAGACTGCTGGAGAACGTTAATCACACTGCCCGAGAACAAGCGCGAGGAGCATCAGACTACAGCAAAAGGGAACCACCTTCTCAGAATCAGCAAACACATGGAGCACCACTGCAAGGATCAGCCTATATCAGGACAGCTGAAGAAATTGAAGTGATTCCAGTCCCGGAGAAACACTGAAGATAGATTGAAGACAGAAGATTTCTTTTGCATGGTTGGGAAAACCATGTATCTCGATTAATAATCCAGTTTTCCCTTAAATTTCTCCTAACACATTGATCATTTCTTGAAACTTCTTGTTTCTATTTTGGAACCTCTATTGATGTTCGAAACTTATTTCAAGATATTGTTTCATATTCGACAAACTTGTTTCAGACCCAAAATTCGATATTTATTTGAAATCCATTATTCGATACCGTTTGTACATTCATTCATAACGTTGTTTCCTAGTGATGGCTCATATTTGTAAATTTTGTTCTTTTATCAAACTTCGTGTTAATTAAGATTTAATTCCTACTCGTTTATTGATATTCCGTTCGCTAATCGAACTTGTACTATTCCAGAATTATTCCTACTTGAAATATCATTCTGAAACCTTGTTTGAACCTTCGCTTCTATTGATGCTTGTTTGAGATTCTATTTCCTATTCTCGATTTTATTCGAGACTTGTTGCTATTAAGATTCACTTGTTTACACTCCAATACCTTGTCTCCTATTAGAACCTGTTTTCTAGTCACTATTCTAAACCTTGTTTTCTCGTTAAGATTTTCTATTTCGAGATTTTAGTTCCTAAATACGACCTTGTTGATACTTGATTTTTTTCACTGTATACCTTATTGGAGAATTCGTTCAATTCAAGCTTGCTCGAGATTTCATTTTTATTCAAGATTTTATTGAAAATTGTTTCTAGTGCGAAATTTTATTTCTTATTTTGAAACTTGTCTTCTATCTGATACCTTGCCTCAGTTCGTCCTTCGAGACTCCGTTATCCTTTCGGGATAACGTTCCATATGTGGAATCTTGTTACCATTCCAGATATCAGTTGATATTCCGTCATAATTTGAAACTTCGTCCTGTCTGAAATTTTAAATCTTCCTGGCTGCCCTTTTGTACTCACTGATTGGATCCCTTGTCGTTTCTTAGTAACTAATAAACCCTTGTATTCTAGTAGTCGGATAACCTCACCATTTCCGTGACTTGGACTATTGAAACTCATTTTTGAATTCCTTGAAACTCTTTGAAATTCCTAGGGATAAAGTCGAGAGGCTATTCGATGACCTACTATGGCATGACAGTTGCGCGCTGCAGCCATTAGCTGGATTATGGAGACTGAGGGTTCACTGCAGCCAGTAGCGCACTGGCGAGGCAGGAACTTTAAGTTGAAGTGATTTCAGACATTCATAGGTTTCGGGTATTATTGAGACTTTGTCCTAAACTCTTCATATTTAGATCTCTTGAGTTGCTTCGTCGATAATTATTTGAAAATGAATAAAGTTGATATGTTATTCGGTAACATATTGTTATTTAAGTCATGGAACCGAAAATTCACTGCAGCCATACATGCACTGGCGGGGAAGGGATTCTAAGTAAAGTGATTTCAAATATCTATATGTTTCCGGATACCATAGAAACTATATTCCATTTTCATATAATTATTGGTTTCGAGAATCACAAACCCTTGCACGTTCATCCTGATTTGATAATGTATCTCCTGAGTATTGCGTACGTCTCCTCAATCAACCCTGGGTAAAAATTTCTTCTAGCATTTTATCGTTAGACCATTGAATTCCTCAAAATTATACATTGCCAGATTTTGATTCCATACTTCATTTGTGTCTCGTCTAAATTTTGATCTTAAATCACGTCTGTCTGACAATGATTTTCCTATCTTGTGCTAGCCACCTGTGTTAAACTATCGATTTTGATCGTACTTAATATCTGTGTTTTCATGATGTTGCTCCTCTAAGTTGTAATTGAAATTCCTTCCACTTCGTGACTATTTGATCCTCGATCCTTGTCAAGCATGATATCCCAAACTTCTTGTGTATACTTGGACTCAAGGCTTATAGCGTCATGGATCGACAAAAGCACTAAGCGGACAACAGCAGATGGTCACTGGAGTTAGCAGTTAGAAGCAGAGTGTTCCTGAAGAATCTCGCCGATCAGAGGCACCATTCATTTTGGCAGAGGCGGAAGGTTCAGTCCGAGATTCAGCGGGCCTGTCGACGTGATGACGCGTATTGGCAAGGTGGCATATCGACTAGCGCTTCCAGCTAGCTTGGAGGGAGTACACGACGTTTTTCACGTGTTCCAACTTTAACGCTACATTCCGGACCCGAGCCATGTGGTGGACTTTTCGGAGCTGGAGATGGGCCGTTACGAGGAGCAGCCAGTGGAGATCCTCGATCGGAGGGAGAAGCACTTGCGGAACCAGACTATTCCTCTTGTTTGCGTCATGTGGAGACACCACTCTCCGGAGAGTCCACATGGGAGGGCGAGGACGAGATGCGGGAGAGAGATCCCACTTTGTTTGCCTAATTGTATTTTGATAATTGAAACCTTTAAATACAATAAATGGCTTGAGCTTGAATCTTCCTTGTGTTTTTGTCTTGATTGTTTTGTTGTCCTTCGAATTTCGAGGACGAAATTTTTTTGAGGGGGGGATAATTTGTAACTCCACTTTTCCCAATTTTGGTGAAATTTAATTTTTTTTTATATAATAAATACTTTATTTCTTTTATTATAAATATAGTTATGAGTATTTTTGGAGGGAAGGAATTTGAAGCAGGAATATTTTTTTAAATTTGGAGTTGGTTACAACTAATTGAGTGGTCCCAAAACTTTTGAATCTCCTAAACTCATTTCTAACTGTTTTAATATACTTTATGTAATTATGAAAAGGAGGAGGGGTTTTCTGTTAAACTGCTTTTGGCGGAGGGGCTGTTTTGCAAATTTCCATTAATTTTCGTTTTATAACCGGTTGAGAAGAGAGAGAGAGTGTGCGGCATTCATTACTTTTCCACCGACTCTTCGTTAAGTCCGCCGACTCTTCGAGAACTCCGCTGTTCTCGAGTGTTCTTCTCCGGCGACTTGACGGCGACTTCCTCGATGGCGCTGATGGTGGCTTCGGCGATGGTGGCTTTAACGGCGGCGACTCTGGAAGCTTGGCAGTAACTCGAGCTCGGTGTCTCTTCGTCTTCTTCTCGGCACGGGTTCCTTTCTCTTCGCGTGCTGTTGCTTCGTCTTCTTCCTGTCTTCTTCCTCGACGAGCTTTGGGCTTCGACTTCCAGAGGGTAAACCCTAACCCTAACCCTAATCTCTACTGTTGGTCAGATCTATGGCCTAGACTCTGAGATCCTTTGATCGGTGACGAGATCTAGGGTTTAGCTGGGTTTGTGAGAGATCAATGATGTTCTCTTCTCTTCGAACAGTTCTAACTGTTCAGATCCGATGGATCTAGGGTTTCTGTGGTCCGATCTTGTAGATCGACCCTTGCATGCGGTTATTTTGGGTTGCATGTTAGACCTATGATGTTTCTTTAGTTGATTCTTCGGGAACGAGTTGATCTGTGGCTATGATGATCCTTTCTGTGGTTGTGATGTTATTTCTGTTGGTTTTTACTCCAGATCTGGTAGTGGTTCCAGATCTGATTGAGTGTGGATTTTCGATGGTGTTTCCTGTGGAGGATCCAGTGGATCTGTTTCTTTTACTTGCATGCTGTCGGTTGGCCTAGACCTAACAAACCCAGTGGTGACTCTAGGGTTGCTCGGTTCGTTAAGTCAGGGATGGGTTTGTTTTTGGAATGTTTTTCTTATCCATTTCTGTGTGGATTTTTGGGGAAGATCTGATGTTCGAAATCCTTTCTTTTTGGACTGAGATCTTGTGTCTAACACTCTCGTGTCTGACACTGCATGCATGCCATAATTTTGGGATATGATGTTTGGTTCCATTTTGCTGAACTGAGATCTCATAGTCAGACACTCTCGTGTCCGACACTGCATGCATATTTTATATATTTTAATTGATGATTTCTTCTTTCTCTTTTCTGTTATTTGTTGCTGGGGATCTTCTGACTGTTGGACCTCTGTCCCGACTGGACTGTGGCTGTACCTACCTGTTCGTATCCGATGTTCGTGTCGGATACGAAGTGGCGCGGACTCGTGGCTAGAACTTTGATGGACCTTGCTGTAGCCGTGTCCTCTTTCCCGTGTCCGACGTGCGTGTTGGACACCAAGGAGATGATGTGACTTGACCCTGACGTGACTGGCCTTGGATTGTGGGCCTGACCGGCGGTGGATTTTGGCAGTTTGCAGCTATTAATTGTTGGGCCGGTTGGTGTTTATTCAGGGGGCTTATTTGTATATTCTTTTGTGGGCTGTTAGTATGGGCTGGGCCATACTGAATGTGTTGTAATATTATTTAATTATAGCTGGATGACTGTAATTAATAATTGATGGGCTGGTTTGGCTGGGCTGTGTTGGGCCGGGCTTATATGCTGTAATAGTTATAGTTGGGCTGGTTAGATAGTCGGGTCTGAACTGATCCTTGGTATTGGGTTGACCGGGTGGCAGACTGTTGGGTAAGTGGGCCGAGTGGTTGTGGGCCAGCCATTGAACTTTGCCTTTGGGCAGGACTGTCTGTAGTTTATTTTTATAAATAATAAATGTTATTTTCCCATTTATTGTGAGTTGATGGAAACATCCTCTTAGAACCAATTTTATAACTAAAACAATTAGTTAACTTTTCCTTAATTACTACTGATTAGTAATGAATAATATCTTTACTTAAATAACTTTTTTTTAAATAATAAACCAAGTTTATAAAACAAACCACTTTTATATATATAAAAAGTTGCAATGCTAACTCTATATATATAATGAGTTTTTGAATTATAAACTTATAGAAACTCTTAGTGTTAAACACGTAAAACCAAGGGTTGTGTTTAGCATTTGATTTTCCCAAAAGAACAAGAAGTTAGTAATTAAACCTAGTGTAATGTAACTTGTGAACCTCCAAATAAGACTATCTTATTTGGGCAGAATCAAGATAAAGATTTAGTTCTTAACTTTAATTAACCTAGAAGCAACTAGCATAGTTTATTAACCAACTTGTACATCACTATTGTTAACAGGAGAACATCCAGCTAGATTGCCTACCATATTGCTGGAGCCAGGCAAGTACATTCTATGGTTTTGTTCAGTGCATTTTCCTTGTTCTTTATTGCTGACACACTGCGACACGTTCATGTTCTTTCTGGCTTGTTCTTTCATGTTCTTACTTGTATCTTGGGGTGGGGAAATACTCTAGATATGTGACTAAACCCGGTTACTTATTCATGATCTTTAGCTTAGGCCTCGCACAGTGCACGCGGGTCCTAAGCCGTACCATTACATGATCTTTCAGGATCCTTTCATGTTCTTTCATGATCTTACCCAAGCCGGTCACATATCTAAGTAGTATTTCAAACATATAAACACATGTTCAGGATATTGTTCTTACATTAGTTTCTCTTGATCCTGATCTTGATATTAGTCGTGATCTTTACTGCATCTTACATTATCATGATCTTTCATGTATCTTTATAGCAGTAGTTCATGATCTTCATGTTCTTTACATACTTGTTCTTATCCTGTTCTTCCAGCATTTACTTTCCATATCATTATGTTATTGTTCATTACCTAGAACTGTGCTTTGCTCCGCTCCTGACTGGATATGTTATGATAGGTGAGATGGAGGCTTTATGTGACACATACTATGGACATGATACTGCTTTCCTTGAGCCAGCTGGAGCTGCTTGTGACATAGAGGCTGCAGAAGCCTAGTTATCTTCCATTTAGTTGTCTTTCCTGCTTTTGAGACTTTAGTCAGACTTTAGTTACATTTCTGGATGAATGTAATAATAAAATGCTTAGACATGTATTTGAATATTCTGGGATCGTTTATAGATATGCTGTGACATTACTTCTCATTTACTTGACTTGTTAGATTTTCCCTAGTTCTGGTACAGCTTACTTCGTCGTGTCTAACGACGAAGGCTGGGCGTGTCCGACTCGTGTCCGATTATTCGGGAGCGGGTCGTGACAAAATATCACAGACACACATCCTCACAAACATCCAATAGAGTCAAATAAAAATGAAAGATGATAAAAAGTCTCCCACCAAGTGTATAAACAACAGTGTATGAATAAACAATTTGCCCATAGGGCCAATACATACAAGTCATAAAAAAAACCAATAAAATCACTACGGACCCCTGCCGCGCAACTGGGATAGAATGTAGTCATACTGCTCCTGGGTGAGCTGTACCGTAGGGGCAGTAGGAGGCAGTACAATGTCTGGAGTCGGCGCCGGAGACAGTGCAGTATCTGGAGTCGGCGCCGTCGATGGACCCGGAGGACGTACCTGCTCCAGCTCTCGCAGTCGCTCACCATGCGCAGCAAGGGTACTCACCACCTTCTCAGTATACTGAGCGAGTGAGAGAGAAAGGCTCCTCTGCGATCCCTCCAGCTCGACCTGTCTACGCTCTGTGCGCTGCGTAGACTCGGTGAGCGTCTGCAAGTTGGCAGCTGCAGCCTGATGCAGACTCATCAGCTCCTGTATACTGTGCTCGACCGCATCAAATCGTCCGGTGACGATCGGAGGGACGGATCGTCGCTCGACCGCATCAAAAATCTGCTGCTGCAACTCGCGACGCAGCTCCTCGATCTGACGACGAACATCCTCAGCTCGTGACGACGCCTGCGTAGCCGGAGACTGCGTACTGACAGAGGGGGCCCGGGATGACTCCGAAGCCAAATACATGCCGTAGGATCCCGTACCGTAGTACGTACCCTTCTGAAGACCGCCAACGACGGTCATCCAGAGCTCGTCCGGCGATGGCTCTGCAGGCGGTTGGGAGGAAGTACCAGCCCCTCCCTCTGCTTGCGCACTAGCAGCAGCAGCAGCATCAGCCGCCTCCTTCTGTAGCCGAACAAACTCGGCCTAGAACATGTTTGCTAACGTGTAAGTGTTTACTAAAGTCTATATTGATATCTATTTTCCTGTTTTCTAAATTATAGTCAGTTAATATAAAGAATAGAACGTACATATGCCTGCGTCGCCCTCTCATCAATGAAGTCTCCAGCCCTCCGATGGGTGACCAGGAAGACGGTCACCATGTTCGGGTCCTCATCCTTCTTTACCTGTTAAAATATATTATCTATTATTAGTATTAAACATTATATCGAACTATATATAAATTAATGTCCGTCATAGGAAACGTACCAGACGACGAAAATGCTCCGTCATCGGAATGGAGCCACCACACCACTTACCGGCGCTCGACCGCGCCACCTTGGCCTTCTCAGACCGCTCCTGGTACTTGGGCTCGCTGAATCTAGCCTTCATCGCAGTCCACTGCTCTGGCGTAATCCAACCCTGGATCGGCTGTCCGGAGCGATCACGACGCTTCTGGTCGTCGATCGCATCACGGATGAGCTTGGCTATGACGGCAGAAAATTGGCCCTCGATCCTCGCCGCCCGATGTGGTGGATAGAAATAGGTCCTCTACAAGAAGTAAAATACAAAAGTTGTATAATATACACAAATGATTATTAAAATTTAAAAATAAACAAATTTTTTACCTTGAAGTGGGCGAACCAAAAGGCCTTCCTATCTGCGGGAGCATCTGAGTAGTTGAGCCAAGGCCCACCATAGTTCTGCCTCACAAATGTCCCCAGCTGTCTCTGTACTGCAGAAGGCCGATATCTATACAATAATAATTTTTTATGAATATATATGTACATATAATCATTTGAGAAATATATAATAATTAATTAACTTACTTCATAGGCCCGTCCGTCCAAATCTCCATACGCGTCTCGCCCGGGGGAGCGCATGGAGGGTCGCTCTCACCTCCTGCCTGGGCAGGATCAGTCTGATCGCCGTCCTCCATATGATCGACGTGGGCTCCCTCCATAGAGCCGTCGACAGTAGGAATGCTGGACGGGGGATCAGGGATGCTGGACGCGGGATCAGGAAGGCTGGACGACGAGGGAGGAGTCGCCAACCTGCTAGAACTGCCCTGTCCCGGTAATGGACCGGGAACAGAACGGTACACTAGCGTACTCGGAGATGAGGATGAGGGTACGGAACTGCCCTCTCCATCCCCAGCCCGAGGCTGACGGGGCTGCCTAATATATAATCCTCCGCGTCGTCCAGACGGTCTAGTCATACCTGACAATAAAACATATGACAATAAAACAAAAAAACATATTTATATGATAGACATCACAGATTTTTGAAAAATATCAGTCAAAAAGTGTCACTGAAGTGTCAATAAAAGTGTCAATAAAGTGTCACTGAAGTGTCACAGATTTATAAGATAGAAGTGTCACTAAAGTGTCAAATATGATGATAAAACAAACGTACAGATTTAATCCTCTTCTGAAAATTCATCTAGTTCGTTTAGCTCATCTTCTTCTTCTTCTTCTTCTTCTTCTTCTTCTTCTTCTTCTTCTTCTTCTTCTTCTTCTTCCTCTACATCTTCACTTTCATCTGTATCTTCCTCTTCAATTAATTCTACTTCTTCTACACAATTAGATGTGTAATAGGGAACTTCCGTCGTGTCCACTTCTATAATATTTGTTACAAGAGGTAGTTCATCCTGTTGATAAGCTATATCGTCAACCTCAAAGGTATTTCTAGCTTTGGTCTTGCATACTGCCCACCAGTCCGACCTTGTTGTTCCCCGTTTAGGATAACTTGTGAAGTACACGAGCTGAGCCTGACTTGATAGGACAAATGGTTCATAGGCTTGATATCGACGCCGATAGTTTATATCAACAAGACCGTGCTTGTCTACTTTCCAACCTTGACCTTCAATCGGATCGAACCAATCACACCTGAATAACACAATCTTAGCAGGCTCTATTCCATAACTATATGTCAGCTCCACGATCTCCCGTAACACGCCATAGAAATTGTTGCCCGCATCAACATCTTTGTAGTTCGAAGATCTGATACACAAACAGCTGTTTTTGGTGGAATCGAGATCCACAAAGTTGTCTCTGATCGGGCAAGTTGTTGACTTGAACCTAAACCCATTAACACAGTAGCTTGGCCATATTTTTGCAGCATAAATTGGTCCCTTGGCTAGCGTTCTAATAGACTCATTCTCAAGTCTTGCGTATGGACGATCGACCTAAATACCACGAAAGAAGCAATTAAGCTCATTCTCAATCAAGTGCATATACAAAAAGGTAATTACAGAGTTCTCAAGTCTTACATATGCACTCAACCATGATGGAAAATAACGCCTCATTTCTTGTTCTAGTTCTTCTTCTGTTATGTGTGGCCTACCCGACCTCACATCATCATTAAATATGCTGAAAACAACATCGTTCAATTAATGTAATAGTATAATAATTAACACTATTAAAATAATATAGACGTATTAATTACTTACCCCTCCAGTTTCTCTACTTCCTCCTCGTCGCAGTTGAGTAATACATACACCTGAGCAGCCCTTAGCTCATCATCGTTCAGATATCTCTTTTTCATCTTACCCGATGGCTTTCCTGGAGCATTGAATACCTTCAGTATTGTATCATTACTTTCATGATCTCCCTCGTCGTTTCTGGAAGCTCTCATTCTATTAGTTGCAACATGAGGCTTGAAATACATCGAACAAAAGTTTGTAATCTCCTCGAGAACATAGGCTTCACAAATAGAACCCTCGACCCGTGCCTTATTTTTCACCTTTCTTTTTAGGTGATTCAAATGTCGCTCGAACGGGTACATCCATCGATATTCGACGGGTCCACCAACACGTGTCTCATAGGATAGATGAATCGACAAATGTTCCATAGAGTCGAAGAATCCAGGAGGAAACACCCTCTCTAGCTTGCATAGTGTTACCGCAATGTCCTTCTCTTACTTTTCTAGACGATCAACGAGCAATTTCTTAGAACAAAGATCCCTGAAGAATATGCTAAGCTCCGTCAATGGATCCTAAACTGCCTGCGGTAAGAATTCCCGAAATGCAATCGGAATTAACCTCTCCATGAATATGTGACAATCGTGGCTCTTCATACCCGTCAATTTGTTTTCCTTCGGATCGACACATCTTCTCAGATTTGACACATATCCGTCTGGAAATTTTAGGCCCTGGATCCACCGACAAAGTCTCACTTTATCCTCCTTGTCCAGCGAGAAAATTGACTTCGGTAGGAACTGTTTTCTATTCTGCTGTATCAAATGCAACGCAGGGCGTTTGCATATTTCTTCTAAGTCCAACCTGGCCTTGGGATTGTCTTTCGTTTTTCCCTTTACGTCCATCACAGTATTAATTATGTTATCAAACACATTCTTCTCAATATACATGACATCAAGATTATGTCTGATCAGATTGGTACTCCAGTATGGCAGATCCCAGAATATGCTCCTCTTTGTCCAGTTATGAACTCTACCAAATCCGTCACACTTGTACCCAGTTGTAGGATCTTCTATAGCACTTGGAAAATCTTTAACCTCCTTCCATATCGTGGCTCCTCACCACCTTGGCGGTGGATCACCCATCTCTACAATGCCGGCACGGAAAGCATTCATGTTCCTTCTGAACGGATGATCTTTTGGCAGAAATTGCCGATGACAATCAAAGAAGCACGGTTTTTCGCCGTATTTCAAGCGGAAAGCCTTACTACGGTCCATGCAATACGGACATGAGAGACGGCCATGAGTGCTCCATCCAGATAACATTCCATAGGCCGGAAAGTCGTTGATGGTCCACATAAGGGTTGCCTTCATCTAAAAATTCTGCTTCCTGGAAACATCGTACGTGTTAGCGCCTACTTCCCATAACTGATTCAACTCATCTATCAAAGGCTGTAAGTACACGTCAATGTTCCTCTTGGGATTGTTCGGACCAGAAATTATAACGATTAGAAACATGTACTGAGTCTTCATGCACATCCAAGGCGGTAGGTTATACGGAGTGACAATCACAGGCCAGCACGAATACTGGGATCCCGAAAGACCAAAAGGAGTAAAACCGTCAGAAGATAGTCCCAACCTGACATTTCGCGGATCTGAAGCAAAATCTGGATACACTCGATCAAAGTGCTTCCACGCTTCTCCATCGGATGGGTGATCCAACACTCCTTCAATCTGTTCTCGCATGTGCCAACTCATATTTTCGGTCGTCTCTTTCACCATAAATAATCTTTGCAACCGCGGCGTTAAAGGCAAGTAGTGCATTGAATCGGTCGGTCTTCTTGTACCGGTAGACCTTCCTGTACTAGTTGTCTTATAGCGATCAGCACTACAAAATCTGTACACATCTGCGTCCTTGTCGTCTTTGTAGTACAACATGCACCCATTGCGACAGGAATCGATTTTCTCGTATCCCATCCAGAGCGATCTCACCATCCTTTTAGACCGGTAGAAGTCTTTAGGCAACTTAGCACCCGCCGGTAAGATCTCTATAATCAACTCCAACACTCGGTTGTAGCATTCTTGCGACATGTTAAAATCTGACTTAATGCTCAACAGTCTTGTAACCACCTCCAACGGTGAATGATCCTCACAACCAGGATACAATGGAGTCCTTGCATTCTCCAACAACTCCATGAACTGTGCAGCATCGGCGTTCGGTGCCTTCTCAGGTGCATCATGAACGAAACTAGGCCCCGCAGCATCGAAAACCATGTTCACGCACCCGTCGTCGTATGCATGATTATCTGAAACAAAATTAGGTCCCGCATGCATATACGGCTCAACATAAGGCTCCGGCTCTGATGCTAAAGACACAAGTTCTCCGTGTGCGGTCCACTGATAGTAATTAGGCGTGAAACCCCTCGAGTACAAATGATATGTCACTTCCACTTCTGGATAATATTTCACGTTATGACATTTCACACACAGACACTTAATTTTGGTACCGTCCATGTACTGAGGGAACGCCTTAGCAAACTGCAGGAACTGCTCTACTCCCGCTATGTATTCATCCCGCACACCACATATATCATCAGGACGACGATTGTACATCCATGAACAATTTCGCAAGTAGTAATTCATATCCATTTGGAAATAATTCTGCAAAGATGGACACACATTATCCAACAGGCACAAATTCGTATATTATGTCTTATTATGGGACACACATTAGTAGCGGACAGTTACTAATAACAATGATATGCAATCTAGGTCAAACTAGGTTGTACTAAGTCAAACAAGGTCAAGCTAAGTCAAACAAAGTCAAACAAAGTCAAACAAGGTCAAACTAGGTTGTACTAAGTCAAACAAGGTCAAGCTAAGTCAAAAAAAGTCAAACAAGGTCAAACTAGGTCAAACTAGGTCAAATAGTCAACCTTGGTCAAACAAGGTCAAATCTAAGTCAAATATCCTATTTCTAGTCATGACCTACCAAGGTACCCTTTACCTTATCGCTATTGGTATTCCAATACTAGCTAGCACACACCATTCAAGGCTATACAAGCCTAACCTATAATTCAAGTACCAATAATGACCAGAGTCAACTCAAGCTATCTCATACACACAAGTAATATCTGGGTGTCATTTGTTTAGTCTTAAAAAAACACAATCAACTAAAACTAGTACCAAGTAATGAGCAATAGTGAGTTACCAAAGCAAACTGAAACTAAAACTAGTATATGGGTGTCATTTAAACAACTAAAACTAGTATCTGGGTGTCATTTAACAAACATGAAGACAACAAAGTCAAACAAGGTCAAGCTAAGTCAAACAAAGTCAAACAAGGTCAAACTAGGGTTGACCTATAGTTGACTTTGTCAACTCTTAGTCCAATGTAGGTCAGATGTTTACTCTACTTTGACTTTCAGTAAAAATAGTCAAGCTTGGGGGTGACTACTATTTCATATAATTTTAAATTATCGGTCGATACCGATCCGATACGGCCGATACCGATACGGTTTGGCATGTTCCGATCCGATATCGACCGATACCAAATATTGACCGATACCGACATTGGGGGTCTTTGTTCCGATCAATTCAAGTACCAATAATGACCAAAGTCAACTCAAGCTATCTCATACACACAAGTAATATCTATATAGATATATACATATAATATATATATATAGGCATATATACTATATGCCTATATTACAAGACAAGGTAACTTTCATGCATTCATATATTTAGACACTCTAACATAGGCTATATGCCTATATCACATATGAGTTACATGATATAGTTATGTATATATGTATACAATACCATCTATCAAACATATATATATAGAGAGAGAGAAGTAGAGAGTGGGTGGTGTGTGTACATGCACATGTGAATGGGGGGTGAGTGTGTTGACTGTTATATGTGACAGTCACATATACGTGTATATGAGGGAGGCTAACATGCTTGTATTAGGCTATATGCGTGTGTGTACCTAGGCAAGAGTGAGTGAGTGAGTGAGTGATATGAACTATAGGTCAGTCCAATCTGGATAGTAAGGGGATTTACTGTGTTCAGTCAAATAGGAAAGGAAAAGAAAGGAAATCAGTTCATTTCACACAACATTACATACTCCTATAACATATTTCAGACCCATTCACCTCAAACCCAAATCGAGAACCAAAACTCTAACCAAATCACCCCAAACTTGAAACTCAGTCAGCACACATATAGATACACTACACTAGGGTTTTAAACATCTAAATTAAAGCATTAAACTAGGTTAAAATGGTTGTCAAAACTGGGTTTTCAAAATTAGAAAATACAATAAATTAACAAGGTATCAGTCAACATAGGGTATTTAGAAATTGATATATAAAAACATGTTAAAATGGAAAATAAATGGTTGGTAAAGGATCTAGGCTATGTGTACGTGTCCAACATAGTGTCTCGTGTCCACCACAACATGACACAGTGTGTCCAGTGTGTGTGTGTGTGTGTGTCCATCTGTGTGTGTGTCCGTGTGTACGTCCGTGTGTGTGTGTGCGTGTGTGTGTGTGTGCGTGTGTGTGTGTGTCTCTGTGTGTGTGTGCGTGTGTGTCCGTGTGTGTGTGTGTGTCCGTGGGAGAGGAGGAGGAGGAGGAGTTAGGTTAGGGTTTACCTGAGCTCGAGGAGGAGGAGCTCGACGGGGGGGTACGGGTCGCCGGAGAGGGAGGGAGTCGCCGGGGGGGGGAGGGAGTCGCCGGGAGGGGGGGGGGAAGGGGTCGCCGAAGGAATCGCCGGAGGGGGGGAAGGAGTAGTGGAAAAAATTGAAAATTTCGAGTGAGTGGGAAAAACGAAACGATGTGCCCTAAGTAAAAATATTAGCGACGTCACATGAGGACGTCGCTAAACGTCGTAAACTGGCGACATATTTTAATAATCCAGCGACGTAACGTCGCTATTCAGCGACGTAATTTTATACCTGTCGCTGAACGTCGCTATTCAGCGACGTTTTGCGATGTTTATATAAAGGAGTCGCTGAATTCCATATATAGCGACGTAATTTTACGCCGTCGCTAAATTACGTCGCTAATAGATCATATTTTAGTAGTGTAAAAACAAACCTAATAGATATTGGACCAGATAAATTCGTGGGCTCAAAATTATGGGAACAAAATCAAATTTATTTTCAACAAAGTGTTCCTTAATAAGTCAGAAACTTTTTTCTGACAGGGCCATCATCAAAGTGATACAGGTCCAAGAAAACTACCAACTGAAAATGAGGACCATATTCTTTTCTTATTCAGAAAAAGAGTACAACAAAGATAGCTGGAAAAAACCCAATTTGCTTAACATTTTTTTTTATATACATATTATATTCATTTGAGTCATCTTATTTGTAGTAGGGTTGGCTTCATTATAAGAGCATCTTTAGTAAGGCTCATCCCATTTTTTAGATTCTAGATTTAGAATGTAGGAGCTCATTTTGTAGAATAGTAAGTCTCATCCCTAATCCCAACTTCTACAATTTCTGTCCCATCCCACCCGTAAGTACTAAGGGTTGGGCTTTCCAATTTCTAGATTGTAGATTGTAAAAACTCGTTTTGAGAATAGTAAGTCCCAATTTGGAGCCCAACTTTCAAGATTTTAGACTTTATATTATTATTTTTCCGCACAATTTTTGGGCTCACTTTATCATTCCCTACTATTCTCATACAAATCCAACCCATTCTATATTTACCTTTTTTTGAAATTTTGGGCCCCAAATTTTATTTGAGAGTCCCAACTACTAATGGTGCTCTAAAAGCCTTCTGCTTGTTACCTGGCTGTTATAGGAGGGGGTTATCTGGCATTTTTGGACAAAAGTAGGGTATGCTTCTATAGTTGACACACATGGAGTAGGTAGTTTAGTCCCACGTCGGATAGAAAGTGGTAACATAATGTATAGATAAGTGGAATTGTTCAAGACCAGGAATTTCAATTTTAAGGCATATGAGCTTAATCAAATATCATATCTCATGGATTAACTTGAATGTTTCTTACATCATCAGAAATATACTGGTCCATGTATTGGCCCAATATACACGATCAGGAAGTTGTGAAAATTCCGATCCTCATGGAGGATCATGTGATATCAGAGTTCCATTTATATAAGATAAAGCGGATATCAAGTTCTTCCATTTCAGGAATGTAGAGTTTCATCACAGTAACTAGTGAATAAAAGTCACTTTCATTATGACTAGTTACTAGTTGGTCATATTTCTTCATAGTGTAGTTTTACAGAAATAGCGTATAGAAGTTTGCGTTATACATAATATAAACAGTCTAAATTTGATTTATCTTACTTCAGCATCTTTTGGAATTGCAACATGTTTTCCCTCTTCGTCTTTCTTTTTTCCTGATAATTTCGGAAGCACAAACAAATGTAGCTAGTCTATATAAACCTGCTAGTACACTTTAAAGTCCCTTCATGTGTTCCTTAATAAAAATTTACATCCTTCAATTTAGCGAAGTATCTAAACCGACAACTGTTCCATTAAATTGACAAAAACTATAAAAAACAATAAATAAATGGAAATACAAGATGAAAAGTAATGCTGCAATAATAAAAAATACATGTAAACATGTAATCATATCACATGCAATAATGAACTGTAAGACGTTCCAAAAGCATGTATCTATCAAATAAGTAATTAATATTGTACTCTTAAGCATATATATTGTAATAAAATTTTGGCTATGCATATCCATCCATGTATTTCTTTCGATCTTAACTTTGTTATACAATACATAGCTAATTCAAGAAGTTAATTAATCTCTACTTTTGTTTTATAATTAGATTGTCGTGAACAAAAAATTAAAAAAATTCCTAACTTTTTTTTAAGTTGTAGATATCGCTTTAATTTATTTGTTTGGTGTATAGGTACTTAATATAATTAGTAGGCTACACAAATTCTGCTAATTCATGCACTCTTACAGCTTGGCTCCAATCAAACAAGACTTTGAACAATTTTTCAAAAATAAAAATTCCTCATCCAATTGTATAGTTTCATTTTGTTCTTGATTGTCCAAACTTCTGATCACGGAAGTTCCAAATGTCGAAATTGTTGGGAACGCGGTGTGATCCGAACCGGACTTGGCCCATGAGATGCGATATTGAATTGGGCCCATATATCTTAAAAGATAATTCTTATGTAAGGTCTGAACCAATCCCAATTATATACACCACATGATCCCATCGCCTATCCGATGTGTGACTAAATTACCAACTCCATTGTCACCCCCATTTGAGCGCTCCACCGGAAATGAGATACAACCCTACAATCTCCACCTTAGCTCGTTTCCGCTGACCGAGCAACCTAGCACACCCACCTTTGAAGCCAATTCTTGTAGTTGATGCTCCTACTCTACCTTGAGAAGAGCCCGCATAATCTGATTATACACATGAACGTTCAGCACCATCTGTCTCGAACCAATTAGAGCCGCTCAAACCCGCCCCGTAACCATGGGCTCTGATACCACTTGTTGGGAACGCGGTATGACCCGAACCGGAGTTGGCCCATGAGATGCGATATTGAATTAGGTTCATATGCCTTAAAATAGAATTCTTATGTAAGGCCTGAACCAATCCCAATTATCTACATTCAAGAAAGAATGTTGCATGGGATAGCGAATCAACATTAATTTTTAATCATATGAATCAAAGAAAAGAGAAAAGATTGAATGACAAACTCAAAACAATTGATAATAGCATAGATGCAGAGACAGATGAAATCAAGTGTAAATGAATCTGGTATTTATGTTGAAATATACTTCAAAGTGTAATACAATATGTCGGCATTCAAGAGCATCCAATTAGAACTACAACAATGGACTAACATACACAAAGTAGGACATCAAAGCAAATGAACTCAAAATTGTAACTTTTATCATCATATTTAGAAAATTTTAGTGAAGGTAAAGTTGTACTTATGTCCAGTATTGGTTCACCTCATATCGGTGAAATTAAGATTATTGGCAACTTGCTTTAGAACCAAAGAACCTAAGATGGCAAGAAATTGACAAGCACCTAAAACTCAAAAATGCAATTGAGAATTATCCAAAAATTTAACATGACTGTAAAAGATGATGTATCTTAATACAGTTATGATAGCACCCTATGTATGAGCAGGGTTCCTAATTTACACCTGATGATCAACGCAAATAAAGGAAAATGGTACAAGAAACTCAAGCAGAATCTACATACATACTACTGTTTTTCTATCAATTAATTTCATATTATCCATGCATACAAAGGAAAGTCTTGCAGTCCCAATCCCATATTACAATCTTCTATTTATCAGTGAATTTTTCTATCTTTATATGCAGTTTGAACTAACCATGCTAGTAAAAAATCTGCACAATAGCTAATGAAAACTAACAATGTTGCTATATTTGCTGACTAACTGGTAGAAAAATATTTTCTACATAAGTGAATTCATTTAGCTAGTGACAAGATCCAATACAGAATTGCACTTAAGCAAAAGGACTGAAATAAGGGTTTACAGTGGTATCAGATCTCTGAGCTAGCAATAGTGGTTAGAAATTAGAATATACTTATTCTTAGTTATCAATTTATCATAATGTACCCATACTTTCATTAGATCGATTAAAGAAGTCAGATAACCAACAAGCTATAAAATTTGATGTAAACCAATATAATAAAGCTCATATAATAAGCATAAAAAATAACAAAACATGGACATAATATTAAAATTGGAAACAAAGATGGAAAATACTTAAATGCGAAATGCTTCTAATAACAATTCGAGTCTAAAATATTCCACGTGTGTGTGTTGGTGGGTGGGTGTGTGGGTTTAGGATTATTTTTTTTGGCACATGAATTCGAGTCCAATCCGAATTTTTATAGAGATCAAATATTTTAATTTGACCCATTAACAGATTTATCCCAAAAAATAAGGCAGTAACTGTGTCGAATGTTTCCACTGGAAATCGATCTCATGACCACTCTGATTGCATGCATCATCATTACCACTAATAGCTATTTTAATCCCTCATATAACAATTATTGACGACCTCATTAATGAGAAATTATTTAGTACAACGGACTCACCACATGTCAGTCGTAGCCTCAAGTATTCGTACCTATGTTCGGTTGTTATTTTTTATCTAATTTAGTTTTAGTGTTATGTCATAGCATTATTGAAGGAGATTCAAACTCACCATTACAATGTGGTGAGTTGGTCCAACTAAATAATTTTTTCTCATTAAGAGCATCTCCAATTTTGTTGTGAGTTTGGAAAAAAATGGTTGCCACGTAGGAATGACACCCTTTTTTTTCAAAAGTACTTCTTCAATACAAATGTGAAATAAAGTATGGAATTGACATGTCAATGACATGACAAGAATAATGTGAAGTTGGTTGTCTAGATCTAGACAATGCACTTCACAATGACTTTGTCTCCACATCATCAATTATAAATACAAATATTTATAAGAAAAAAGGAAGGAGTGAAATAGTTGTACTGGAAGTTGGAAAAAAAATTTATTGCTTTATCAATACTTTTGCATTGGAGAAGACTTGTCTATCTTATCAACTTTTGTAAATAAATATTGCCGCCTAAGAAAGACGAACTCCATATTTGTTCACCCACCAAAACTAGGTGGGATGTTCACCTCCCACTGAAAACATAACATGTGGCACAAAACCACTTCGGTGGGTGAACAAAACCACTTATAAAGTGGTTTGTGTGGAACTAAAATGCTATTTGTCACTTTTTTAGTGGGAGATGAACATCCCACCTAATATTGATGGGTGAACAAAAAATGGACTCTAAGAAAGATATTGTTTTGTGTCTTTATGTCACCTAACACTCACAACATATAATAAGACAATAGGGCTGGAGATTTCTAATATGATGATGGCTTCAAATTACTTTTGAAGTTTAATAGCAAGATTAAGATGATTTCTTATAATAACAATATCGACTCACAAGTACATCTTCTCCGAAAGAGCACAATTTTTTTTTCCTTGCACTTTTTGAAAGCATCACTCTGTCCATTCTTTTCCTTGCACTTTTTGAAAGAAAATTTTTTTCTTCTCATAACTCAAATTAATTTATTTTAAGAAAAGAACATGTACAATCATGGATATTCTTCCATCCATACTCTACTGTCCACTTCTTCTTCTTCTTCTTCTTCTTCTTCTTCTTCTTCTTCTTCTTCTATGATTCTACCATTTTATTCACCATTTTGTTGCCAATTATTTTTTGCAAAATGCTTTTGTTTATATAGTTTTAAGTATCATCCTCCACCATTTTTAGGAAAGCACTAAAAAAAAGGTGACAACACACGTCCACCGAAGATAACGAACCACCATACAAGTAATAAAACAATATGAATATATGGTATATGTGGTGACTTCATTATCTCGATCTATATATTAAAACTAATATAAGATTGATTACAAGATACTAATCGATTGATTTGTCCCAAAAATCGATCATTTATAAATCTCAAGTATAAACAGGACAAAAAAGATTACAATTAAGATCATTTACCAGACCCTGATGGTGGCTTCCTGAAAGAAGCAAATGGACCTCACCCCACCATCGAATCAGATCTCCTTCCTCCAATCATGTTGAATAGTGAGCCCTACGATTGAACGAATTCCTCGTTGATTTGGTGGATTGTCACCTTGAATCTCTTTCAATGAGTACACCACTTTTTTTATCCTAAATTAGAGTTTCTTAGTCTTGTTTGAAAAAGGCTAAGGGGGGCAATCCACACGAATCCAACGAATAATACCTATTACTGAAATAATCAATCTGAACGAAAATTCCGACCAACGACATACCGTCCGTATGCTTAGTGAACACCAAATTGATCCAAAAGTTGTTGGATGTTTTCTGGAAGTTCAAACATATTGTCTATATGCCAACGCTACTGCTTTTGCTCTGATATTGTCTGGTCGCAGCCACCGATACTCCTGTTTTTTATCACAACTCTATAAGCGCTTCAAAGACACTCCAAACGTCAACCACACTCGAATAAGACTAGATTTTCTAACTAATTATTCCTCTAGTCGGATGAGAGGTGTTGACCCCATAACCTCGCAATTGTATGCCATGATTGTTACCCCGCGACATAGTTTCCGCTCTCCCTCGTCACTGGTCTCGTATCCTACCGGGTGCTTTGCACCTCCATTCGACTTCAACTTATCGACCACCACATCAACTGTGGCTACCATGCATAGCACTTCATGAACAACTAGGATCTCATTGATATCAATAACTCGGCAAAGACCGAAATTCCTTATTTACCATTTTTATCTTAAGTTTTGGTTGTCTATCTCCAAAGTCTGTCTTCCACTATAATGTGGTTTTGTTCCATCAAGCTTCCTTCACCCAGGTAAGCAAATGGTGTAGTTCATTTGAGATTCAAGTTCATAAACCTTCTTACCTTCATGTCCGACACTAAAGTTTCCTCTTTTACATGCATCCTTAAGCATAACAATGTTCATTGTGCACATTGGCTATGGCACCTCTCCCTAAACTGTGTGTACATCGCTTCTTGAGTTGGTTGCAACCCTTATCCCTATTCCAGTTTTGAAATGCTAAAATTGATGTCACTACGTTGAGTTTTGGAACACAACCATTCACCAAAATTCAATCTATACAATGACCCCTACCTGGAGGTCGACCATTGTCATGGGGACCGACATACCGACCCTCAAGCTTTGACGCACTCCCATTCACCAACTCGTCCCAACGAACTGAATATTCTGAATCCCTCAAATTATCTTAAAGACTCTCCCTGTTAAGTTTCAAACTATCCACACACCAATGTCGAATATCCCTCGAGCCATCGTCTGATGTACGTGACACTCTTGTACACCTCAACGACTGTACATACCACTAGGGGTAAGCGTTCGGTTTATTCGATTTCAATCGAACAAAAATAGCAAAAAACAAATAAACTGAGCTTCTAAAAATCTAAAATCAAAACTAAACCAAGATTAGTCATAAACAAACCAAACCAATAATTGATTCAGTTCATTTAATTTGTTCATTTGGGATTTTTTTTATTGTTTAACAAGTCGGGCCCAAAGTTGGGATTTCGGTTAAATTGTATTAAAAAATTAATTTTTTTAAACATACATTTGTTGTATTTCAAAGTTTGACGTTGGACTTGTTATACCAAAGTTAGGCTTTAAAACATATACATAGAATTATTGTTTTCAACATATACACATTTTAATCATAAATTTGAGGATATTTACGCAATTGTGTAAGTCTTATTCGGTTTTCAATTTTGTACCGAAATGAAAACCACCACCAAAACTGAATAAGGAATTTTAGTATTTTCAAAATCGTAACCAAAACAATTTTTTTCAAACCGAACCGAATCACTTATTCGGTTCGGTTCGGTTCGGTCTGGTTCGGTTCTCGGTCCAAAATTGAATAATGCTCATCCCTATATACCACAATATATATCTCCTCGAACCAGTAGTGTTAGAGCTGTCAAGTGGGTCGGGTCGGGCCGGCCCGGCACAAATTTGAGCGGGCCGGGCCGAGCTCGAGCCGGCCCTCTTGAGCCGACGGGCCGGGCCGGGCTATGGATGAAAATTTTAAGCCTAGTCCGACACATGACCCACGGCACGATGGGCTTCGGGTCATGCCGGGCCGGGCCGGACACGACCCAATACAAGAGACTGTGGCGGGTCGCACAGGAGGCCATCATTTTAATTCAGTTCAGTATATACAAGCAGCAACTTGCAACTAATATATATTGGAATGAATTGAATTAAATTTCAATTCAATTCAGTTCGAACATTCATTTCAATTCAATTCACTACTACACTATATTTGGAGGGCAGAGTGTTTGCTGTGTGCATATTTTTTTTTTATTTTTCTTGTGAAAGTGACAACACTGTTGTTAGCTGATAGGATTTGGAACAAATTGAAGAGATTGTGCAGGGGATGTAGCAACCGGACCGGGTCGGGCTTGGGCTTCGGGTCGGGTCGGGTCGGGTCTATATTATGGGCCAATATACGTGGCCCGATACGACCCAATATACGGGGTCGGACCAGTACGAGCCCACGATTAATCGGGTCGGGCCAACCCATGGGCCAATTTTCCGGGCTAGGCTCGTGACGGGCAGGGCCGGCCCGAACAATTGACAGGTCTAGTAGTGTAGAACCTTTCGTAAACTTCTAGTCTTTGTCCTATCTGCCAGTTGTCCGACCAGCACCAAAATGAAGCAGAAACTCGATACATGACTGTAACACCCCAGAACCAGAATACTGGAGAGCGGGGGCGTACATAGCCAGCTACGTATATTGAAGTGCAACCCACCTCGCTATACGGTCACGGCTGTCTAGATACATGAGGGTTCAACTACAAGCCAACAGTCTCCTATGGTCATGAACAAGCCTATTGTCTCAATCTCAAGCAAGCAATAATAGTTACAATATGTCAGAGCACCAAATATATAATAGCAAGGCGTTCCATACATTACATATTAGATGATCATGAAGCTAGTCGTACAAAATGTCAAGACTAGCAAGAGTTCAGTCGTAAATGACCAACCCTAGGATCTGTTAATCATGTTACAGCCCGTAGGCAGACAGTAAATAAAGATGCAATACGAGCTAACACGTGCTCGCCGACTAAATGTCTTAAAAGAATAATTTTTACAATAAAGTAGGAGGACAAAAAGAAACCCACTCGTTGCCAGGGTTACGCCTGGTGGTCACCATCTGGCTGGAAGACAGGTGGATCCTCTGTTGCTGCTCCGATATCTGGCCACACAAAACCAGCTGGGTCAGACCCCAGAAAGAGCAAGTGCCACAAAGGAGGGTTCACTTAGGAACTAAAACCAGCATATCACAATAGAATATTAAAGATAATAAATAAAGAACTGATGATAATAGAGATAACAACAGTAAACTGAGTACGAGGAAACCATTCAAGTAGCCAGGTCACAACCCTTAAACCAAACAAGGACCGGGGTTGCAGCCCTTCACCTGAATAGAAATCCGTCTCAAATACTATTGGTACAGTGAAGACAATAAACGAAGAGAGGACACAGAACTGCTTCGGGAGTCAGGTTACAACCCTTAAACCAAACAAGGACCGGGATTGTAACCCTTCGCCTGAACAGAACTGGACCCCCGATCTTTATTGCTAAGGCCAGTATAAATCATCATGGTATTAATGTAAGGTAAAACATGACGAACATGGTATGGGGTTACAATAAGACAATAAACGAAGAGAGGACACAAAACTGCTCCGGGAGCTAGGTTACAACCCTTAAACCAAACAAGGACCGGGGTTGTAACCCTTCGCCTGAACAGAACTGGACCCCCGATCGTTATTGTTAAGGCAAGCATCAATAATCATGTCATGTCACAATCTTGCACAGAATCAGGATAAGACTAAGCTGGAATAAACTCCATCCAATCAATCACGGCCAATCAAGAGTACGGCTTGATACTTTTAACTAACTAGGGTTATCACAGGCCTAGTTATTAGCAAAGATGCAATGAGATTATCCCAACAGCCACAAGCCCTGCAGACCATCCGATTATCCGGGTCGAATGTCCGTTTATGAAGAATGCAACACGTGACTGTGTGCTGGAAATATGCCCTACTCGTCGGTAGGCTGCAAGTCCACTTAATGCGTCCAGATAACGGAATTGCCTGTAGCTGGGAATCTCTTCATGTTTATTGAATTATTCGAGATATATATTATGTCAAATTCACTGTCAAGAGTGCACCACGACGGGTCACCATTATGTCATGGAACATATTTAAAATTAACATTTAACCTGGTATAAGCGTATATACAATAACTAAATATAAACAGAGTGCAAGAGTTGTAGAGCAATCATGCGGCTCAGGGGAGACGGGGAATAACTTTCTCATACGAACTCAAAATGAGGTGCTTCAGAGATATTCAGAAAGGCAAGACAAAGATCTAAAACTTTCATATTTTAAGTTTTTTGAAATTCTGGCTAGAAAATAGCTAAACTTGGCAAAAATAGTTATTATATGCACTTTTTACGCCAAAATTCAATTCTGCGTAAAATACGCAAAAGGGGAGGGTTCCAGCGTAAAATTTCACATTCTGGGTACCATCCAGCGTAAAATACGCAATTTCAGGATTCCCTGCGTAAAATCTTACGTTCTGGATGCTATCCAGCATAAAATACACAATTTTAGGATTTCCAGCGCAAAATCTTACATTATGGATGCTATCCAACGTAAAATACGCAATTTTAGGGTTCCCAACGTAAAATCTTACATTCTGGATTCTATCCAGCATAAAATACGCAATTTCAGGGTTCCCTGCGTAAAATTTTACATTCTTGATGTTATCCAGCGTAAAATACGCAATTTCAGGGTTCCCTGCATAAAATCTTACATTCTGGACACTATCCAGCGTAAAATACGAAATTTCAGGGTTCCCAGCGTAAAATCTTACTCAGCCGACATCAAAAATCCAGAAAACTTGTTTTGGCCATAAAAACTTTATTTTAACTCGAAATGAGGTGAATCAAAAACTAAATTCACACAAAATTTCGTGCTCTTGCTCATGGAGCTATTAGTTTTCGAAAATAACAAGTTTTAGTAGATCAAAACCAAGAAAAACTCCATGAACTTATGAAACCCTAAAGTTATAATGTAGATCTAGAAGAATCTATCCATAAAATCAAAAACTCCAAGTTCTAAAGAGGCTTATAATCATGTAAAGAAGAGAATGGAACAATAAAACTTGAGATCCATCATGAAGCAAGTTGTACTTGCCTAGGGCTCTTGGGTGTAGGTGGAGAGTAATGGTGAGGAAAAAGAAGAGTGAATAAGGAGAAAGAAAGAGTGTTGGGTTAATAAATGGAGATGGTGGTGGTAGGTAAGGGTTCTTCCCTTGGTTCATGATGAACCAATAAGCAACCCAAGCCGAACCAAGCCAACCCAAACAAGCCGAACCAAGCCAGGAGACATGTAATACGAGTCAGATACGTACACGTATTCCAAAATACATAATTACGAACTATGGTCATCACAACTCTACCCACCTTAAAAGAATTCCGTCCTCGGAATTTAATTAAGAGGCTAGAGAGGCAATGACAAGCTATATTCAAACAATCTACCATGCAATCATTCACTTCAAGCAAGGAATTTAGAGCGTAAGGCATAAGAAAGACATTATACCTTACGAGTCAAACAGGTCGGGATATCGCGATCGGATATCATCCTCACGCTCCCACGTTGACTCACCCAAGGAGTGATGACCCCAAGCAACACGGACTAACTTGATAGTCTTGTTCTTGAGTATCTTCTCTCTTTGGTCCAATATGGATACGGGCCTCTCCTCATACGAAAGGTTGGTACCAACAACCAATTTCGAATGATCCAGGATGTGGCTCGGGTCAGGGATATACCGTCACAGTTGGGATACATGGAATACGTCATGCACCTCACTCAGAGACGGCGGAAGAGCGAGACGATAGGATACATCTTCTACTCGTTCCAGGATATCGAACGACTCTATATACCTAGGACTAAGCTTTCTCCGTACACCGAAACGAATGACGCCACGGTTAGACGAGATCCTAAGGAATACATGGTCGCCGACAGAAAATTCAAGGGGACGCCGATAAGAATCGGTCCAATGGTGCTGACGATCTTGTGCAATGCGAAGATGATCTCTGACTCTCCTGACCACCTCAACTGTCTGAGTGATCAACTCGGGACCAAGCATCTGCCTTTCTCCAACATCGTCCCATGCTAGTGGGGATCTACACTTCCTACCATACAGTGCCTCGAACGGTGCCATCTGGATACTGGCTTGGAAACTATTGTTGTATGAGAACTCCACCAGGTGCAGGTGATCTTCCCACGAACCACCGAAGTCGAGCGTACAAGATCTTAACATATCCTCAAGAGTCTGGATCGTGCGTTCTGACTGACCATCTGTCTGCGGATGATAAGCTGAGCTGAACTGGAGGTGTGTTTCCAAACTCTCTTGCAGACTACGCCAAAAGTGTGACATAAATCTTGAATCTCGGTCCGAGGTGATACTAACTGGAATACCGTACAGCCTGATAATCTGCCTGAGGTACATCCCTGCTAGCTGAGCCGTCGACTGAACAACTCTGAATGGAAGAAAGTGAGCCACCTTCGTGAGCCGATCAACTATAACCCATATAGCATCTCTACCGGTCGGGGACCTAGGTAATCCAGTCACGAAATCCATGGTTATATGCTCCCACTTCCATTCTAGAATTGGCAAGGGCTGAAGAAGTCCAGCTGGCCTCTGATGTTCAGCCTTGACTTGTTGGCAAACCAAACACCGAGAGATAAACCGAGCTATCTCCCTCTTTATGCCATTCCACCAAAAGTACTGACGGATATCTCGGTACATCTTCATGCCACCGGAATAAATCGAATACTTAGGACTGTGAGCTTCTGCCATGACTTTATGTCAGATATCTCCACTGGGTACACAAAGACGCTTTCCATGTCGAAGTGTACCGTCTTCATGGATACATAACTCTGGTCTTCGTCCTGCCTCACACTCTGCTCTGAGTCGCTGAAGCTTGGAATCTGCAGACTGCGCCATCCGGATCCTCTCGACTATAGTGGACTGAACTTGCATGCTGGCCATCAATGCCACACTGGAAGGGAGGACAACTTCTATACCCATTTTCTGAAGATCGGCTAACAGCTCTGGTTGTGCTGTTAGGAAATAAACTCCGACTCTCATGCTCAATGCATCTGCAACGACGTTGGCCTTCCCAGGATGATACTGCAGGTTGACATCATAATCCACAAGCAGCTCTGGCCATCTCCTCTGACGCATGTTAAGATCCTTCTGAGTGAACACATACTTCAGGCTCTTGTGATCGGTAAAAATCTCTACCCTATCTCCATACAAGTAGTGTCTCCAAAGCTTAAGTGCAAACACTACTACTGCCAGCTCCAAGTCATGGGTTGGGTAATTCCTCTCATGATCACGAAGTTGTCGTGACGCATAAGCTATTACCTTCCCATGCTGCATCAGAACACATCCTAAACCTCGGCCTGAAGCATCACAATACACTGAGAATCCTTCGATCCCATCTGGAAGCGTGAGAATAGGAGCCGTCATCAAGTCTCGCTTCAACTTCTTAAAAAAATCCTGACATTCTGTTGTCCAAGCAAACTGCATATCCTTGCGGGTCAACTAGGTCAATGGCGCTGAAATCCGAGCAAAGTCTGAAACAAATTGCCGGTAGTAGCCGGCCAAGCCAAGAAAACTGCGAATATCTGCCACTGTGCTAGGTACCGGCCACGTTTCAACAGCCACGATCTTCTGGGAATCCACTTCTACTCCTTCTCTGGTGATGATATGGCCTAAGTACGAAATGCGATCGAGCCAGAACTCGTATTTACTAAACTTGGCATACAACTGGTGCTCTCTGAAAATCTGGAGGACAACTCGGAGATGCTGCTCATGCTCCGCTTCACTCTTACTGTAGACCAGGATGTCGCCTAGGAACACAATCACGAACTGATCCAAATAAGGCATAAAGATACGATTCATGAGGTCCATGAATACAGCCGGCGCATTGGTTGCTCCAAAGGGAATAACAAGGAACTCCCAATGTCCATACCGGGATCTGAAAGCTGTCTTCGGGATGTCCTACTCTCTGACTCTGATCTGATGGTACCCTGACCGCAAATCTATCTTCGAGAATACTATTGCTCCTCTGAGTTGATCAAACAAGTCATCTATCCTTGGAAGAGGATATCTGTTCTTGATTGTCACTGAGTTCAAGGTACGATAGTCAACACATAATCTGGACGTACCATCCTTCTTTTTCACAAGAAGCATCGGGGTTACCCAAGGCAATCCACTAGTACGAATGAATCCCTTGATTCTGAGTTCTTCAATCATTTTGTACAATATCTCCAATTCTGACGGTGCCATCCTGTAGACTCTCTCTGACACAAGTGCGGTCCCGGGGATCAAGTCTATGGTGAACTCGATCTCTCGCTCTGGCGGCATTCCTGGGAGCTCTTCTGGGAAAACATCTGGAAACTCCTCGACGATCCGGGGTAACTGCACTGCTGCTACTGCCATCCGCAATACGGGAGGAGAAGGTTCAACTTCGCCTCGGGAGAAGGAAAACTCCGGCTCGCCTGGGATGCTAAAAGTAACCCTGCCAATATGGTAATCTATCCTGGCATACTGGTTCCTCAACCAATCCATCCCTAAGACCACATCATAATCGGCCATCGGGAATTCTATCAACCTAGCGGAAAACTCTCTACCGCTAACTACGACCCGACACGAGAAAAACACTCTATCTACTCCCACAAGACCGTTACCAGTAAGTATATTGAGCCTTACTGATAATGACTCAGGCTCCAGCTATATCCGTGTTGCGAATCGTGCAGACATAAATGAATGCGAGGCACCAGAATCAAATAATACTGAAGCTAGAAAGGTGTTGACGAGAATAATACCTGCCACTACCTCACCGGGTGCTATTTCTTCCTCTCCCATGGTCAAGGCCAGTACTTGACCATTCCCTCTGGGTGTGGGTCCCATCTGCTGAAAATTCCTCTGCCTGCTCTGGATTAGGGCTTGGGCATACTGCTGCGGTCTTTGCTGCTGGAATGCCTGGGCCTACGTCGGCAATGGCCTCAGGAACGGGTACTGTAGCTGCTGCTGCTGCTGGACTGGTGCTGGTCCTCTAACTGAAGGACTAGAGAGGGCCGATGAACTCCTCCTGTTCGGGCAGTTCCCAACCCTGTAGTCCGGGGTACCACAAACCAAGCACAAATCATGTGCTCTGCGACACTCTGATACCACTTGCCCTGGCTTCCCGCAGTGTGAACATCCCACTGCGGAAGACTGCTTCTGCTTCTGCTGCTGAGGGTGCGTCGGGGTGGAATGCTGAACCGACGTCACTGAGGCCGCCCGCCTCGGAGCTCCAATGGTCAAAGTCCTGGCTGCCGGGACTGGTACTGATGACTGATTCATCTGGCCGTGAGATCGCTTTCGACCTCCGGTCCTGTCCACAATCCTCTGGGAGGTATACTCATGCCTCCGGGCTGTCCTCAGTACTGCATCAAAGGTTTGATGCTCAAACTGCTCCACTGCCAACAAAATCTCTAGGTGGAGCCCCTGCTGGAACTGCTGGGCTCTATCGAAGTGGGTTGCTACCAAGGTGGGAGCAAACCGACTAAGTCTCGAAAACTTGGCCGCATATCCGTCGACCGTCATGTCCATCTGCTTCAGATTGGTGAACCTCGTCTGTAGATCATACCGAGCTACAACATCAAAATACTTGGCCTGGAATCTCTCCCTGAATACTGCCCAGGCAATAGGGGCCACTAATCCAACGGCCTGCGTCGTCCACCAGCTGCGGGCAAGATCCAATAGCTGTAGGAGCACTACGGCCACCTTATCGTTCTCTGGAGTCCTGGCTGCTTCTAGAATCACCTCTGTGTCTTGAAGCCATGCATCTGCAGCAATCCCATCTTTACTGCCGTCGAAGAAGGGAGGGTTCAAGCGCTTAAAGCTGTTGGTCGCTATTATCCTGATGACCTCCTCTGGTCAAAGCGTCTGCCATCGCCTGGTGCAAGGCATCTCCTCGACGATCCTGGGAGGCTAATAGTGACCTAATGAGACCCACCAAAGTGCCATCATCAGGCTCTGCAGGCTGGACGGGCTGAACTGGTGGCTCTCCTCCAGTAGGCATGACTCTGGAGGCTACTCCTGAATGTTGGGCTTGATCTCCGGGTTGCTGTTGGTCCACGGGAGGTGCTCCGCCTTGCTGATCGGCAGGTCCAGGAACAATGTCGCTGAAGAAGACGACATAGGAAACAATAAGGAAGGACCAAGACAGATCAACGATACAAGCATGTGATCAGGTCGAGAATCTCAGAGATTAGAAGATACGGGCAGAGATCGAGGACGGGTGCTGATTGAGACATCTATTCGGTAAAACCTCACATATCTTGATTCACAAGACCTGCATGGGCCACCACTTAAACCATATAACGTCCCAGAACCAGAATACTGGAGAGCGGGGGCGTACATAGCCAGCTACGTATATTGAAGTACAACCCACCTCGCTATACGGTCACGGCTGTCTAGATACATGAGGGTTCAACTACAAGCCAACAGTCTCCTATGGTCATGAACAAGCCTATTGTCTCAATCTCAAGCAAGCAATAATAGTTACAAGATGTCAGAGCACCAAATATATAATAGCAAGGCGTCCCATACATTACATATTGGATGATCATGAAGCTAGTCGTACAAAATGTCAAGACTAGCAAGAGTTCAGTCGTACATGATCAACCCTAGGATCTGTTAATCATGTTACAGCCCGTAGGCAGACAGTAAATAAAGATGCAATACGAGCTAACACGTGCTCGCCGACTAAACGTCTCAAAAGAATATTTTTTACAATAAAGTGGAAGGACAAAAAGAAACCCACTCGTTGCCAGGGTTACGCCTGGTGGTCACCATCTGACTGGAAGACAGGTGGATCCTCTGTTGCTGCTCCGATATCTGGCCACACAAAACCAGCTGGGTCAGACCCCAGAAAGAGCAAGTGCCACAAAGGAGGCTTTACTTAGGAACTAAAATCAGTATATCACAATAGAATATTAAAGATAATAAATAAAGAACTGATGATAATAAAGATAACAACAGTAAACTGAGTACAAGAAAACCATTCAAGTAGCCAGGTCACAACCCTTAAACCAAACAAGGACCGGAGTTGCAGTCCTTCACCTGAATAGAAACCCGTCTCAAATACTATTGGTACAGTGAAGACAATAAACGAAGAGAGGACACAGAACTGCTCCGGGAGTCAGGTTACAACCCTTAAACCAAACAAGGACCGGGGTTGTAACCCTTCGCCTGAACAGAACTGGACCTCCGATCTTTATTGCTAAGGCCAGTATAAATCATCATGGTATTAAGGTAAGGTAAAACATGACGAACATGGCATGGGGTTGCAATAAGACAATAAACAAATAGAGGACACAGAACTGCTCCGGGAGTCAGGTTACAACCCTTAAACCAAACAAGGACCTGGGTTGTAACCCTTCGCCTGAACAGAACTGGACCCCCGATCGTTATTGTTAAGGAAAGCATCAATAATCATGTCATGTCACAATCTTGCACAGAATTAGGATAAGACTAAGCTGGAATAAACTCCATCCAATCAATCACGGCCAATCAAGAGTACGGCTTGATACTTTTAACTAAGGTTATCACAGGCCTAGTTATTAGCAAGATGCAATGAGATTATCCCAACAGCCATAAGCCCTGCAGACCATCCGGTTATCCGGGTCGAATGTCCGTTTATGAAGAATGCAACACGTGACTGTGTGCTGGAAATGTGTCCTACTCGTCGGTAGGCTACAAGTCCACTTAATGTGTCCAGATAACGGGATTGCCTGTAGCTGGGAATCTCTTCATGTCTACTGAATTATTCTAGTTTATTAGTCTTAGTCAATTACTGTAGGTATCCCTGACCGTGGTACTCAGGGATCCCTATTCTAGACATGATGCAAGACAGTACTGGTTTATTTTGTACAAACACAATCACCCACGATGTCCAGGCCATTCAATTCTGTCATGACATGCTAGCCGTCGCAACAGCATTCGAGATATATATCATGTCAAATTTACTGTCAAGAGTGCGCCACGACGGGTCACCATTATGTCATGGAACATATTTAAAATTAACATTTAACCTGGTATAAGCGTATATGCAATAACTAAATATAAACAGGGTGCAAGAGTTGTGGAGGAATCATGCGGCTCAGGGGAGACGGGACATAACTTCCACATACGAACTCAAAATGAGGTGCTCCAGAGATATTCGAAAAGGCAAGACAAAGATCTAAAACTTTCATGTTTTAAGTTTTTCGAAATTTTGGCTAGAAAATAGTTAAACTTGGCAAAAACAGTCATTCTATGCACTTTTTACGCCAAAATTCAATTCTACGTAAAATACGCAAAATGGGAGGGTTCCAGCGTAAAATTTTATATTCTGGGTACCATCCAGCGTAAAATACGCAATTTCAGGGTTCCCTGCGTAAAATCTTACATTCTGGATGCTATCCAGCATAAAATACGCAATTTCAGGGTTTCCAGCGTAAAATCTTACATTCTGGATGCTATCTAGCGTAAAATACGCAATTTCAGGGTTTCCAGCGCAAAAATTTAACATTCTGGATGCTATCCAGCGTAAAATACGCAATTTCAGGGTTCCCAACGTAAAATCTTACATTCTGGATGCTATTCAGCGTAAAATACGCAATTTCAGGGTTCCCTGCGTAAAATCTTACATTCTGGACACTATCCAGCGTAAAATACGCAATTTCAGGGTTCCCAGCGTAAAATCTTACTCGACATGAAAAATCCAGAAAACTTGTTTTGGCCATTAAAACTTCATTTTAACTCGAAATGAGGTGAATCAAAAATCAAATTCACACAAAATTTTGTGCTCTTGTTCATGGAGCTATTAGTTTTCGAAAATAACAAGTTTTAGTAGATCAAAACAAAAAAAAACTCCATAAACTTATGAAACCCCAAAGTTATAATGTAGATCTAGAAGAATCTATCCATAAAATCAAAAACTCCAAGTTCTAAAGAGGCTTATAATCATGTAAAGAAGAGAATGGAACAATAAAACTTGAGATCCATCATGAAGCAAGTTGTACTTGCCTATGGCTCTTGGGTGTAGGTGGAGAGTAATGGTGAGGAAGAAGAAGAGTGAATGAGGAGAGAGAAAGAGTGTTGGGTTAATAAATGGAGATGGTGGTGGTAGGTAAGGGTTCTCCCATTGGTTCATGATGAACCAATAAGCAACCCAAGACGAACCAAGCCAACCCAACCCAAACAAGCCGAACCAAGCCAGGAGACATGCAATACGAGTCAGATACGTACACGTATTCTAAAATACGTAATTACGAACTATGGTCATCACAATGACGATCCCCCTAGAGAACGAGCTTCTCATCAAACTCCGTTGTTAACTGTACGTCATTGATGCCCACAACAATTTGTGTCGCAGTATCGAGCCCGGCTACCTATTAATGTTCTGACACTCATTTTTTAGATTTAGGATATTGGTCGATTCCCGACACGATTCATCACGTGGCACGAGTGTATTAGGATGTTGGAAAATATGTAATTGATCCTTAAATATATTTAAATTTAAAAAATATATTGATATCAAATAATATTTAAAATATATTTAAAACATTTTAATATAATTTAAATTTAAATTAAATTTTTAATTATTATTATTTTGATATGTGACGTAAATTTACTAGTGGAAAACAAAAGCTCTACTTAAACTAATAAAAGATACTAATCATTCAATTATTTAAATGTTTGAGGGACTCGAGGTAAAGTTAAGACTTCAATTATAAAATGTTTTAGGGGCTCGAGGTAAAGTTACGAATCTAAAGTGCACGTTGAAAAAGTCAAAGAAAGGAATTTCTGGAACCAATAATGAAAAAATGTTGGAAAATCAATATTATTGGATTTCATGATTCGTTAGTGACTTTCTACCTAAGTTTGTTATTAAAACAAGGTAAAATGTATATAAAAGTAACAAATGGCAATTTATATGGACACATCAAAAAGTGATTAGAGTTATCCTATTTCAAAATTTAACTAGTCATAACCCGTGCCCATAGGGCATGGTTCATTTAAGGTATTCCCCCTCAAAATCTTGGACCCCCAATTTTAAACGAACAATAATAATTATGAGGCCCCCATCAAAATATTAAATCCCAACCACTGCTGGATGTGAATTTTCTTTGGATTTTCCATAAAATTCCACTCTCAATAATGCTCATCCACAACCATTATGAGTGCAAACCCCACTCTTTGGATTCCCCATAAAACCCCACTCTCAATAATGTCCATTCCCCATAAAATCCCACTCTCAATAATGCTCATCCACAACCATTATGAATGCAAACCCCACTCTTTGGATTTTCCATAAAATTCCACAACCGTTGATTCACCAAGATTAAATCCCAACCACTCTTTATCTTGGCACAGTCAGCCGTAGGATTCAAAAACCTTTGTGTTTTGTATAAGAGATTTATTTACAAGTTTATCATAAAAAAAATTGATCAGGACTATCTCATTGATAGATATAAAAGTCAATTCTTTTACTTTTGCTCTTCTCTTCTTCCTCAACGGATCCAATAAGAAGAAGAACAACAACAACAACAACAAAAATGTGGGATGGATTTTCTTCTCATTTTGTTCTTCTCCACCATTTTCATCCTCACCATCTCTATCAAAATCCTAATTTCCTTTTCAATTTCAATGGCACCCAAAGGCTCCTCATAATGTACAAACCCTAATATTGGTGGAAACCCTAATATTGATGTTCAACAAGTGCAAACAAAAATAACAATAACGGACTTGTTCAAAATTAAAAAGTGCAAACTATGACTGCCGAATTTCCTAGCAGTCCTACAAACTAATAGGACTGCCAGAGATAGTGGCAGTCCTACTTCACAGTAAGTGAAAGTAAGGACTGCCACAAATTCTGGCAGTACTACATATTGCTTTCACTTGCTGTAAAGTAGGACTGCCACTATTTCTGGCAGTCCTATCAATTTTTAGAACAGTCAGAAAATTAGGCAGTCCTAGTCGACGCGAGATTTTTTCGATCGTGTTTACTTGGGTTTAATTCAAATGGGTAATTCTCCACTCCGAATGTACTTGGGATTTAATTCAAATGGACTACAAATAATTGAAATAAATATTACAATGTAATTGAAATAAATTGTTAGGGTTTTGGAAAGAAATAGAGAAAGTATGTTGCTTAGGGAGGGAGGAAATGGTGGAGGATAAGAGGAAGAAGAAGATGTTGCTTAGGAAGAGAGAAAATGGTGGAGGAGAAGAGGAAGAAGAAGATGTTACTTAGCAAGGGAGAAAATGGTGGAGGAGAAGAGGAAGAAGAAGATGAGAGAAAATAGAGTTTTGAAAGAGGGAGAGTGAAATGTGAAAATGAAACTAAAATTTGAGGTATTGGAGGGGTGAGTTTGGGACAACCCTATGATCAAAAAAATGGACTGTCCTGAGTAAAATCTTCCAAAATCTAGGCTAGCCCCAATCCGAACTAGCCCTGATCATTTTTTGATGTGCCCATATAAATTGCCTAACAAATTCATATGATATATTGTAAAATGTATATCAAGGTAACAAATTCATATGATATATTGTTTTGGGAACTTGGTTTTGTTTACTCTTTTGCGCAGAATTCTTACCTTTCCGGTAAGCAAAATAAATATTAAAAAATTAAAATGAACTAATAAAATTAAAATAAATAGGGTGTCGTAATTGACACTTCTAAAATATCATCTGCACTCTTTTTCTAAATTTTTATTCAAATTTTAAATTTGTCAATATATTAAATCTAACACTAATTTATGATACTTCTAAAATATTATCATACACTCCTCTTTTAATTTTATTCTTTCAAATTTCAAATTAATGTCATAATACTATCTTATCCAAATATTTTGGATCAACTATTTAAATAAATTTAGTTTAGTTTATATACGTATTCCTTATATCTAAACCACTTATTACCCACATCTTCAACTTTCATCTTTTGACTTTCGGCAAATACAATTATTCATCAAAAAATTTCTTATAGTATATCAAATTTTGCAAAAATTGGAACGAATGGAACAATTTACACAAAATTTTAAAATAAAGACCATTTCGTCAGATGGACTGGCAGAAATTGGAGATGGCCTGTCAGAATTATATGCCCAATTTTTTTGGGCTCGGTTGGCTATTTGTTTAGTGTGTGTTAGCTGTTTGGTTTGAAGTGGTGGGATTTAAAAAAAAATGAATGATTTTTATCCCGTTTAATTTTTTATTTTTTTTAAATTGTTCCTTTCAATCCAATTTTTTGAAAAATTTGGTAGCTACAAGAAATTTTCTGATTATCCATTCTTATGCTATACTATTATCATTTTCTCTATGTTCGTTTAATAGGATAATATTAAATCTGACTAGATTTAAAAGAAAGCTGATTAGCTTCTAAAAATTGGATTAGATCAAATCGAATCTATTTAAATTCACAAGCAATTGTAATTTTAATTCTACGTGGACTAAAAGTGCAATAACAAAAGTTCATGCATGCCATCATCGTGACAACAAAAGATCACGCCATCATTCATCCGTTAGATCAAAATCCGACGGTCACAATAAATCCTTAAAAGGCAAATAAATTCTCAATAAGTCTCTCGGGAAGAACAAATAGAAAACCCTTCCCTCTCCGTCGCCACTACGGGACAAACTCTCTCCGCCGCCGCCGCCGCCTTACGGTGTTCCGGCGGACCGCCGTAAGCGCATCGACTGTAAGTACGTGGAATATTTCTGTTCCAGTCCATTGTTGTTCTATTGTTTGCATGATCAAGTGGAACTATCGTTAGGGTTCGAGGAAACGTCTAGATTCACTGGACATTACTCCGCACTGATGCTACTTCTGTTAAATATTAGTTTTGTGGGGGTGTTCTTCGTAAAAAATTTAATCCGAGTAAAATTTGGGGAATTATGTTGAAAAATTGAGATCCCCGGAACACATTTTTTTTTTATTATTAGAACACTGAAGTATTGTTCATGAAGTTTTGTAACTTGTAAGTTTATTATAATGGGATTGTATTGATTGAATGTGACTTGTGGGTCCCGGTAGTGGTCCGATTTTTTGGTGTAGTTCTCTGGTACAGGTGCGATCTGTGTTGCATGGACGCGAATCCGACACGACATGGACACGGAAACCGGAGCACGATACTGATTTTGGCGTGTCCTAGTGTAATCTCGAGTGTCTGAGTCGTCTCTGATACGTGTCGGACATGGACACCGCACAATATTACCTAGAATGCGGGCGTAGCAGAGCGCTTAGGTTAATAGTATGGGTAGGCTTCTTAATTGCTGCAAACTAGGCGCACGATGTAGTTTTTATCCACCAATGGCGTTGAGTCATGTACTTTTTCTTAGGGTCTGCTTGGTAATGGTGTTTTCACTGGTTTTGGGGTGTTTTTGAACTGATCGTTTATGAAAACCCCTGGTTGTTAATTTTTTTGAGGCACCGGTTTTGGTCGGCTCAAAAACCTCCTAAAACCGGTGTAATGTATTTTTGGAAGGCTTTATAAACACCCCAAATCGGTGGGTTTTGAGCGGCTCTATTTTTTTATTCCATTTATATCCTCACAAAAATATATATAATTATAACTACTGATACTCTTCCCTATTTAATTTATTCGTGTAAAATTTTTTCAGAACCGCTCGTTAGTGAATTACCAAGCATGGATTGGACTGGTTTAAAAGTCGCTACTTAAAAACCATCCAAAATCGGACCCCTCATAACCGCTCATAATCGGTACTCTAGAAACACCTCATAACCGCTCGCCCTACAATTGCCAAGCAGACCCTTAGTCGATACAATTAGACATGCGCGACTAGGATTAATTTCGATTGGCTTCGGTTTGGAATTTTAGAACGCTACGTATTGCATCTGGAACGAAAATGTTCCACGAGTCGGAATGAGGTTGCAGAACACAACCTTTGGTGGTTGGGCTATTTATGCTATCTCTTTTCGTTCATGTATCGTTTGGTTTGAGGAATTAGGAAGAAGAGTTAGGGTCTAACTTTTTCTAATTCCCACCAAATACCATTTTAGAACACCCAAGAATTATGATTACAGTAGAAACTCTATAAAATAATACACTTGGGACCACCAAAATTTATTAATTAAAAGAGTTATTAATTAATCGATAAATTAATAATTATTAATTTATATATTAATTAATATTTTATTAATTTATAGTAAAATACTTACGTAGTTTACAAACACCTTTCAAGCTTCCACTTAATTATTGTATACAATGCATGTGTATATCAAATGAAGGGCCCAATTTGAAAGAAACCTTCAATCTCCCACCTTATTATGCTTCTTGTGTTCAGTGTATCACTTTATGGACATTAAAAATATTTTCTATATAGTAGTTTACAAACACCTTTCAAGCTTCCACTTAATTATTGTATACAATGCATGTGTATATCAAATGAAGGGCCCAATTTGAAAGAAACCTTCAATCTCCCACCTTATTATGCTTCTTGTGTTCAGTGTATCACTTTATGGACATTAAAAAACAAAAAGACAATTGAGTCATTTTTCAAGAAACCTTCATAAATCATTCATGTAATATGCTATATAAGGAATTATTAATTTATATTTTATATGGGGTCTGAAGAAATTATCAAAAATGTATTATCTTATAATTTTAGCGAATTATTAATTTAGCACCCTATCCCCGAGTCGGGACCGGCCAAAAATATTATCTTAGAGAGTTTATTAAATAATCGAGTATTAATTTATAGAGTTTCTACTGTACTTGATTGTGGTTAAACCTCTTAATTCCTTTGACAAACTCTATTTTGGCACATGAGGAAATATATAACTATTTGATTATGATAATACCTTCACGTTTCTTGTCTTTTGGGTGTTTATTGGCTATTTTATGTATTCCTCCTCAAGGATCATCATTAATCCACGTTTTCTCCCATCGAAATGGGGTCAACTATGGAGCGTAAGAAAACTCCGACAAAGTTCTTATGACTAGCCATCGACCTGACGTCAACCCTCTGTATTGGTTTCAAATTCCTTCTCAACGATGGGTTGAGAAATTAGCTCCCGATTTCTTACTCTCAATTTCTAGATTTTTGCATGTCAAATGGTGTTTGGCTGACGAATTAAGAATTAAGGATTGAACTAGGCTTCTTTTCCTTCTTTCAAGAATCATATATTTTCTAAATTCTTAGATTCACCATTTCATCATCCTAATGGTGCGGAGGGAAGGTTGCTTTATGTTGTAAAGCAAATGTGACAAAATATGCTAAATGTTTCTAATTCTTCGTAAATGTGTCATTAATATTAATAAGTGAACCCCATTGGATCAAATGTGTCTTAAAGAACTTTCTCAAAAGAGCGTTAAAGAACGGTTTAGAAGGTTCTATACACTGGGCCAATATAAGTGCTTGTTTTATTTCAAGGAATTGTTATACCAGGAATAATTGAGAACCCTGAAATTGTGATTATAGTTTTTTTTAGTTCGATTGACATGCTAAGATTCATGAAATTTAAATTAGGGTGTTTTGATGGGGGAGATTTAACTAGGAATTTAGTTACATTTTTTTGCTTGGGTAAAATTGTTTTGATTATAATATTTTAGTAAGAAGTGAACCGTGCAGACCCGTACAGATTACGATGATGGCAAAAAACTATATGAAATTGTTTTCACACATTTTATGAGAGAACTCCAAATTATCAGTTTTCGTATAGAAAAGTTGATCTAAGATTCTCAGTAGGAACTGCACTTCTCACTCTCCTAGTTTCCTGACAACCAAATGACAATATTTGGATTATATTAGAATCGAGATTCTGCAAATTACAGTTCCTTGCTACCAAAGAGGTCCTTAACGTGATTTCTCGTCTTTCCTGTATAAGTTTTGTTGGTCCAACTAATATTTAGTCAGCACTTAAGATTGAGTTTCTTGATACATTTCACACTGCCTCCATGCTGTACCCTGCTTCTTCATTTACCTTTGGCCTTGAGTGTAGTTACATATATGCCAATTTGATATAATTGGATGCAATGTTTTGACCAAAATCAATTTGAGTTTTTTTTTTTCAGAAATAAAGCATCTCCTTGTACTATTTTGGATGAAATTCAATATTGATGCTGTATATCTATTATCTCCATATTATATTTTGTTTTTGGGATCTACCTGGTAATTCAATTTATGTGACTATGCTGTAGTTCTTTGCAAAGAAAATTCTGCCACTAAAAATCTAAAAGTTTGAACTTGGCAGCCTAGTTGATCTAAGTTTTGGATGCTTTTGATTGTTTCATCTAAAATTATTATTTATTATTTTTAATTTCAGGATAATGGTTCAAGATAGTTCAGGTGCTGAATCACCTCATCGAAGGCCAGGTCTTTTAAGAGATCAAGTTAAGTTGGTGAAGAGAAAGGACCGTGGTCGGTATGAAATTGTTCCAATTCTAGAACCACTGTCTTTTGAAAAGGGATTCTTTATAGTAATCCGTGCTTGCCAGTTGTTGGCTCAAAGGAACAAAGGAATTTTATTGGTCGGAGTTGCTGGGCCATCAGGGGCTGGGAAGTCTGTATTTACTGAGAAAATCCTGAGTTTTATGCCAAGCATAGAAGTTATTTCGATGGACAACTATAATGATGCGAGCCGTATAGTTGATGGCAATTTTGATGGTATTTTTTAATTAAAGCCTCATCATATTTCTTGTGTTTTTTTGTCTGTTTCATACATAATCACCTGCAGGATCTTCAAGGAATATCTGATGACCTTTGCATTATCTTTTCTCTGCCAATGGTACTATGGAGTAGTTTATGGATGCCCTTATGTATTTTAAGGGTTAATATTTCAAGTTTTAGTATGAAGTGCATAATCATATAGCAAAAAAATATGAATGTTAATTTCATTCAATAGGAAAGCTAATGTTTCACTTATTCAAGATGGCCTTAACGACCTAGTCCGTGCAACGAGAGACACTTCACAATAATCAAATAGTTCATGCAAATTATAGTTTTGTTTGACAATGAGGTTCAGTTCATATAGACTTGATGACCAAAATACAGTAAACGTACAAATTTAATGAAGTTTTAACATTTGTTTTGTTGTAATGTCAAGGTATCTCCCTTTTTATGTGCGCTGCTACTTTTTTTAAGAAGCACTATTACTTAATTTGGAGATTTAGAGCAACTATCGGTATTTCAAAACTGTAATTATAAACCTCTGAAAAGTTAAGCTCATATTTGGCAAACAATTTTATTTAATTATTACGCATGTTGTGACTTTTTATATTATCTTAAAGAAATTGTGGCCGACAGTTGTTAGCTGCGGTTATCTCAAAGAAAGTAAAAAAAGAGTAAAGTCCTATAAAAGGTCTTTCAATCACCCAAGAGTAAATTTTGCACAAGCCCCCATGAAAAAGTTTCATAGGCATACCTCTAAAGAAAAAGGATAGTTAGTCGTAGGTATTGTAACAGAAGAGGTTAAAATCTTTGTAAAATCTAATATATCGTGCTGTACTATGACAGATCCTCGCCTAACAGATTATGATACTTTGCTGGAAAATATTAATGGTCTGAAAGACGGCAAGTCTGTTCAGGTTCCAATCTATGATTTCAAGTTAAGCTCCCGCACCGGATACAGGTAAATTACTCCTTTTTCTGACATGAATAACTTTTATTCTTGATTTGTGATTCTCGTTATGTCTAGGAAAAGTCGTATCATTTGGGAACCTTAATTTCATCTCTTTATGTGCTGCTAACAGGACAGTTGAAGTTCCTAGCTCACGGATTGTAATTATTGAAGGCATCTATGCTTTGAGTGATAAGTTACGGCCTTTAATAGATCTGCGTGTTTCTGTAACGGGTGGTGTACATTTTGACCTTGTGAAGAGGGTTTTAAGAGACATACAACGTGCTGGCCAAGAACCAGAAGAAATTATTCATCAAATTTCTGAAACGGTTATTAGTACCTTTTCTTCATTCCTTTTTATGTTCCTTTTGTTGGTTGCTCTGATTTAGAGGACATACTCAAGAAGTTGTTCGGAAATTGTGTTTGTATGATTGCTCTTTGTGACCTGGTGCCTTTTTTCTTGAGTAATTTGCGCGTTGTTTGGTGTTGAACAAGTTGTCCAGTTTTCCTATTTAGGTCAGATGATTAATTTACAAACATTTTGTACCTCACAGGTTTATCCTATGTACAAGGCATTTATTGAACCAGATCTTCAAACTGCACACATAAAGATTATTAACAAATTCAATCCATTCTCAGGCTTCCAGAATCCTACTTACATTCTAAAGGTTAATGCCGTTCATTATTATTATTTTTAGGAGTATTGGAGAAGCGCCTTATAATGATGTATTTATTTTCATTTGCTTCTAGTACTAAGTCCTTTCTATTATTGTAGTCGTCGAGGACCTTATCACGGGATCAAATTAAAGCTGTATTATCAAATGACCACAAAGAACATAAGGAGGAGACTTATGATTTATTTCTACTGCCACCAGGTGAAGACTCAGAAGCATGCCAATCCTATCTAAGAATGCGAAATAGGGATGGAAAATACAATCTTATGTTTGAGGTTTGTTATTTATTGACATGCTCCATTTTATTCTTTATTATAGTTAACCTCAAAGTAGTATATATATATATATATATATATATATTTGGAAAAAAGGGTAAATTTTATTCCACAATCATCGCAATAAGGTTACAGCATAGAGATACAATCCCAACTCAGGGGGACATTACTAGTACATCCGACTCAATGTTATGAAGGATGCCCACCAGTGGAGTGGACAGTCCCTCATAGATGCGCCGGTTCCTCTCCCTCCAGACATGCCAAACTGATGCAGCAAGCCTCAATCTAGCGCGTCTGGTCCAGCTCTGCTCCTGGCATCTCCAATCCACTTAAGGATTTCTCTCTCTCTCTCGCTCTCTATATATATATATATATATATATATATATATATAGAGAGAGAGAGAGAGAGAGAGAGAGATGATAAAAAAAAACAATTGAATTGCACTGCACCACTCCATCAAAACATTGAACTATATATATATTTTTTTTTGGAAAAAGGGTAAATTTTATTCCATCATCTCAATAAGGTTACAACATAGAGATACAATCCCAACTCAGGGGGACATTACTAGTACATCCGACTCAATGTTATGAAGTATGCCCACCACTGGGGTGGATAGTCCCTCATAAATGCGCCGGTTCCTCTCCCGCCAGACATGCCAAACTGACGCAGCAAGTCTCAATCTAGCACGCCTAGCCCAGCTCTGCTCCTTGCCCCTACAATCACCAATCCACTTAAGGATTTCTCTGAAGTCCCGCTCCCTGCCAACCCCTCCCAAGTGTCTCCGGCACTGCTCTGCCCAGATGCTCCACGCCACATGGCACTGAAAGAACAGGTGTCCAATAGATTCAGGCTCTGTCTCACACAAAACACACTTAGGGTCAGGGACAGAAACCCCGAACCGAAGCAATCTGTCCCGAGTCAGCAACCGGCCCATCACCAGTTTGTATGCAGACAGTTGCATCTTCCTGGCGAGCCCCTTCCCCCAGACAAAGTCGTACTCCTCAATATCATCGAAGTGGGGGCGGACAAGGTCGTAGCAGCTGCTAAATCTGAACTCCCCAGCACCCTCCGAGCGGCCGGGAGGGGCCCACATCCAGACATCAGACAGTGCCATAGGAGTGATCTGCACCTGTCTGATCTCCTCAACTAACGTAGCAGTGAACCGATACTCCTCAGGCCTCCAGACCCCACCACGGATGGTGTGCCTACACGTCAGGCCTCTGTATGCCACGCCGTCCCTCTGGGGGCCCAGAATCTCCAGGAGAGACTGACCTGAGATCCACGGATCGAGCCAAAGATCCGTCTCCCCTCCCTCCCTCATCCTCCTCCGCAAAGCCGTCCGAAGCACAGGACGGGTCCTCAGGATATGCTTGAGAGACACAGAGAAGTTGTTGTCAATTTCACATACCCAGAAGTTTCTGCCCCGGAGATACCGACTAGACATCCAGGCCGACCATAGAGAATCACCCTGAAGGAACCTCCATGCCAGCTTGATCCCCGCCGCCTCCCTGACAGAAACAAGTGATCGCAGACCCACCCCTCCCTCTTTCCTAGGCCGACAGAGCTGCTCCCAGGAGATGGCGTGTATCCCCCCATGCCAAATGAACTTGGCACAGATGCCCTCAATCTTTCTGATAGTAGCCAGAGGAACCATAATCGATTGGAGCCAGAACAGAGCAATAGCAGAAATGACTGAGCGAACCAGCTCAATACGCCCTCCAAACGATAGGCCCGCCGCCTGCCAGCCCTCCACCCTCCTCTGTGCAAAATCCACCAGACTCTGACAGTCACGATCCTTCGCGTAGTTGACGGAAAGGGGCACCCCCAGATATTTCACCGGGAGGTCCCCCTTTTCCACCCCAAGCTCCATGGCCCGCTCCTCCTTCAAAGTGCAAGAGTTGCTGAAGTAGACTTTGCTCTTGTCCCTGTTCAACCGGAGGCCCGATAGCTGTCCGAACTCCTCCATCACTGCCGCAAGCTCCCTCATCCCTCGCATGGAAGGCCTCAACAGGACCAAAAGGTCATCTGCATAAATGAGATGAGAGACCACCGGAGAGACCCTGCTGTAAATCGGTACAATCCTCTCCCGATGTACCGCGATGTCCATCAAACATGTGAAATACTCCATCACAAGAGTGAATAGGTAGGGGAAAAGCGGGTCCCCCTGCCGAAGCCCCCTGCTGCTGCCGAAGAACCCGTAAGGGATACCCTGGATGAGGACCGAGAAAGTAGGAGAGGTGATGCACTCTCTGACTCTATCCACCCAAGTCTCGGAGAAGCCCATCGCACCCATCAAATGACAGAGGAAGTCCCTGTTGACGGTGTCGTAGGCTTTCCTCAGGTCGAGCTTCACACACGCCTTCATCCCTCCAGGCTTGTGGAACTCTCGAATCAGCTCATGAGCCAGCAGGCTATGCTCCGCAATAGACCGCCCCTTAATGAAGGCCGCCTGATTCCGAGACACCAGACCCTGCATAGCATCCTCCATCCTCCTGCACATAAGATGAGTAATTATTTTATACAAATAATTACAGCAAGCAATCGGTCGAAAGTCAGCAAGAGATGTCGCCCCCTCCTTCTTGGGCACTAGCGTCAGGAAGGTGTGGTTCAGCTCCTTCAGGAGCTTGTCCGTATCAAAGAACTCCTGAACAGCCTCAAGGACCGGGGCCTTGAGGATACTCCAATGGCGCTTGTAGAAGCCACTGGAGAACCCATCCGGCCCAGGAGCCTTTGAAGCATCAGCCTGCATCACAATCGCCTCCACCTCCGCCATACGGATAGGGGCCATGAGAAGACCATTGCCGTACTCCGTAATCAACGTCTTCGTGATCAGCTGCGGGAAAACCGAGGGATAGTCCGTCTGATGATAGAGCTCAGAGTAGAACCGGACAGCCTCCTCCTGGATAGCAACCTGGTCGGTCACAAGGTGCCCGTCCCTGCCAATCAGTCTCTGGATACGGTTCCGGTGCTGACGCGCCCGGATGACATCATAGAAGAACTTGGTGCAGCGATCCCCATCCTTGAGCCAGGAGCATTTGGCCCGTTGGGCCGCACTAATCTCCTGCTGAAGCCTCAAGGTGTTGACCTCTGCAGCCAACCTCTTCTCTCTAGCCGCCATCTCCCCACTCATCATGTCGCCCTGAAGCTCTGACTGCAGGTCTCTCAACTCCGCCTCCTTCTCCTGTAAGGAGGTCCGGGGAAGAGCCCTCACCCAGTCTCTGAGGGCGCGTTGGCGTTCTTCAGCCTGTGAACCATACAAAACTGGACAGTGCCGACCGCCTCCTGGCCAAGACCTCCCGCCACAGTCTCCTCATAGCCAGCCGATAGGAACCAACTGTTGTCATACCGGAACGGACGGGCTCTCCATCTAGTACTCTCCACGAAGCGCACCAGGATCGGCGAGTGGTCACTGGTCCCCGCAGGTAGCCCCTCAGCCACAGAGGAGGGGAATAGGCGGAACCAATCACTGTTCCCCAAAGCACGATCCAGCTGGCATGCCACCCTGCTCACCTCCGCCTTGTTGTGCCAAGTCCAGATGTGCCCAATCCTCTCCAAGTCCATGAGTCCTGACTGGAGTAGGCAAGACTGAAAATCTGAGAGGATCTGGTCCGGGACCGGCCGCCCCCCCAGCTTCTCTTCCCGGTATAGCGTAGCATTGAAGTCTCCCATAATCAGAAGAGGGAGATGCCGATGCATCGCTAAAGAACTCAGCCTGATGATGTCCTGCCACAAGGACTCCCGGCGCCTCCTGTCATTGTGCCCGTAGACGGCACCCAGTAAGAAGCGGAACCCCCCCTTGTTGGTGAAGGAGATAGCCACCAGCTGGTCAGACATGAAGACCTCCTCACCCTCCCAACTAGCTCCATTCCATCTAACCCAGATTCTAGCCATATCACAGAGACCAAGGTTGTGAAGCTGGACCCAGTCCGTAGGGGTTCTACGGGACAGGGTTTTCGCCCCCCTGATCTTAGTCTCTAGTAATATCGAGATTTCACACTGTTCCTTCCTCAGCACCTCACTAATCTCCCTCCATCTCCCCAGAGAACACCCCCCCCGGACATTCCAGGCAAGGGCCGACATCTAAACCGCGGGTGGGCTCCCCTGAACATCCTCTGAAGGGGCACCCGGGGAGAGTGCAACCTCCATATCTCTGGTATCCTCATCTCTATCCCCCTGTAGAAGGAGGGGCAGAGCAGGGGCCGCGGCCCCGTGTGGGTCCCCCTGTGGGGGGGACTGCGCTAGTACTGCCACCCAATTGGGATTGACCTTCCACACTCTCTCTGTCCCATCCTGTCCGCTGTCCTCACTATGCGCCTCCATAGCCTGGCGCTTCCGACTGTACACCTGGAGTGCTAGTGCATCTTTATCTCCCTGTCGCCTGTCCTCCTGCCCCATACTCCTGGTGGTCATGGTCCTCGTCCCCATATACTCAACCATCGCTCCAGCAATATCCTCCGTCGGAGACCCCGCAAATGCCCCCAAGATGGGGGAAGTGTCTGCCTCCATCTCATCCTCCATCGAGCCCCCCTGATCCACAACAGGGGAGGCATCAGCACCACCTGCCTCCTGCACTACCTCCTCCGTCACCACCTCAGAAGCTCCTCCACGTCTACACGCACTCGGGAGATGCCCGAAGCAGGCACAGGCCGGACATCTGGGGGGGACCCACTCATACTCCCCCCCTGCATAGCAAACTGGCCAGAAGGAGTCCTGTACTTCAACTGCTCAGGCAGGTCCAATCGGGCATCAATCTCCACAAACACCCGTGCATACATCAGTCTGGATCTGAAAGTGGTGGCATCATCCGCCTTAATCGGCTTGCCAATGAGGCTGGCAAGTCGCATAAGTAGTGGGACACTCCAGAAGCGTACCGGGAACTCAGGAAAGCGAACCCACACAGGCACAGCATTAAGCACCTCCTTCTCACACCTCAAGTCGGGGGTCCATTGCTTCAGAATGATGAGGCGGCCGTCAAACGTCCATGGCCCTCCCTGGAGTATCCGAGTCACATCTTCCGCCAACCCAAATTTTACGAAGTAGAAACCATTTTCCTTGGAGAAGAACTCCATGCTCCCCTTCGGCCGCCAGACTCTGTCCGCATATCCTCTGATCTGCCCGTAGAAGGGCTTGCTCCCCAACACATATAGCACTAACGTGTTCTCCCAGAATGCCGTCACCTTCGCCACTTCGTCGGCAGGAAAGTCGGCGCATAGCTCACCCCCAATCGCCATAGGTGCTACATACTCCATCGATGCCGGCGTCTTGGCGACCCCCACCTTGCAAGCATCGGCCCAGGAAACCGGCCGCGGACCCGAACTCCGAGGTGGGGTCGTCGGTGGAGGTCGGGCACTCATGTTCGCAGCAGTCGCTCTACCCCCGATAACTGGAACCGCCGTCCCCGCCGACCCCTTCTCACGGGGCCGCCACGCAATCCTGGCTTGTCCCTCCCGATCCACCGTGTGAGTCTGACCCCTCGATGGACCCGTTCTCCTTGCTATCCCCGTCCTCCTGTCAGATCCCTGCGTATAAGCGGTGCCTCTCCGCACCTCAGGGATCTGCGGTCGTTGCCCTCCTCCTCGCCTAACTCTCCGATTCTGGACCGTAGTCCAAGCCCCCTCCTCATCCTCCAATCCCGACGATGTTCTTTGGGCTGTGAACACCATCGGGGAGCCCTCGGAGGCCACCGCCGTCGAACTCCCGGCCGAACCCGTGCCCTTGCGATAGGTCTCCTTCCGCAGCCCTTCCCGGCCACCCCCCCCCCCCCCCCCCCCCCCGCCTGGGGGGGGGGTCGCCGGCAACCGCCCGCCCCCGGGGGAGGGTCGCCTGACCTCCCCGATCGACCGCTGCGCGGCGGCGCCCGCGCGGACGCGAGCAGCAGCTCCAGCGCCCTTCGCCGGCGGCCCGCCGCCGCCGACCTCCACCGGCCGGTCGCCACCGACCGCCCCCGCCACCCCCTTGCCTTTCCCGGGGTCCGGGGGGCGGTTTGCCGCCTCCACGCCGTGATTAAGCGATGCCCTAGCAGAGCTAGGGTTTCCGTCTCCTGTAGCAGCCGCCATATTATATAAAAACTATTGAACTATATATATATATATATATATATATATATATAACCTTAGGGCGTAATACCTTTGATTCTCTTCGCAATGTTCTTCCCCTCTTCCATTACGTAATTTGATTTTCATTGAGTAGTTGATGGAAGATCAGATATTTCCCTGTGGGTTAAACACATAAAAATGCAGTATGTTCAAAACCCAGAAATATGCTGAAAGGAAGGGGATTAATGGTCATTAGACCATAGGTATTCTGTTTATTCACTTTATCGTGTTTACACCAGCACCTAGTCAGGTACATCTACAAAAATGTGAAATTCAAGAAATGCATGATCTATACTAAAAATATTATCTGAACTTTTCTCTGTTTAGAAGTTGTAGTCTATAGCTTGTAGATTGACTGTTGTAACGTTGTCCCTCCTGATTGTTGCCTTGTGCAATTTGTTGAGGCACCAAGTATTAGTGGTTTGAAACTTCCTTTTTCTTGACAAGATGAATGTTTCCATTTGCAGTATATTTCCGAACTTTTCTGATGGCATACATGTTAAATTGAATGAGAAATATTTGAACGTACCTGTATTGATTTGATTTTTCAGGAATGGGTAACAGATAAACCTTTCATCATATCTCCTAGAATTACTTTTGAAGTTAGTGTGCGACTTCTTGGTGGGTTGATGGCCTTGGGTTATAGCATTGCAGCTATACTGAAAAGAAGCAGTCATATCTTTTCTGATGATAGGGTGACTGTCAAAATTGATTGGTTGGAGCAACTGAATAGACGCTATATTCAGGTAACACCTCGTGTTAGTGAGTCTTTTCATGTGAAAGAGATGTGATATAATATTTCTCTGTGCTTTAATGTAGTGATATGTAATGTAGTATATAAAGCTGTCACAGGTTATTGAGGACTAGTTTGATTTGAATGCACTATTATTGATGTTTTTGGACAACATATGACAGAATTTCTGTACTGAGTCCTCAGATGAGTAATATTATTGTTTATGCACATTCCCATGCAAGTGGGCATTGATTTTTCTCTGGATGGATATATCACTTCCTTATCTTGTGTGACTTCACTTCTGATAATGTGTTATGCATGATTCTTTTGTGCTGGACATAATATGAGATAGACATGTTTTAATTCTCGTAAATGTAAGTTAATTATTTGGCTACAGCAACAACTACAAAAACAAAGCCTTTGTTACAATTTTTTTGGGTTGGCTGTGTGAATCCTCTTCTTCCGTTCGGCTGTGTTAAGGGCCATGTCCTGTGTAATGCTAAAAAAAATTCCTTCTTTAAAACTTCCATTCATGTTCATCTAGGCCTATCTCTAACCCTAGTGCCTCCATTAGCTACTATAGTGCTATATTATCACTTATCCTTGTGGGAGCATCTATTGGTTTTCGTTGCACATGTCGAAACTACCTAAGACGAATTTTTCTTATCTTGTCCTCAATTGACACCACATCGAACTTTTCAAGGATCCACTCATTTACTATCCTATCATTTAATGACAATTCACTCATCCTTCTTAACATTCTCATTTCGGCTACACTAATTTTCTGAACATTCTAGATTCTTAATTGTCCAACACTATAATCCATAATGCATGGCTGGTCTTATAGTAGTTTTATAAAAAAAAATATCACTTCAAAGGTATCTTGTAATCACAAAATACTCTAGAAGCACTCCTCCATTTCGACTTTTTTTAAAATTTCTACATGACATTTCTCTATTGGTTGATCCTAAATTTCGAAAAAAAAAATTAATGTTAGGCATCTTTTGTCCATTTATATGGACTCCTCATTTGACTTTTGAAGATATATTTCATATACTCTTTCTTTGTCCTGCTAATTTTAAGTCCTTTATATCCCAAAAATCTTCTCCACACTTCTATTTTAACATCTAAACCTTCTCTACTCTCATCGAGCAATAAAATATCATCATCAAACAAGATACAACATGGAACCTGCTCATGGATTTACCTAGTAATTTCATCCATAACTATCGTAGAAAGGTAAGGACTTAATGCAAGGAATGACAATAGGAAATGGTTTACTATTTCCTCCAATAGTTGTTACGCTCAACATAACTCTATCAAACATATCCTTAACGGTCTTAATCTAACTATAAGGATCCAAATCCCATCATATTATCTCCCTAGGAACTTGACCAAAAGTTTTCTTTAACTCAATAAAAACCATATGTAAATCTCTCTTTATCTCTCAAAATATTTCATTATTCTTAATAAGTAAATGTCTTCTATTGTGGATCTCCCCAACATAAGATCAAACTGATTTTATGAAATTTTATTCTCTTTCCTTGATCTTTGCTCAATTTCTCTCTTCCATAGTTTCATGGTATAACTCATAAATTTAATTGTTCAATAGTTATTACAAATTTGTATCTCTCTCTTGTTTTTACATGGATACTATAATACTACTCCATTCATGGGTGTATCTTCTTAGTCCTTAGGATTCGGTTAAACATATCACTATCCTTATACATTTCTAAACCTCAATAGAAATATCATCTGGTACAAGCACTTTTTCATTTTTCATTTTTATGAAGCATCAACTTTAGAAATTTTAATTTTACGACAATGATACTTATCATGAACTAACTTTGTATCTAAACCAATATTTTCTAGGTTGCCCCTGTTAAATAACTTGTGAAAATAACACCACACCTCTTTCATTATTTGGCTATTGCTAAAAAATAGTTTCCATATGAGTTTTTGATAATTTAAAACCTAGGGGTCTTCTTTGATGTGGGTTTCTCTTATTCAACACTCTCTTACATGATTTTTATCAGTTGTGTTCATATTTTTCACGACAATACTCAGTGATTAAATCCCAGCTATTATTCATTGCCAAGAAAAAATTCGGGATACTTTAAGATAAGAGTAAATTCAGGTATGTTCAGATGGATGCATGCTTGAGGTAAAAGATATGAAAAAAAAAATGATTGCATCCATGGAAATTTGAGGTTGCCTCATTGGGTATAATACTATAGTAAATATTTAGGATGGTTCATACGTGTGTAATGGACTTTATTGTGTGCATTGGTAAGGAATGATAGGCTCGTGGTCGGAAGAGCTTCCAGAACTAGGGATAGATAGAAGAACAGGAAATCAGGCAAAATATTATTAAACATAGAATACTTGTTGATTCAACATAGCCAATGCACTTACTAGAATTGAATGAGAAAAGGATTATGTAGGTGATCCAAAGATTCCGGATAAAAAAAAAGTCTATATTGTGGTTTTTCTCTAGTGTGTATGTGGCAGAATATTATAGATGTCAGTTTCTTAAAAGTCTTGACTTTGTTGTCATCCAAACTACAAGAAAAGAGTAACACTTTCTATAAGGAACCCACAGTATTTTATTTATGATTTATGTTCTCTTTATATATTTTGGAGAAGGTAAATGTTATACAATCTTGGAATAAGTCAGTGATTGACTCATTAATCATTATTACATTATCACAAAAACTGTGAATTTTGGGTATATATAGGTATCTGGATATTACCTTTCTCTTCTTTTGTTGGGTAAATTGCTAGTGCTACATCTGAGGACACTGACTTGTTTCAATTCTGTAGGTACAAGGAAGAGATCGGCTATTTGTTAAGTATATTGCAGAACAATTGGGCTTGGAAGGTTCTTATATTCCCCGTACTTATATAGAGCAGATTCAACTAGAAAAGCTTGTGAATGAAGTTATGGTATGACCAACTACTTTTCTTACTGCCTCATTTCAATTGCATATCGGTTCACTTCTTATATGCTTGATGTGTAGGCATTGCCAGAGGATTTGAAGACAAAACTTAGTATAGACGATGAGCTGGTATCAAGCCCGAAAGAAGCGCTTTCCCGAGCCTCTGCCGACAGAGTGGCCTTGAGAAATCAGCATCTCAAGAGGTTCTTTTCTGTTGCTTCGTATACCAAAAAAACAACTAGGCAAAGCCTATAACATGGCTTTCGTTGGCTAGTAATACTTTTCTTTCAGTATCTCTTCTCAGTTGTATCTTTTGTATATTATGCAACTATGAAATATGTATCAATATTACTATCGCAGTGCTCTTCTGCGGCATAGAAACAAACCCTTGGAAATCAATGGTAAACTGATAGTGGAGTTACAGGTGCACAATTTCATGGGCCTTTGGTGTCTGATGTTCACTATTGAATGTACACTTTCAGCTCAAGGGTTGACTTCTCATACTTTCAAGTAATATCAACCTTCTTAGACACCACTTACATGGCCAGGAAAGATGTAGCATGTGATGAGGAACCTAAAGATATATGCATAATTCCATGATGGCTTGGTTATATATATATATATATATATATATATATATATATATATATATATATATATATATATTAAGAGAGTTAAGTGAGAAAAAATAAAATTCATGCTTGGTTTAAGCATGGGGGTTTAGGAGGGGGGTTATATAGGGTTAACTGAGGGTTTGTTTAACCCTATTTTTTCGACCCCCAAAATCGGAGGGTTAACAAGGGGGATTGAGGGATTTTGTTTAATAAATTATAAATACTCCTTTTTGTCCAATAAAATATCATCATGACTTGTTTCTCCATTTTTTCTTGCTTTCAAGATGCTGCTCCGTAGCTTCCTCATTAGTCAAGATATTTTGACAAATTCTAAGAAAAAATCCAATCAAATTTAATTTTATGACATGCAATAATGGTATTTTTGTAACTATTATATTTTTATTAATCTTCCTCTCACTCAAAACCTCAAATCCAAACAAGAGTTATTAAACACATCTCACTTAACTCTCCCTCCAATTCAAGCAAGATTATATGTATTGACTCTAGTTTCCCTCACTTAACTTTCCTTCACTTAACCCCACTTAACTCTACTTATTTTGTTTCCCCTCAATCCACGGAGACCCTTAAGCATTCCCGAATGTTCCCTGAAATAGCAGTGATTGTCGTTTTTGACTATTTATATTAGATATTTAAACTACCCATTTTTTCGTGAGATTATGATCTAATCTAAACAATTAAAAAAGACAATCAAACGGATGCTATTTCAGGGATATTTGAGGATGCTTAAGAGCGTGATATATATATATATATATATATATATATATATATATATATATATATATATATATATATATGGTGAAACTGCCACAAATTAATATTTTTATTGTTGTCACAAAAGTTATTAAAAAAATTCATGTGCGACACTTCTTTCAAATTATTCTCCTGTACATTCACTGTACATTCAGAGAGAAAACTGTATGATATCTTATAATGTCAGTAGGGTAGTGTATACGATATTGTAGATGACGGGTTCATGTCCGATGGGTTCTCTAATGTAATGTATGTCGGAGACATGAAATGTCGAATATCTATAAATATTTAATATTTAATATATTATGTATACAAATGTGCAAAGTGTATCTGAAAAAAATGTCTGATATTAATAAATCAAGTCCTACCTAATTGAGGAAGGAGATCTAAGCTCTCATTGTGGATAAATCGGTAAAAAATTTAGGTTCTTTTGGGACAAAATTGAGGCCAGGGTTTGGGGTAATGAGGAGGCGTGCACCCGAGTGGAGGAGGGAGGGTTCTGGAGTGTCGGATCCTAGGGTTTGGGGTCAAAGAGAAGACCAAGAGATAGAGGGATAGGGGGATAGGAATTTATTTGGAAACATTTGGCTAATATACATTGCATGATGTGAATTAAAGAAATTACAAATAAAGTATAGTCAAGTACACAGTGATGTGATAATTTTAAGAATACAATATAATAAATTTCGTCGTGATAAAAGTTCTTTGGCTTAATTGCAACTTGATACCCTCAACTATTCATGTTTTTCAACTTAATACCCTAAACTTTTTTTTGTAACAATTTGATACCCGAATATTTTTTTGGACGAAAATACCCATGCTCAAACTTGAAAATTATCCCCCCCCCCCCACACACACTCCCCCCCACTCCGGCCACACCCTCTCCCGCTTCGGCCAACTCTCCCCCCCCCCCCCCCCCCCCCCCGCTCCACCCGCCCCCGCCTCTCCCCCTAGGGCGCGGCAGCGTGGGAGGAGGAGGGGGGCTGGGGAGGAAGGGGGTGGGGGCGGAGGTTGGACGGAAGCGGGAGGGGGGAGAGGCGGCCGGAAGCAGGAAGGGGGGGGGGGGAAGTGACCGGAAGCGGGAGAGGAGGGGTGGCCGGAGGGGGGGCGGGGCGGGAGGGAGGGGGTGGCCGGAGTGGGGGAGGGGGGGGGGAGGGGAAGTGACCGGAAGCGGGAGAGGAGGGGTGGCCGGAGGGGGGGCGGGGCGGGAGGGAGGGGGTGGCCGGAGTGGGGGAGGGGGGGGGGAGGGGAGAGGGAAGGGATAAGGGCATTTTCGGAATTTTTAAAAGTTTAGGTATGAAGTTGAAAAAAAAAATAGTTGAGGTATTAAGTTGTTGAGTAAAAAAGTTTAGAGTATCAAGTTGAAATACCGAATTAGTTGAGGGTATCAAAGTGCAATTAAGCCAAGTTCTTTTGAATAATAAGCTTGTTATATAGAGCCATTGACAAATTACTCTGCTTACAAATGTTAAACTGTACGACAACAACAACTACTACAACAAAGCCTTGAGCCCTAATTTTGGATCAGCTATACAAATGCCAAACTATTAGGATGTGTTTGGTTTGTAAGAAAATGGGGGAAAGCAAAGAGAAAATGAAAATGAAAAAGAGAAGAAAATAAAATATTGTTTGTTTGGTTGATGAGAATTTAGAAATAAAGTCGAAATATTTTGAAAAAAAATAGAGAGAAAAAGAGGGATATCAGGAGGAAAGAGAAAAAGTAACGGAAGGTGAGTTTGGGAGGAGAGAAGGATAAGTAGAGAGCGGGAAAATGGAATCCCTTCAATTTAGGAGGGAGGGAAAACCTATGTTAAATATTTTCTCTCACTGTAATTTCCTTTTTCACTTTCTCCCCTAACAAAACATGCAAAAAATGATTTTCACTTTCTTTTTCGTTTCCTTCCTCTCAAACCAAACACAGCCTTAGAGTACCAATAAAAATTTGCAAGCATGCCAGCAGAGGACCTGTTTGGTACTATGGATCTGATATCTTTTTCTTGCAGTGGTTTGTCGCACTCCTATTCAACACATGGGGACAATCATCTAGCTAATAAGCTAACGCGACTTAAAGTTGGTCGCAGAAGTTATGACGGACAGAATCCTGAATCTCCTTCAATCAACGAGGTGAGCTTGATCTATTTGAATATATGCCATGTTTTTTAATACCGTAACTTTACGTTGTTATTTTGATGTAATATACACAAAAATATTTTCTTTCTATTTTTTGTTTAGGGGGTGATAACTCAACTCTCAGAACAGATATCAACTTTGAATGGAAGAATGGATGAGTTCACTTCCTGTATTGAAGAACTAAATTCCAGATTCAGCCTGCAGAATCCTTCTATGAGCCAGCAAAACCTCCCCCTCCAAAGCGAAGCCTGCAATGGTTCTGCACCCACATCTTTTTTCATATCCAGCTTGGGCAATGGGACCCGGATACCCAATTCTTCATCATCAACACAACTGAGTAAAGATTCTCCATTAACAGATGAGGTAGCTTGAAAGTCCTTTTTTGTTGCATTCTTAGCTGGTAAATATCTAGGGCTGTAAAACGATTCAAACTCGTTCGTGGACTTATCGATACCGAGTTCGACCATAGGTGGTTCGACTCGATCTTGTTCGCAAACAGGCTCTAGCTCGGCTCAATTTCTCATATTATGACTTTTTTTAGTATATGTTATGCCTTTTTTAATATATAGAAATACATTGTCTTAGAAATTTTACTCAATTTTTTTGTTCTTTATATGCTGGTAAATTTATGATGTAAAGAGCATAAGTAATTCAATAAAAAATCTTTAAAACTTGAGAGGAACAGTGTGATAGTCTATACAACATGTTCAATAGCATTTTGGCTCGAGCTTGATTCGTTCGAGTCTCTAATCAAACCGAGTTCAAACACCATTTTAGAGCTCAACCTTAAGCTCGACTCGAATCAAACTGGTTCGATAGTTAAGTCAAACCAAGCTTGACACTCTTTGTTCGAGCTCTTCGTTCGATTTTCATCCCTATAAATATCATCTTTGGTTCTTGCTATTTGCATTCATTTATCAGTCTACCATCTAAGCGCAATGACAATGTTTGATTGACCTCCAATCTATTTTCTCTAAAGATTCAACTGATAGTGTGGTGCTGAGTGTTTTTGTGGATCATTTTCTCCCAAAAGAAGATTTTTATATAATATTGTCTGTATATATTTCGACCCTTTTTTAATTTAATTGTCTACTTTGTCTAACAGATAACAGCCATCACAAGAGGTCAACGGCAAATGATGCATCAGTTGGACAATCTCTCAAACTTACTCCATGAACATTTGGCTAAGCCGAGCCGCCAGAAAAGTGGTGGTACGGGTCGAATACTAGACATGGATCACTTGGCGAAGCCACTAATTCTTGTGTTAGCCGCAGGTGGCATTGGCGTTTTTCTGTTGAAGGGTTTATACCGGAGTTGAATCAAATGGAAACTTCAAACACAATTCTTTATTAAAATGCGTAGTTTATGAAACTTTTTTTTTTCTTATTCTTTTTTCAGGGGACTTTCAAAAGAGTCTCTAGGCTTTGGGTCCTCCCATAATTTTTGCTTGACCACTTGCTTATTTACATGGTTCTTTCAGTTTTTTTTTTAGAAGGGCCATCATCGAAACTGTAATTTTGATTACATGATCTTACAAATGACAATGCTGACCACATCCTTCGTGTTGTGATAAGATGAAAGGGAGTGCAAAAGAATTTTTACAGTTCACATGTTCCTTCTACTGTGAAAATTTGTGATCCAAGTTTGTTGATGTTCAGTAATGCTGAAATCCTTATTGATGTTCAGTAATGCTGAAATCTACTGTCGTGGGCTAAGCGAGGCGTTGAGTTGCTGGCGTCGAAAGACGTCGGCCGTCCCGTAAGGCTCTGGAACGTGCGGAGTGCGTGAGGCGTACGTGCCGGACAATGATGAAAAAGTCAGTGCGGACAGGATCCGCACGAAGAGTCCGAAGCGACATGACGACCGGCTAAAAATTGGGTGCGGGGAGACACGATTTAACTGGGTTCGCACATTCTGAAAAAAAGGGGAAAAAAAAAAATATATATATATATATATATATCCGGCAGGAGAATGTGGGTGATCCTGTAGCTATATTTCTAATGTTCAGATGTCGAGTCTATTCTTTCTAATGAAACAACACTCCAATATGTCAGCTATATTTTCTGAGTACAGATGTTTGACTACTTTTTTTTTCCTTTTGAAAGGGAATCTGTAAAAATTATTCAACACGCTCTAGACGGAGGTGCAGGTACCCTCAGAGCTGTTACTTTTTCGGAAAATGGGATGACTAAAAGAAAACTGTTTTGTTCTCATATCTATTGTTCAAATCGCAGAGTCATTTTACCGCCAAGAAAAACAGATATTTATATGCTTGAACTTGGTAGACTGGGCTAAGCCCGATAGAAATTGAATAGATAACAAAATCAACGGAGCTATCCGCGCACCTACTGGACATCGTTGGTTCGAGCGGAGGAAGGGTCTGGAGCCTCTGATAGTGCGGACATTGATGGAATCGTTAGTTCGAGCGGAGGAAGGATCTGGAGCCTCTGATAGTGCCGTAGCAGACTACTTGCTACTCAGATAGCAATTCAACAAGCAAAAGACAAGACAAGAGATCGCGGAGGATCCTTTACATCGTCACAAAGGAAAATATGGGGCATGATTTACATCGAACATAAGGTGGGAGGCAGCCCACTTTGCAAGAAGAGAGATCGATATTTTACCCCCACCTAGCTGAATAGGTGTCACGACCCGCACCCTGATTAGGGGCACGAGTACGTGGTTACGTCCAGCCTACGCCGCAGCATCGGCGGTAGAACGCTGTCTAGGTTGTCTACAAAACTACACTAAACAATATAAAGGTACCTGTACAGTATATACACTCCGAATGGAGGTGACATAGCAATACAGTCTCAATCACATAAACAAACTAGGATAGATAGCACGAAAGGAAATATAATAGATGAAAACAGAAAATAAGTTCAAGATCCACACAAGTCCAGAGCTATACATAACATCCCAGAGTCTCAAAATATAACATAGAAGCTACAGTATGATAATGCTAGCTGGATCGCAGTCCAGTCAAACCTAGCTAAGCTACACTACTCTGGGAGTACAAAGTCTAGTGGCTCTACTATAAGGCCACGGTCCTGGACTACTCCATCTGACTCGAGCCCATAATAGGTCGAGCAGTCTGCCTCAGAGTCATCTTTAATATATCATAACGGTATCATGTCAGGAAAATGAGCAAGTACAAGCACTAACAGCAGTTCCATGTGAATTGACAAATTCTATAAGAGACAGTATAATGAAATACAAGACAAAGATATATGAAGACTTGGGAACCGTTCGAAAGCTGAGTTACAACCCTTAAACCAAACAAGGACCCGGGGTTGTAACCCTTCTCCCGAGCAGAACTTAGTCTCCAAATCAAGGTACATCATAGAGGCATGTAAAACATGTGAGTAACTGAATATCATAGCATGGTGAAAAAATACTGAATGTAGAACAGAGCAGGATATATGATAAGATAAAGTAAATATAAAATATGCCTTGAATTATTAGAGCGTTATGTGATCGGCAAGGAAACATGATAGGGTTATCCACTTGGCCCGGCAATCCGCGGTGACCTCAACGGAAAGTCATGCCGGCCAACCTGGATAACATGGACATGGAGGTATCTGTTACACCCTACGTGAGGTGAGGGTGGCGCAAGCAAAATAGTGACATGGGGCTTTGATCACATAACCCCTAATAATTCCCCATCCCCGAGTAGTATAATGGACCTGGACATGACACGTCATGACACGGGATTCCCTAAGAGGATAGCTACTCCCTCTCAGGAATCGGTGTCTATACAAGTACAGGGAACAAGACAGAAAATGTACATATATACCAAGAAAATCCAGGAACAACATCTCATGTCATGATCCAACGTATACTAGTCCGTGAACTATCGTGACTGGAATCGAGTAAGACACTACAACTGAATCGGATATAGCAGATATCAAGACAATAAAAACTATCAGTGAATGTACTCTGCCTGCGTGAGCTGTAGGTATATATCAATGCTCAGAGCGGTAATCAGAAACCTAAAGATGAGATACTGTATGTTAATTTAGGTTTAAAAAGTTTAAGAATGATTCACAATGAATGAAATCTAGGTAAAACGGTCTATGAGACACTGTAGTAAATCTAGGTAA